>CM057159.1:14394899-14562399 GCA_029962745.1 Echinometra lucunter | reverse complement strand
CTCTCTCTATTCCTTCTCATGGTTACGGATAAACACCACCGCATGGATGCATGTCTTCTTTTTCATTAAAGGAGAATGAAACCCTGGGGAAATATCCATTTTAATGAAAAGAGAGGATAGAGAGAAGCAATTTTTTTAAAGTTCCATCAAAATCGCTTGCGAAATGAGAAAATTATGAAAGTTTGAAAAGTCTCAGTATACTTTTCATGGCGATCCTCAAATTGGCAATGTTGCTTCCAAATGGCAGGTTCAGAAGGACAACTCTCAATTATGTTTTATACACAAAATTTCATATTTTTTCCATTATCTCTAAAGATGCTGCTTATCTCTTTGTGAACTCAACATATGTTGTGTCATATACATTTTCCCATGATACATCTTGAGCTAAGAAGACAAGCTGCACCTTCAGAGATAATTGGGAAAATATGAAATTTTGTGTACAAAACATATTGGAGAGTTGTCCTTCTAAACCTGCCATTTTGAAGCAATATTGCCAATTTGAGGATCGCATAGAAAGTACTCATGAGATACTTTCAATGCGAATGAAACTAAAAGGTGCATTCTCGAGGTGCACCTTAATGTGCAGGAATACTCCTTTCTTTTAAGAAAGATCTAAATATTCATTCGAGTTCTCTCCTACTTGGGTGATTACACATGCGACTCTCGGGGAAGTGAAAATGGAGTGAAAAAATCACTCTGTTCTTTTAAGAGAGTATAGATTCATAGAGAGAACTCTTCCAAGGGTATATGACAACATTGACAAGGGCTGCACCCCTACCACCCCATTATCACCCTCACACCTCCGGGTGGTGAAGGGGGTCGATAGGGGTGGGAGCATGAAGTGCCGAGAGAAGGGCTACCACAGAACCTCGGGGTCGATCTAGGGCTATAATGCAACACCGTGAAAGACACCAAGCATGTCAAGCGATGGATGGTGGAAAGAGATCTCGTTCCCTAATAGATCTGGAATGCAATGTATTGAAAAGCAATTTATCTTCTTCTTCTTTTTTTTTTTCTACTTGAAATGTAAAGGTTTTAAGGCGCATAGGATTTTTAAAGCTTTAACAGTATTAATAATGATAATATTCTGGATTTATATAGCGCTTAATGCATCTCGGATGTCTCTAAGCGCTTTACGGAAATATTATTACCCGGTCATCGGATTCAGGTTTGCCCGCACACAATGTGTGCACCTTCTCCTCTCCCTGAGGAGCATTCCAGCCTTTTGCTGATGCTCACAATGCTAAAGAAATCATAATGACTTTCACATCCTACCGGGTATCCACTTAATACCCGGGTGGAGAGTGCCAAATGTAGATTCGTATCTTGCCAAGGGACATTAGGGCCGCGGTGGGACTCGAACTCGGACCACGAGATCCACAGTCCGGTGAGTGTAATTTTTTTTTCCCAGGGGAGTTCAGGGCTAATCGCCATAATGGGTGACTGAGAAGTAAGACTAGCAATGAATTCCGGTATAAATGTCATAAAGAACATACTCTCGGCAAGAGCTTCTCGTGGCTCGATAGGATGGACGGTCGTTCGACGAATGAAAGGTCTCGAGTTCGATTCCCACTCTCGTCATTATTATATTTTTGGCGTTTATTCCGTCAAAAATAGTTGTAGTATCACGGCTGTTCTTGAATGCAGTCCCTGATACTGCTTCCATCCCTGAACTCCCCTGGGAGAAAATTACGCGTCCGGTGACGTATCCACTAGACCACGACACCTGTACTTTAACATAAATTATAAACTTCAGTTTTTGACATGCGATTACGGTGTGAAAGACACAGTCTGCAAGGAGCTATCAAGGGTTTATAAAGTAATACATAGACATGTGGTGTTCACCAATAAGGTTTTGAAATCATCGAAATCGTAAGAAATCAACTCAGATTTGCTGAAAAGCACATGCACTGAACAGAGAAATGGGTACATAAAGACTACACACAAGTTTTCGGCCCATACACTTCAGCTGTTTCTTGTCATTTTGAAAATAATATGAGTGTATTTGAAGAGCAATCCTTATTTTAGGGATATTTCTGGTATTACATTCTTCCAAACAGACATAAAAATGGTAAGGAAGCTAGCAAAATTAAAACTTATTGGGAAACAAAAACATTTTCCAAAGTAGTTTAGGCTGGTGACATCAATGGGAATATTTTTCAAGGAAACCACTTGTAATTTCACATAAATTGCTTCTGAAATCCTTGATTTTCCCTTCCAAAAGTGCGCTTTAGAGTATACATTTCATTGCCTTATTGTGCCTATATTTCACTTCTCTTCTAAACTTTGAATTCCACCATCCTCCCTCAGATAGCTTTTTATAACATATCCTCTATAAATTCAACAAATCCAGACATACTATTTCATAGAAGAGTCAACGAGGAGAAAAATGAGTACTGACATGGGAACACAACTGTTACGATGACATCTAGGTATATTACTGATTTCCCTAAAAATAGACCTCTTGAGAACCATAAAGAAAATACATATTCCTTCTTTAAAACATGCTCGAGGAAGTGAAATCGATGGGGGTGTTTGTTGTTGTTTTTTGTTGTTTTCATAAACGTGTTTTGTTTTTGTTTTTGCTCTGAGGGAAATGGAATGCTCCCCCTTCGTATCTCTGAAGTTGATATCTTGGAGCCAGAAGGACGTTAAGTCTATATGAAAAGATATGAGTTTCATAACGCTCTTCTGGCTCTGAACAGACGATATATTTGATGATATTTTTGCTTGAATAGGGTTGTTGGAAACCCCCTTCTCAATTTTATGAGACATCAAAGAATATATTTCATAATGTAAAATTTCTAAAGAAATATCCTACGACTGATCACAATTTGTTTGTTTTTTTTCTTTTATACTATTTTGTATTCAATATGCCCATATTTGCACGATTGAAGAAAATTGTTCAATAAACGTTTATAGAAAGAAAATTCATTTCCTTTTATGTCACGTATTGAATAGTAAAAAGTACTCAGTGAGGCGGTTTGAATATATCATTTCTGTAAACGCAACGTTTGTATCCTTAGAAAATTCTACAGAAATGAAACTTCATTAAAATCAACAATATAATTATCATCTACTTATATTCTTTAGATACATGTTGCTCAATAAGCCACAGATTTTGATACGTCTTAAAAGAGCAAAAAACGAAGAGAATGTGCTACATAAACGTCCTTTCAAAACTTTAACATTTAATAGAAATGATTACTTATAAACATACAGAGATGAAAAGAATAATGGAAATTCGGAATCACTCCGGACGAAATGGACCCGAAGTTCAAGTTAGCCCCATGTCCATGCATTTGGGGGATGAAAGACTTTGTGTATTTCATAAACAACGACGTGCTGATGGAAAGGTATTTCGATAGGACCAGACTTCACAACTTGTTCCCCCTAAAATACCGCTGAATGAAAAACAAATAGTTATCGCATTCTTATCAAAGTAGGGGATACTAATAATACTTTGTTCGAATTATTGCATGCTGCAAAAAATAAAACGACCCTGCGTGCGCAGCCGTGCGTACGTCTCACATCTAACGCGAAGGGGCATTGCAACCGGAAACAATACAACGTAGGGGTTCCTACGTTGACTTCTCAGGAATTTTCAGCAATTTCCCTTTTCGCACAGTTCCGCATCGCTGAAACAGCGCAATTACTTTTTGCATCCTTCATGATATAATATATGTCAAATCGAGTACCTTCAATCATATTTTGTTTCTCAGTTTCCTTGCATTACTGCAAGTGAGTATTGTGTTTCTATCATATGAACTTTATATATTGCAATATTGTGATATCGTTGGAACATTCAATACCTATTCAACATTATTAAAACGATTAGATTATTGATATTCCTATAGTGTTTCATCAACATCATCATCTACGTTTGGATATATGCACAGAGATATGACGACAAACAAAATTTTTAAATGAGTAACTGAATCGGTGGGAGCGCTTCTAAAATATGCCTTTGTTAACTTCTGAAATCACATTCATTTTATTTTTCTCTTTTCGTGCCTTTAGCCAAATCCTTTATTCATTTAAGGAAATGTATTCTGTAGCTTCAGGCATGTAAAAGAATAGTTTTCATTTGCTGCATACTTATTGATATATTCTGAATTAGGTCTTAAACAGATTTTAACTAAACTTAAGGTCCTTTTGACTTTTTTTTTTAATTTTGAAATCTATCATTATTGTATCATTAACATTAAACCTTCAAATCCGCATGTGTTTTTATGGATTTTGCCTCATATATTATTTTTTAGTAAATATTCATTTAGATCAGGTGGTCTTAAAAGGGATATTCATTTATTCGTTTTACGAAACGACAAGTAAAGGAAGACAGTGGTTTCGTTTTCATCAAAAAATGTTTGAATCCATAATCATGTACCCACATCTTAAAAAGTGATTGTCTTCAAAATAGTGTGATAAATTCGTTTTTCTGCTCCAAGGTTAGTTTATCTAAAAGGAACATCATATCAAGTTCAAATTAGTCTAACTTTTATCAGGACGATTTTCAGAGTTCAAAAACATCATCAGGATCACGGATAGATAGTAAACAAATCATTCTGTCTGATATTTGCCAGGAATAATTAAAATCAAGTAAAATCATAAACAATTTTCAAAGGTTAAAAAAGAAGAACTTCTCGACGTAGAGAGAGCAGCTGTAGACAGGCGTAATTCTAGGTACGTTTATCCCCGGAGCCACGGGGCTGGGTTTCCATTGAACAAGCATCCCGACGGCGCACAGTCGGCCGACATATTTTTGGTTAGGATTTAAGAAAAGGAATTCCATTCATATCCGTGCTATTCATATTCTGTCATCTGTGTTCATGACATGTCGAATAATATAACGTCACTGAGTAGAACGATCCTAGTCTGGAAATACAGGCTCTATTATTTCATAAGACAGGTGGGATTTATACAGGTGTGCGTCCATTAGCCTGATGATGTCTTTGCTGTCATGGCTGTAGCCTGAAGTGCGTATTTTCCGCTCACCTTCATAACTCATTGTTTCAAATAAAACATACACGTAAATGTATATCTTTTTACAGCCACTCCTACACTTCGCTATCCGAAGTCGTTCTTGATCCAACTACTGCCATCACTATGTTAACTCATGATTATACATTACCTATCCTACCGCTGCCACCATTATACCAACAATTTCAAGTCACACTTAAACATTGCTTATCCCACTGCTGCCACCACGGTACCCACTATCTTAAGTCATGATTAAGATACTTACCTTACCTCTGCCATCACTGTACCAACTATCTCAAGTCATACTTAAACACTGCTTATCCCACTGCTGCCACCATGGTACCCACTATCTCAAGTCATGATTAAGATACTTATCTTACCTCTGCCACCACTGTACCAACTATCTCAAGTCATACTTAAATATTGCCTATCCCGCTGCTGTCACCATGGTACCCACTATCTCAAGTTATAATCAAGCATTGCTTATCCTACCGCTGCCACCATGTTATCACTATCTCAAGTCATGGTTGAACATTACTTATCCTACCCCTGCCATCACCGTACCGATTCCAAGTCATTATTAAGCATAACTTAGTCTACAGCCACCATCATTACCACTATGAAAAAACATTACTTATCCAACCGCTACCACCACGTATTAAGACGAGGGCTCAGAGACTACGAAACTTCCTGCCACGAATTTACTTAAGTCACTTTATTTCGGTAAGTAATCTTTTAGGTGATTAGGTTTAGCCAAGAAGATCCTTTAGCTCATTCTGATTGTCTTTGAACAGCTTGGGATAACTTTTAGGTTTAGAAGGTTTCAATCAATAGTTTAGATACTCTCTTTATTTGGAATGTTCAAATATTTTTCAATGTTTAAAAAAACTTTGTGAAACAGATTTAACCATTTCAATCTATCGTAAAATTATTTTCAGAAGAACGCTGAAAAAACATGTGGATTAATAAGTTCCATACATGAATAAATACCCACTCCCTTCAGGGTCTGCACATAAGCCTAGGTGAAGTGGACTCACGTTGGATTCGCAATTGTACTATTTGCGTATTTTCCACTCCAAATTTTCCCCCAGAGTGTTGACGAGTTCATAGCCCAACACAAACCTGTCCGTTCAATGTCATCCCCTGCAAAGTACTTGGAACGACGCGTGCTTGCTTGTTTAAAGACCCCGAGCAAGATAATTGAATTTTCAGAACATTCGAATCAAAATATCATAATAACAACCAATTTGTCATCCGGGTTGTTTATTTTTCACCATAAACCACCCAAGGAAGCATTGGGAATTGACTGAACCCAACATGGAATAGTTTCTGGAACACCTGACGGAAACAGCCATATTTCTCTATTTTGTTGTAATAGATTTTCTACTTTTGAAATGCATACCTCAACCTCGTTCAGGCAATTCAATTAAATAGTTAATCCTTCACACAATACATGTGCTTAAGAAAATGATAATAGTTGATAATCTCTCAGGTGAAGTCCCACAAACTTAATTTTCCGTGACCACCCAGTTTCCTGACAGCAATCTCCTGCACACTGCTGCATTGCTTTCCCTTTAATACTTTAACAAAGTACGATGCATAAGTCGTCCTCGTTTGATTAAACAAACAACTTGGAAACAGTCGAAAAGGGGCAAAAAAGGCATGGAAAATAGTAAGTTATTTCTCCCCTCAAATAACGCCATCTGTCCTCACTTCTCTGGGATTCTCGCCCCGATGGTCAGGCGGAGAATGTTAGATACACGTCGAGGTTCACTATTCAAACTATGTACCCCTTCGGAGTTGGAAAGTGCAGCAATTATGAAAATAAGAAAGGAAGAAGAAAAACAAGCACTATATATGTAAGAAAGAAAAAAAAAAAGATGGATATCCCATTTTGTAGCAGAAAGCTTCAGATGGGTGTGTTACCGTCATTATAGACAGGAAAGACGGTTTCTCCAGGGATGCAGAAATATGCACGTCGCCTACTATTACTTACTTGAAATGAAAAATACTGACAGGTCGAAGAGAGAATGTATTTTTTAATAGCTAAAGTTACTCAAGCAATGGAAAAGGAGTCTGTTTCTTTGTTTGAAAGCTGTTAAAGATCTTCTAAAATGCATCGACGTGTTTTTGAAACTAGAAGGTTCAGAACTTTCACGACTATCAAAGTCAACATTGATCATAGACTATAACAAGAAATGCACCGAAAGAATAGGAGAAGAAATTAGAAAGCGAGGTGAATCAATGAGGGAAATATAGCATGTAGATGCTTAATTCTAAAGAGCACCCGTAAACTTCAGGTGGACACAACCTTTAGCGGAACTGCACTTGACTCTTGAGCCAACGACGGGATGAACTCTCCGCACCGCCTTGGGGTCTATAAATCATGCTCACACGTTATTATGACCCCCCTCGTACTTGGTCGAAGCATAAATCATCTTCTCCAGCCCAAGTGACGGTCAAATATGCCACTCGCAATCATATTAGTTCTGCCAACTTTAAGGTCTTGCAGCCTTCTTGCGGGCTCAACATAGTTGTCGGAGCAAGAAGGCGCATGCGCGTCGAAGATTCGGAGTGCGTGGTTTATGAAAAAGTAAATGTTGGGCCTCAATTTGAAACGCTTCATAAGCAAAGAGGAAGTAAGTTTAATGGCGTCGGCAAAATATTAGCCCCATGAGAGTCAAATAAGAGACAAATTCAGGGAATAAAGCGATATAAAAAGAGGATTTTAAGAATGAGAGGGAAAAGGGAGCGCGGAGAGAGATAATGAACAATTATAACAAGAAAAAACACAGCAGAATGAAAGGGGAAACTGAGGGAGGGAGAAAAATGGGAGACTGAATAATCAAGGAGTGCAAAAGAGAGAGAAGATTAGTGAGACAAGAGTAGGAACAAAGCGAGAATAATGCAAACAAAGAAGAAAAGAAGAAGAGAACAGCGCAAAAAGGGGGAAATACTCATATGAATAAATTTATTGAAGTTTGAATTAACGAAAAAGATATAATGAAGAAATTTTCGCTACACTAAGACGCATTCCTGTGAAACACTCTAGAATACTCTATGGCATGAAAAGTACACCCTTACTGCAATCCTTTCTCCTAAAATCAGATCAGACTTGACGTTGCCCAGACAGTAAGCTCATTGGTGAGCAAAACGACATTTTCTAAAAACAATAATTATTAGATTTTTATGGCCTAAAGTTTACATATATATCCATTTTCTTCAGTTCATCCTCATGTCCGTTTTTCGGAATCTTGCCTACACTTCCACATGGTCTCTTTAATGATCCTCGCAACACTCCCTTGCCTGGTTTCATAACTGAAAGGAGGGGAGAAAATCGTTTTGATCCTGTAGTCGAGTAAACTATTATAAAGTTAATACCATGTCCCCGAGAGTCTGGCCTATATTTAGACCATATTCCCTACTATAATTTTCTTCGGAGACGTTCTTATTTTGACAGGTTGACGAGTTATTTTGGATCATGATGGGAAATAGTATCCATGAAGCATGGGTGGGTGAGGAAGCACCGCACGCACAGCATATAGGTAAAATATAAGCCTCATTCAAAATTCACTTAGTCAGCATGTTTCAAATGCCTTTTTCTTTATTTTGCAAGATTACAAACTGGTTGACGTAGCTTTCAAAGATAATTTCGAAGAAATTAGCTTCCTTCTGGCCAATTTGTGCAACTACGACCAATTCTCTCAGTACTTAGGCTTTCAAAAGTTGCCTACATCATGTATACTGAATACGATTAACATTTATAGAATATTCATACAATACCTGTCATTCATTAAATAGCCTGTGCATAGTTTGGAACCCCCCCCCCACACACACACACACAAAACGCACATGCATATTTGTTTTGAGATATCGACGATGCTCGTCTGCTCCAAACTCTCTCTCTCTCTCTCTCTCTATCTCTCAGCTCGTGGATTAATGAGCAAACTGAGGGGTGACGTCCCTAGTTACAAGGTATACCACCTTGCTTCTCCTTTTTTTATTCCCTATCAAAAGTTAAGACAGTGAATTTCTGACTGAGAGCAGAAACCTTCTGGCATCTACGTGTAACAAAATACTGATCAAGGTCACACTTACTTGAATTTCCGGACTTTTCATTACGATTATCATGTCCCTGACGACTTGGCACACAACTTTTAATGTCCTTCCAACCACTGGTACGGTCTTCTAAAATGTTACGTTGCCATAGATCAAAACATAGAATTATGCAGCCTGTTGTTTTGCAATTAGGTAAACCACAGAGAAAAACAAGATCATAAATGATTCATTTGAAAAAGAGAAGAGCGTTATGCCAAGAGAAAGGTCAAACATAACATTTTAAAGACAATTGTGAAAATCAATCGTAAATTCCTCTTGTGGCTAATTTACAGTGAGAAACAATTGAGCGAGGAATGCGAATGATTAGGTCGATTTCACGATCGATTTTTATGTTACCAGACCGTGGAGGGCGCGATATGATTGTTGTTATTGTTTATTCATTTTCATGGTCACTTAAAGCCTCTTACTACTGCCACAACCGTCCTCAAACTCATAAACACCGCCAGTATTGATTGGTGGCCTTATTCTTTTAAGGGGTAATTAGGAAAAACATTGAGAAGAGTATAGACAATAAACAAATACGTCGAATTCAAATTCTAAAAACCTTTTTTGCTATTCCATCTCTCAGGAAGCAAGCGTTAAAGCTGCATACATTGGAAACAAAAGCCGAAGAAGGAATCAATCATCAGCGAATGTGTGCATCAATAAGTTTTTTAAAAAGACATTACTTTATTGAATAACATTAAACCCGTATAATAATGATAAAAAAGAGAGAATAATTATACTAGATTTTATTTACCTGAGCAGCCACATCAGTTATTTCTGTTCTTTCTGCTAGCCCTGCAATTATTATTACCGCAGGATTGCTAGCTACCCATTAAATACACCTGGGTCGAGAAGAGCAAATGTGGGGAAACCTATGTCGAAAATGTAAGCACTGAGCGAGGATTAAACCCAGGACCTTTGTGTGAGAGGCAAGAGCCCCAACCAATACACCACTGTGCTCCTACACATATATACAAAATGGACTCTTATCTCTTACTTGATTGTGGAAAGGCTCCTTTGTGGATGAACTGTTTTCTAGGAAGGTGAAGAAGTCGAAAAAGTACAATACCTCCTTTTCAACCTTGACATTGTCAATTTGGTCTTAATTGGTGATTAAATCAGGCGTTTTGGTCTGGTCCTTTTGACCATGAGACTGGTTAGAATGACCGATGTGTTGATTGACCAGCAGATAAGATTCCAAGTCACACCAACAAGACCCATGCCGAATCCATAGTAGACGAAATAGCATTACATTACATCGAATGGTCCATACCCTTTTACATCTTTTTAATTCGGGGGAGGGGTGCGTAGAGCGTGTGCAGAGCAATATCTTTGACTTTGACAGTCAAATATATTTGGAGACAAAGATATTGCTTTGCACACGCTCAACGCACCCCTCCCCCAAGAAAAAATGCGTAAAAGGGTAGTTCTTGAAGGTTGTGGCATGCGAAACGCTTAACGCACTAAAGGTGTCAAATAGGCAACAACAAAACAAGCCCCCCTCTCCCCCCTCCGGGGCGGGGGGGGGGGGGGGGGAAGGGGACTTTTTTTGTTGTTGTTTAACCATGTGTTCGAAAATTTTAAGGGGTAAAGTTTTTAAAAGCAAACTTTAAAATGGTGTGATTTTGATCACTGGATAAAACTTTTTAGGGTGGTTTTGGAAAACCCGTGGTTACTCGTAATTACAGTGATATATTCTGACTGCCCCCCCCCCTCACCCGGCAAGAATCCTCTGTTCCATTCGGAATCTATTGTGAGGTTTGGTGGTGTGACTGAGGTATTAGACCGTTGAGAGTTTACGGGCCATGGAATCAGGACCATTAATTTAACCTAGACCTCAAGGGAATCTAAAGATTGTTGGGCACTTAGGAATGGGTGTGGACCGTATACCGCAAATTGTTAAAGATGGGTAGTATACCTCTCATCGGCCCTTATCCACCAATGTTTGGTGAGGGCGCATGCATGTTATCCTGATAATCACTTGTTTATGCTAGTGTACACCAACACACACACACACACATACAGTTTTAGCATGACGATTATAAGTAATGCAGGACATTTTGTGCGTGTGTATGGTACGTGCGTGTGCGTGTGTGCGTGCGTGCGTGCGTCTGGAAATACAGGATACATGATGGCAATGAGGTGGGTGCACGATGTATCGAGGAAGATAGAAAATAGGAGAAATCGGGAGAAAATAATGGAGGGACAAAGAAGGTTAAAAAGAGAGGGGATGAGCGAATGGAAGAAAGAGCGTGAGAGAGAAAAAATAGAAACGGGATTGCGTATGAGGAAAATGGAAAACAGTGTTACCTGGGTAGAAATAATGACAGATCAACTTTTTGTCAAGTTTTTAACGGTAAGGTACCGTGAAATCAGAATTACCTTCACCCATCCCTGCATATCGTAGTAAGCATGATAATCACTTCCTTCACCAGCAAAACGACATCCTCGTCTTTCAATCATAAAACCTCAGAAATATACGTGGTGAAGAGAAATGTCTCAACTTGACAAAGCCAATAAGCATCATAATGCTGAACATTGGAGTTCTTAGAAACATGCAGGAAATCAAATGAAAGATCATGGTCAAGACTTAATCCTCTACACTTTCTTCCGAAAATTACTCAGTTCGAGCCCTTCAGCAGGAGAAGCGCAACGGTCGGTGGGGATCATCCCCATAAGTCTCGGCAAGGATGACCAAGGAAACACACCCCTGATCCATGGTTTGTTCAGTTCTCATACCAAACCCAAACCAATGAAAGACGAGGAGATTTGTCAACAGTTCTCGGTACTGCCCTTCACGGACAGGCTAAGCGAAGAAAGAGATGGGAAAGTAACTTCATGGAATGAAGGTTAGAAATGAAAAATAAACAATGTGATTAGCTCATTTAAGGTTGATCTAGAAGTTTGCTTTATGCATGAATAAATGTTTCTAAGAAATTTTAAAAGTCGATCGTAATTAGGGAACCTCCAAAATTAGATTAGGAAATTATAGTCAATAAAATTGATTTTCAAATCTATTACATTAAGATGTTCAATCTAACTTTGGAGTTGTCTCTTATTCAAGTCTAAGAAATTTAGAGTGAAATTTCTATAATACCTGTACTGAAGTATGCCTTGTGTTTTTCAGAGAATCAGCTACATTCGGTTTGTCA
This sequence comes from Echinometra lucunter, assembly GCA_029962745.1. Lineage (NCBI taxonomy): Eukaryota > Metazoa > Echinodermata > Echinoidea > Camarodonta > Echinometridae > Echinometra > Echinometra lucunter. The sequence continues at coordinate 14,550,163 of CM057159.1, read as the reverse complement.
TTTTAAGAATACATCAAATTTCCCATCTCAAATATCTCTGGCTCCGTTACTCTGTGCGGTGACTCATTTTTGGCGGCATTTTCATTCGAAAGTTCTTTACAGAAATGAAAGCCTTTTTAAAAAGGGTTACCATCCAAATTAGCTTTAAAGTTTCCACTCAAAGAATTTACAGGAAGAAAAAAAAATCAACCTCGGCCTTGGCTTTGGTTTTGTGTGGGTTTTCTTTTTCTGTGCTTTTAAATAACACCAGGGGGGTTTCATAAAGCTGTTCGTAGAGATACGAATGACTTTACGAACGACTTGTATATGGTAAGCCAAACAGAATTCTCAGTCATTATAAATTGCATCAGCTAAAGCTGAAATATGTAGACGAAGACTAACATTACTTTTCTTTACATACATTTTTATTGCGAAGTACATGTATGTTCTTTGCCACAATTTAATTGAAATTATAGGAAAATTAGTCACTTTGTTAAAACATCAGGAAAAACTTTGGGGATCACTTATGGCACTTCATATTCCAAGTCGTTCGTAAAGTCATTCATAACTTTACGAACAGCTTTATGAAAGACCCCCCGGGATAAGGAACATTGAAGTAAAAAGCACAAGGGCACAGTGTGATTGCGAGAGTGTCGTAGTGATATCCCAAACCCGTCACAAGAGGGCCTGACTCTCGAAAGCTGGAGAGATCATTAAACCCGATCACTCAAAATGGTGACTTGTCCAGATAAGATAAGGACGGTTTTTATGGAAATGTCTGATACATCATCATCACAGTACAGTAGAAAAATTATTAACACAGAGTTTCAGCTTGACCTTATTTCAGTTATCAACTGACTCTGTACGAACTTATAGTTTCAACTTGACGTTATTTCAGTTATCAACTGACACTATAAGATGGGTGCGCTGATATTGATTGGACTACCATCACAGTAATATGAACTGTTGTAATCTGGCTCGCGAGGTCGTACCAAATTCACAGCATGATTGTGCAATGGATCATCAATTTTACTATTGTTTTACCATAAATTTTACCATAAATGAAATTGCAATGCATGCAATTAATCTCCATCATCAAATCCAAACCAACAAAATCTAGACAATATAATAATCTAGTTGCCCAATCAAAGGCCCTGGTGAAATCCGTGGAAAAAAACCCGAGGCAGTGACAAGTTGCATGAGGTTTTAAATACGGTATATCTTAAAAGCTGAATTTGGAAAGCTGACAGCATCAGGATATCAGAGCAAAGGTGAAGAGGGAAAGTGTTGCATGAACAACACATTAAGGAGCACCTAGTGATCTATATATAGTTCAGACATTGTCTCAGATGAGAACGTTTTGGAGTTCTTTTAGTATTTCTGCTCACTAATGCCCTTCCCCACGTTGTCCTAGAAATTACGTTCGTGTTTGGTGGAAAATAAAACTAAATGGCAACTTGAAGAAAAGGATTTGCATTGGTATTTCACTGAATCCTTTTAATCAGGTTTACATGAGTTAATTTGCTACATTCATTCAAATTAAAATAATTATTTCGGTTCCTGCTTCATGTTTCTGGTGATTACCATTAATGGAGTGTCACCAGCACACTCAAATTTCTCTTGGCAGATTCATGAATTGTTTTGGGCTGTTATATTACTCTGATGACTTTGAACGGATGGAAGATTGATGGAAAATCATGAAACTTGTCGGTAACCCCCCCCCCCCCCCCCCCTCCCCCTTCAAAACGCCCTCCATCACGATAGGATCACGTGAATGCCTTCCAACCCTCCCATCTGGCATGGGACCAGCACCGGGTGATAGGAGGACACGCCCCGGCACCCCGCTCCGAGATGTTACACCCCTTTTGATTCCCTATCTATCACACCTGTTAAACGATAAGGGACGATGCCTGAAGGTCTATTGATACAAATCATTCTGCAGAGTAGAATGAGTATGTATGTTATCAGAATGCCTCTTTGTAATAGCTTTTATGAATATACAGATTGTCATGACCATCTTTTTAAAAAAAAATCTATGATATGGGACATCGTCATCCCTTCCATTCGCGATTTCAGGCAGACTCTGCAGTCAGTAAATTATTGTCTGTCCTTATTGTTATTTAGAGTTTCGAATATTGAATTCGAAAATCTAAAAATAGATTGGTCATTCCCATAAAATGTCATTATAGAGACATTCTTGATCAATTTATTAATAACCATTCATATTGTAACATGCACATTAAACTTTTTGGTTGAAACTTAGCACTATGGAGAAAGGGCACAATTTCGCCAGTAGAACTGATGTCTCTTCCCAAAATTTCGATTTTTTTTTTAGTTTCAAAAATTCTAATCTTTCCATGCGTTTTATTTCCTTTCCTTTTTAATGTATTTTTAAGTTGCGAGGCATAGAGAGAAAGGCCATGTCTGTTAACTTGTGGGCTGAACAACATATATGTTGTTCAGCATTGTTCATTTACGCAAAGTAAAGTTAATTTCTTTGCGAAGTAATAGCACTTGAATAATTTACTGACAAAATGCATAAAAACAAAGTTTTAATGGAAATTATGTATTAATAAGAACAATAATTACCAGTAAAATACGAATATTTATTTCACTCACCGAAAACAGCAATCAAAAACGTTTCCCCAGCAATTGTAGATAATTTTGTTCTGGCTGTTGTTTTTTGTCGTCCATTGTATTCACGAAGCACAAACTTTGAACTTGAAATGAGCTGAATTTCCCCAGATTTACGATGAACGTCCACAAACTTCTGAACAATAAAAAAATTGTTGAAGTTGAAAACGTTACTTCAAATTTTCCGCGATGTCAGTCGTGGCGGTGACTACTTTTAAAATGTGGACGTTTGGCAGAAATACTTGAACATATATTGAAAGATCCCATCAGTATCCATAAAATCTTTGAAATTATATCCTGGAAAAAAACACTTTATCGAGATAATGGACGGTCATTCCTCAGAAATAGGTGAAGTATTAAGCCTTGCTATAGGAATGGTAAAGACATCGAATAGTTCAAGTTGAATTTACGAACGATTTACTTTCTTTGGGTGTGGAAAATTTATGCGAAAACACAGCAGCTGCCCTCATCGGTCGCGGCAGAACAGTAGCGGAAAGATGAAAATCAGCGGGAAAAGATTTCTAAAATCTTTGTATGGTTTCCAAGAAAATGTTGGGAATTCATGACTGATATTTCGCATTGATAACGTTAATAGGAAGACTTAATACTGCATAAATTACTATTCAAATAGCAAATGTGAAGCTTTATCAACTTGAAAGGTTTGATTTCTTATAGGATGTATTCTAATGCGGGTTTTTAAAAATCTATATTGTACCTAATTGGACCAATTATTGGCGGAGGTTTCAAATGAGGAGAAAGAGAGAAGACAAGGGACAATTTGCTTTCAGTCACATTCCAATTACCCCCCCCCCCCCTCCTTCAACCGTTTCATAGACATAATATACAAAGTATCTTACAGTTTCAGTTTTCCCCGCCTGTGTATTAAAATAGCCCTTTCCCGGTGCTGAAATATTTTCATGTATAAAAGATCCTAAATGCAATAATCAACTGTACAGACCAAATGCGCTTACAACAATGTTCCTTCGTACTTTACACCATATTCAAATCTTGCCTCTTTGCCTCCATTTTTTAAAATTCTCTTTTCAGCGGGTTTTGGCATTTTTAAAATTATGATATTCATTCACTTTATTGAACTAAATAAAACCGTTTTGCTTACCTTAAAAGTAAATTTACAAACTATACAGTTTTGATAGATTCCTACTTATTCTAATTCATGTTATTCATAAAATTCTTTCCTGAGACATGTAATAACATTTGAAATATAATTGCAAACAATAATACGAAAGTACAATGGTACATGAAACTATAGTTTGCAAAGTATAGCATCTAAATAATGCATTTTGATGACATTTTATGGTATAGTTACATAATGACAGTAGTTTTAACAGAGAATAAAATAAGGTGTATTCAAATTTAATGGTACGGAAAGTGAACAGGCATTTAGATCAATTTAGATAAATGTAATGATATGAAAATCATAGGAATATTCAGAAGCTCTTTTAATTTCAGATCTTGAGGAGAAAGCATAATATGACATGCTCGGACTTACGGTGCTGGAACAACATTGACATGTTCAAAGCAACAAAAGAAATTTTGGGGATATTAAATGAAGAAATATTCACTCTAATTTTCTCGGACTTAAATTAGGGACAACTCCAAAATTCGATTGAGAATCTTAATCTAATATATTGAGAAATCAATCTCATTGATTATTATTTCTCGATATAATTTTGGAGTTGTCGCTGATAACTATCGACGTAGACTGATTTCTAACCTAAGAAACTTTAAGTTAGTGTTATCCAGAATGTTTAATGGATAACATTAGTTAGAAAGATTGAGGAAAAAGATGTCTTGAAATGTAATTTCAAGACATATTCTTATGGGTGCTAAGGAAAGACAATAAATAAGTAAATGATTAAATAAATGCAAAAGTGAAAATCTTCCAAATAAAAACTCTTAGTACCTTAATTTCCATAGGCTTTTCATTATGTTTAGAAGTCATGAGCAATTTTAAAACTATTTAGCTACCTTAAAAATTTGAAATATTGCTAATCATCTTAATAGCCGGGTTTTTTCTTCGTTTCGCCTAGAGCAGCTTAATGTTAGTAAATCATCATTAAAACTTTTATGAAAAATGATAAATCTCTCGTAAAGGAAATTTAAAATTTTCACTTTTAATCAGACTAGTTATCTGTTCCAAAAGAGGTACAGAAAAATGATGATCTAAAAATCATAAATATCAGCATGGAATTGAGGGGTTCTTTTACAATACCATTTTCACTAAAATATATCGCTTCTCATCACTTTCTGAATGGATTTTTTCAACGTGTATTTTTAAAAGTAGGCTCCTTTAAGCTGGACCTGAACTACCCCAGAGCATTTCAGCGGACATCACGTAAAATGAGCCAGATTAACTCCAATTGCTTTTGTCATTTCAAGTCAACAAAACTTCACAACACCCTAGAGCTACACCTGCGCTCTTTCAACGAATACTCCACTACGTCCCCGCCATAGGAGTCCATAAACATGATAAATACCGGCATTTAGTTGGAAATAAGGCCAGGGTGATATTTATTCTACCATTTTCGCCGGGTATTTTAGGGAAAGTTCAAAACTTTTCTTTACACTACCTCCTGTCTTGTTTCGATTTTGTTTTCTAATCTTCTGTCCTTGATTTTTGTTTGATAGTGATTTATAAAAGAATATTTTTCCATCCTCTCACAATTTCCTTCTTACCTGCATACATTCTTAAGTGCTTCCCATCTAAATATAGACCCTGTGATATTTTTAACTCCCATTTTTCTTGGAAATTGAATAGTCTTCCACAAGCAAAGTCTAGATCTATGAATATGCGATTTTTCAAAAAGTGCATTGGGTTGACTGCAAGTAATTCTGAAAAAAAAAATGTTATGTCTGTAAAGTTCCCATGAGTCAACTTTATACACGGATATTTTGATTATTTCAATAAAAAAAAATAAATGCTATGCAATAAAAAGGTACATCACTTTCACATACCTTTCTTCTCTTGTCGCTCGAATCTCCGTAACCCTTATTTTGCACGACGGGCACAGATTTTTTTTTTTCCTTTTTAAAAATGTTTTGATATTTCGAATCTATTCGAATGTACAAAATCGAATGACGGCACTTATTCATGTCTCTCAAATGCGTAAATTTCATCGAACAACGATATTTTCCACCATGAACCCCAAAGCCCTAGGGGGCACTCAAAGGAATCGGGTACCCCCCCCCCCCACACACACACACACACAGAGCCCCCTCCACATACTTCATGACCCATCGCTCTTGCTTGCACCACACGCCAATTTACCTTTCTTTCAGCTCATCCGTGGGCGAACTTATGGAGGGTGTCTCACTCTCATGTAAATTGCAAAAACTCCTCCACATTTTGATTTTTTTCCTCTGCTTCTCACAGAGTTTGAAGACAAACCACTACCCTCTTCTTATCTTGGCAAATTCATTCATTTCTCTTTTAGCCCGATGCCCCTTTTAGACTGTTTTATCAAGAACTTTGGCGCCGCCACTTAGCAAAACACATACACAATCACCCACCCAAACTTCTATAACATACACATACGAGAAATATGCTGGGATACTTATTCCTAAATATTAAACGTAAGAATACCAACAAAAAATGGTAATGGAATACATATCCTCAAATACTAACGTCGTTATTCCTACACTTGGAAAGCATAGTCAGCGTTTTTCATTCTTCAAACTTACCTCTGAGGCGGCAACGGCTACGCTACACGATTTCTAATTAGTGATGCCACGCATCGCTGTAGAGGTCCTCAAATGAAATGCCTTTCCACCACTTATCATCATCATCATCCTAATCGATTAGATTTCGCCTTGGCCAGAGCAAGCTACTTTATACTCCCACCTAAAAAAAAGCTATTGTGTAACTGGGCCGGAAATTTGTTCGGCATAAACTCAAGGGATTTCTAAAAGAAGACGGCAAATTTACGAGATAGTCTGAGAAGGAATGGGGAAAAAGGGAAAAGAAATCGTGCTTTCCACGGTTCCATAACATCATTTTAGAGTCACACTGGCGCCGGAAATAGAGAAGTAGAGTTATTCCCCCCACTTTCCCCGAAATGACCTGGCCACTATGGGTGGAAATGCAGGGGGGACACCCCTATTTATTTGGTAGACCCCCACTATTTTTAACTTCCTAGGCAGTAAAGGTCCTCCCAGAAAGCTGCGGACCCCTCTTTTTTTTTCTTTTCGGAAAATTTCAGATGTGCCCCCTCACGTTTCAAGACAGATTTCCACCTATGATGCCCTCATTAAAACTGTCCCTCTCATAAGCTACCCCCATATTCACCCTTCGAAAATAGTCTCACCCTGATCAGCTGATAGGCTGTTCACATCGTATTTCCCATTGCACTGTTCCAATTTCTAAGGGGTTTGTATATTTCGTTTAATAGTACACTCTTAAAATAAATCAGTTAAAAATGACTAGATGAAAGGGTCAGCTGGATGCAATTACAAAACTAGTCATTTTTACTAGGTCTATATTTCAGTCATTTCCTAGTCATATTTTGACTTGAACTCCGTAAGTTCTGACAAGAATGTAGTAACTTTATGACTAGATATATTAGTCGCACCCAGCTGACCCATAATCTAGTCATTTTAAGTTATTTGTTTTAGAGCGTATAAGTATAGGCAAGGTTTATATAACCGTACAAAATCGCCGATTTTAATTAACAAGTTATTTTCCATTGCCACGGATGATACTTCAGTCGCCAATTCACCGTCGAATTCCAAAGCAAACTGATTGTAAATGCCTGGGTTTCAAATTTTCTTCATTATACTGATTTCCTTGATTAGGTGAACTAGAGACTTTTTGATATGTTTAATCAAACAAAAACATTAGCCTGGCTTTATCACATAGAATTAATATTGCATTCTAATCTGAACTCATTATCTAGAGTTACATCCAAACGTGCCACGTTCGTTTTTTATTTAAAGCCTATTGTACTCCTGGACAAAGATAGATGCACATTCCCCAAATTATTCTCTGAAGAAAGGAGGGAAATTCCCTCTGTCATGTCTGCGTTCACTGCCAAGGGAGTCAGTCATTGGTCATACATTATTTAGGAGAGAATTTAGAGTGCTCTCTCAAAAGAAAAGAGTGGATATTCACAATATTTTCACTTTCCTGTAGACTCATGCCCGACTCATGTCAGTGATATTAAAACTCGATTTTCAGAGTATATGTTCATTGGCGGCCGATCACCATTTACTTCTTTTTCACTTCAATATTTTGCCCAGCCCAGATACTTTGATTGACAGAGCTCGATCTCGCTATCTCCGAGATAAAGTTATCTCCTTTCGACACGACCTCGCATGTCACGAGAAGGTGAAGGGTCAGCCGAGGTCAGTGTATATGGATGGATAGTTGAAACATTTTTCTTAGAATGAAAAGTGAGAATGGAAAATAGAGAAAAGATATTCCAAAGGGAAGGTGCGAAGTTGGTTCTTGCACAACATATTCTCTTAACCCTAATCAGGAAAGGTTTTTCGACCTAGGCTTTGCCCTCTGAGATCTCTGCCATCGAACGCGCGAACACAGCGACAACCGGCACTATAACATCGCACGCGACGTGTACGTACAAAACTGTATAGTCAATTTTCATGAAATAATTTTATCTTATTACATATTATTCAGTCATGCTAATTTATACATCAAATCAGGCCGTTTAGTCTAAATCACTCTAAATTACTAAATAAAGCTTCAAGGATTCTATTTTTTGGTCTAGAAACTCTTCGTAGTAATCTTAGCAAATTACGGTACACTTTTCAAAAATTCCGGTATCGAAATAAACTTCCTAAGTACTTTTTTGTTGTTTTTTTACTGTTCTTATATATTTCTTTGTTTTTTATATTTTGTTTTTGTTATTGTTTGGGGACGAAATTTATCTGCCACATCTTTGCGATCAGCATAAAAAGCCATGTTGAAAATGTCTTTGCTCGGAATTCGTCAAAAGCATGGATTTACACAAACACTATTAAGCTTCTTCTAACGCACGCAACGATTGAAATTGTGTTTCAAACAAGCCAACATGATTCTTTTTTTTTTTCTCTCTCTCTTATCTACATTTGATAGATTTGTGCGAAATTTAGCAACATGTACCTTTGTTTTTCACATCTTTTCTCTTAGAATTTTCATTTGCATCTTAACTTTACGCACGGCTTTTGTTTTCCGCCAAATAGAATGACATATTGAAGTGAAATCCTGAGAGAATAATAATTAGTGATGCATGCACAAACACAGACAGAGAATAACAATTATCAGATATCACGTTTCGCGTGTGGCTTATGTGGCAGACATTCACACACAAGAGAGAAAATGCACATCCATTCTCACGACTGTGTCACACACGGTCCAAAAAGACATGACAGTCGGAATTAGTCTGGGCAATTTTAAAGGTATGTTTTGAGTTTCCATTTTCAAAAGGATTCGAATTTTGCGTACATTTACCCATTATCCTCTAAATTATTTGAGAAGAAAAATGATATCTTATTTTGATTACGGCATGTTTCTTTCAAAATTATTTAATAGTCTTACTCATACTTATTATCAGAATAATAACTACTGCATGGAACTCGTGGAAATGCACGGGCAGTTAAGTATGGGATAAATGATAGTATCAAATGAAATATTCAAAATCCGTCAAGGTTTTTATGTTTAATGGCGTACGCAAGCGAGCACGCAGCTTAAAGGCACGTCTGCCTCCATCACTTTAGTATACGCCCAGGGGCGGCGCTACAGAGGGCGACCGCCCCTCCCCCCCCCCCCTCCATGATTTTTCAAGTGATCAGAAAAGAAAAAAAGAGGAGAAAATTAAAGAAGAGAAGAAGAAGAAGAAGACTATGGGGAAAGAGAGGGCTTGGACATGCAACTATGATTATACCCCTACTGTTTTCATTTAAAACGTGAATAAACTCACTTATCGGTCATCTTGCCCCCCCCCCCAAAAAAAAATATATATATATATCCTAGCGCCGCCCCTGTATACACCTCCCCGGTCACCAAATAATCCAGTAACCCGATTGAGACCTCCTTCTTCTAAAAATGGATGACATGACATTAATCACAAATTGAATGAAATTATGATAATTGAAATCGAGCCAAATTATTCAGAAATTTATCATTACGGCACCCTTGCCATAATTAAGCTAGAAACCGAATGTAGCTAACTTTAATAGAAATAGTGGGGAGGGGGCGAAAAAGCATTCAGATTACAGGGGTGTTTTTTTAACACTTAGAACAAGGTAACCATGGTAACTAGCATACTTCTGAGGAGGGCACTGTTCGCTGAAAATATTATTTTTACTGGAAAAATTGAAACATATTGCCTTGCAGGGGGGGGGGGGGGGGGCTTTGTTCACTCATACAAGTGGTCCCGGATACAAGTTTGTACATGTTGCACAAGTCTTACTGAATAATTGATGAATGAAAATTAATGATTTTAAGAAGGTGGGGTGGGGTGAAGATGAAGGAAGTCGCTTTGGTTGTATTTTCTTTTAAGCATCTTGGACCCTGAAAACTAACTGTACGTCATTCTTAAAGCAAAAAACGGACAAGGCCATATGACATTATTGTTCGAAAGCACTCTCTCTTTCTACATCATTGTTAACCAAGATGAAAGGGTGTTCTGTTATAGGAAAGCTCCGTTACAAAGCATGTATTGAAGATTATTCGGCGATGGAAAGGCTTCTGTGTCTTTTGGATCTCACCCATGTTTTGAAATGGTGAGATAACAGAATCCGAAAAGAATTATATTCACCCTTTTTCTCCATCTATGAGCAAGCTATAGAAACACAATAAAAGCAGGATGGCCTAGGGCAGCGAGAAACGCGAAGATAAGCATTATGTTGGGACACCAAATTGATCAACTAATCGGTATTCATAAAAGCGCACTAACTTCAGTCTAGGTAGAAACCAACACTGTATAAGCGAGTAGTCCACTGACTTGTAGAACAAAGTATGTCACAGAAATTAGTTTTGCTCTAACACTCTAACTCTATATACTTAAATCATGTTAATGGAACAAACAACATCTCATGACATAAATTTCTCATTTTTTTCATAACTGAATTCATCTCGTCATTCCTGGAGGTCTCTCCGATTACTCTTACCCCCCCCCCCCCCCCATCTCTTTTAAAGTAAACTTATCCAAGCATTCTGTACATTCTAAAAACTAAAATGTTAAATCACCATTTAAAAGGGCAAGGAGTGACTACATTTTTCAAAATGGTAGATTAACACTTCGAACATGCTGGATTCCAACCTTTATTATGTTGAAACCAGCATGTTCAAAGAGTTACTCTATCATTTTGAAAATGTAGTCACTCCTCGGCCCTTTTAAAGGCCAAGTCCACAGCAAGATGAAGTTCATTTCATAAAAAGATTTTTTTTTTAATCCTAACAAAACAGTGAAAATTTGATGAAAATTGGATGCAAATTAAGGAAGTTATGATTTTTTTATTTTTTCTTTTTTTCACAAAACATTTCTTGGACAATCGATATGAATATTCAGTGAGTGAATTGATGATGCCATACGCTCACAATTTTCCACAATTTGTGTATACAGAAATGACAAAAATTTCACATTTTACTGAGCTATAAAAATGTAAAATTTGTCCTAAATACTTACATACTCACAAAATGGAATTTAGTTTAATATATGAAGACATGATAGATGACTTTTTAGTTTTAGCGAAGAAAATTAAAGATTTTCTGAAATTTTTGTATAGAATATTATGGAGAATATTGAGTGTACGACATTATCGACGCATTCGTTGAATATTCATATCGACTGTTAAGAACTGTTTTGCAAAAAAAAATTGTGTAATTTTGAAAATTCATAACTTCCTTAATTTGCATCCGATTTTCATCAAATTTTCACTGTTTTGTTTGGAATTTTTATTCTTTTATTGAAATGAACTTCATCTTGCTGTGGACTTTGCCTTTAATAGTAACATTATCCAAGCATTTACTTATAATCAATACATGTATTACTATGATTAATACTATACTGTTATAATCTTTTCTTGACCATAATCATTTTCGCAAGTAAGTCTTATGGGCATGCGCCTTACAAGCATTGCTTCTTCAGCTCGTCCCTTCATTTCATTGTTCAAATTTAGGTCAACATTGTTCTGTAGGTTTTAGTTCTGTTCTCTACAAATATTACTGCCTTGTAATATGACATTATTTCTAATTCCTAGAAAAATTTGTACTTGCTTTAATATGTTCACATTAAAACGGAAATAAATCAATTTCAATCTCAATCTCTTCATCTCTCTAGGACTTTCGTGTTATCCATTTTCTTTTACTTTTCTCCTTTCTCCACTACCCTTTTCATTCATTCATTCATTCATTTATTTTTCCATTTTCAACATAATATAACAAACGTAATTACATTATAAATAACATCATTGTAAACAAAATGCACATAGTAGCAAAAATTTTCATGCGATGTAATTTTCAAAGATACATTCTATAAATAAATGCTGAAAATGGAGGGGAATGCTAAAAAGCAAAGCTTGTACATTACTTTGTACTTTCATTCACTCTCTCTCTCTCTCTCTCCCTCTCTCTCTCACACACACACACACACACACACACATCCATCCCCCCTTTTCGGGGCCTCTTTCCTTCATTTTACTTCCGAAATATTTTCGGGAAATTGTCATAATGGAGGGAGTCAGCTCTGGCAGTAAACAATGCACCATTTTCAGGATTCTTGTTCCTCACATTGAATGACTCGAACGAAGCCATTAAGCTCTGTCATAATATTTACACACGACTTAGCATGCATATAGCAGTTATCTTGTTAACACTTTTAAGTTACCTCTGCGTAGTTATACATGTAGCTTCACAATTCAAACCAGTGGAGAGCGCATGCTCTTTTGCCTTGTATTACGTATTGTCGTCCCTCAGACATCTACTTCTGGCGAGAAAACTGATGATACGTAAACTATCAAAATAATATTCGGAAGGAAAGCACTTCCAAAGCACGTGGTTTTTTTTTTTCATCACAAGCTTCGTTTTAAAAACTGAAATAATAATTATTCCAAATCTAATGTTTCTGGGATCTGAGACTGGCAACAGTCATTTTGTAAATCAAACCTGCATTCTGTTTTTGCAAAGGCACAACCCAACCTGTGTGATGAACGCGGGGGCGGACGGGGGCCGAAATATGGTTTAGAAATTTTGAATGAGTCGAACGAAGCCATTAAGCTCTGTCATAATATTTACACGTATACTGATACCAGCATGTGCGTGTGTGTTTCTTTATAAAAAAAAATGGGGGAAACTTTCCAAACTCCCCAGTGCCAGTCCGTCCCTATAGCTTCACATATTTGATCACACATTTTGGACTAGTCACTTAGCACTGCGATGCATGGGTAGTTTTAGTTTCTTACTGAAATATTATACCGGTACAAGTAGTTTTCAAAATGTTTTTATTTCCATATTTCAACGCACTTTGACTTACTTGCTTTTAATTGTGTAATTGCTTCGCCTAGAATAATTAGGAGAGATTTTTCTTTAAAGATAAAACAAACATACCATCGCATATGTATTTATATCATTAATTATTGTATGATTCAAGTAATGTAAAATGTATTATATTACTGTACGAAGATTTAGATCGTTTGATTTCCTCTCAAAATGGTTATGAATTGTTTTGTCGGAAATGAAAATAAACCGAACTAAACTGAATTGAGTGTATTTATCCATAAACAGATTAAGGGTCGGACAAGGAGGAGGGACACTTCTGTATCCAAATTTTACTCAGTTCTTATAGTATATAAATTGGGAGCAGTGACGCATAGCGGATCTGATTTGCCTAAAGTGAGGGGATACTGGCCGCAGTGTGTGATTAGGGTTATCGTCTATCTGTGTGAGGGCGGCAAGGGGGGGGGGGGGGGGACCGCACGGGGGTTGAAATGCGGGAGCACAGAAACCGATTTGGAGGGTATGGGAAGTGTCGTAAAATTATATTCTCCCATTTCTCCTCCTCCCCTTCTCCCTCCTCTCTCTCTCTCTCTCTCTCTCTCTCTCTCTCTTGCATTTCCTTTTTCCTTCTCTTTTCTCTTATGATCTTCCCACTTTCGACTGAGGACTGAGGGCACACGCAAAGCGGACCCTTCGTTCCCCTTCTTGTTCATGAATATTAACAACATTTATCGTAATTAGGAATAGTGCGTCTTCTGATACAATTCTTCGTCCCTCTCCTTTAAAATTTCCTTTAATCAACACTCAAGGTCAGCGAAAATTTCACAAAGTACACGAAGATTCGATTCATTTCTATGTCGTGTGGCTTTGCATTACTATGGTTGACTTCGGGGAATTGGGTCATCCGCTGCTTGGTGGTACACATGGTTGTTTACATATTTTCATGAAGCTAATCTAGAGTTCGTGGAAAAATATATTCAGAAAGAAATTGTATCTTTTAATCGTATTTAAGTAGTGAATGGATTATTTGGACAAAACATTATTGTACTGAAATTTACATTCACGTAAAAGCATACAACAGCACAACCGTTATATGCACGTGCATTTTCAAGATTAATAACTCGATTATTTTTTTTTTCCGTTCACTTATAATCAAGGTTTTCACATTTTTTCAGATATCATTTCTTACCAGTTAAAAACTTTGAAGAAAAAATCGTTCAAAGAGCAGTTCAGAACTTCGAAAAAGGGCATAAAACGAATATTGGTCATAAAATATGGGGAAAATTAAATCTCTCTGTGCAATGTTCCGTTTCCTTCATGATCAGCACTGACGATAATTGTTAAAACTGTTTTGTATTATGACTAGTAAACTGTGTTCATTTTTTTTTAGGAATTCATGTTGCACTTCGAGCCATTCAACAATGGCTTTTTAGGGTTCCTTCATTTGTTACAGGTAGGGTGAAAATTGGTCTGCTAAATTATGGAAAAGGAAAAGCTGGAATCTTATTATCTTACACACTTTTTATTATGCTCATGCAACACACCACGACTATGCTTCCCTTCTTAAAATAGCAATGAATTAAGCGCATAAAGCCGAGAAAAAAAACGTTAAACATACCCATCTCTAATATAGGGGTGGAGTCTAAACTGTTTGAATTCTAATCACAGATTATAACTGGTAAGGATACTTTTCATAAAAGTAAAAACCAAAACATAAACAACATAAAAAATAAAAACAAGTCACAGACGCTTCTCCATCGTAGCATGCATAAAAATCATGCAAAGTTTCTGTTGCCTTTCATTTTACATAGATGACTGCATGTCCACCTATCTGAACATGATCATTGATTTAATAGAAAACAGTCATGAAATAAAACATTAATTGATAAATTGACTTACCTTGCTTTTAGCTGACCAATTAGATCATCAATTTGCTTGTTCAATTCGTCCTCAAAAAATGAAACTAAACGATAACACACAAACTGATGTCGCATACAGTTTATTTCAACTGAGGCCGGCAGTGACAGTTTGGACCAATTTATCTGGATCAAGAGTCCCCTGGTTCGTTGGTAGAAAAGTTGTTCTTATTCCTTAACTTTCCCAGGCAACAAGTGAGGCGATTAGCCAAAGGTGAACATCTTCCCTTAAAGAAAGAAGTCCGATTTTATTCAAAGCACGATCTCCGAAGTCCAACTGAAGATCCTGATCTCACGGTATTGTTGATGCAGAGGGTTCGGTACAGGCTTTATCGTGCCAGATACAATACATCTTAGCCACCCAAATAGAGGCACGGTGGGGGAAGGGGGACAATACAGGCATGGCACTGAATTAGTATTCCAAGGACTCGCAAAGAAATCTATCATCGTTAAGATGTCGGAGTTTTTTTCACTTTTATTTCGTCACACTTTCTTTTTACCTCTATCCTACATCATCCAGGTTTCTATTGAGCACCGATTCATTGTGATGGCAGCACCTTTTTTCAGTTCTCAACCGATCCGCTTCAGTGGACAGATCCCCAGAACCGTCTTCCATACTCTTCAGAACCCTTCACCAACATGCATTACCTCTCTCCGTTTATCTACCCCCTTCTGGATCTTAAAAAGTCAGGTGACTTGAAACCCCTTTTCGTTATTCCAACCATAAAACTTATCGTGGTGCGAAAATCTCACAAAATAAACAGTGAGATCAAACACTCGATGCGATTAAATTCAGATTTCGGTATACTTATTTAAATGTGTGGTTTGGTCTTAAAGCTTCTATTTATACAAATGGCACGATTCTTTGAAAGAAATGAGACTAGGGTAGAGGCAAGCTCCAGAGGTGGAGAGGACTTTTTCTGGGCGGTGTCATAGAAAATTTGTTCCGGGCAGGCGATTGAATCCTTTGGAACCAATTTCCTGAATGTTCACCCGCCGTTTGGATCCGCCTCGGTCCATTCGATGCGATAGTCATAGTCATTTCAACTTACTCAAAGTCTCTGCAAAGTACGTGCATACTTTGCATACCTAATAGTTAACTAACCTGTCTACGCGTCTTGTAGGCCCCTACATTGAATTTGCAGCCAATCAACATGAGTTTTCCTGAAGTTAAGGGGCATAGTGCATAGTGTATATACTGTAGAGTCAGCTATGTATACGATAATTTTCTCTAAAAAACGTTAATTTTGACTCTCTAGTACGATAACACAGCATTCTGAACCTGGCAAAACGCTGTTCCGAGGAACGAATCGACTAGTCGTTTCGTTCCTCCGGAACCTGGAACAAATCGGCTATGACAGCGGCACTACTGTCTAAATTTGGAACGCTGTTCAAATCCGGAAAAAAAAAGCTCCTGGAACGAGAAGGATGAAGGGATTCAGAAACGGTTACAGAAGTTTTAAGAAATAAAATTACCGGGGGAACAGAACCACAATACTTAAGCCCAATACAGTGCAGGGGCAGTATCCTCTCTCAAGAAAATGATCCAACTTCGCCTGTCATGCCTGTAGGAAAGAACTCTATGACATGAATCTGTAAAGGTGTTTAATTGATTCTTTAGAAATTATTAATTGGGATGAGTTCGTTCAGTTTACTTTTAAAGTCAGAGGAGAGAAAAGGGAGCCCTCTTTTTCCCTCTTGCTTTAAAAATTCAAACAGGGAGTTTTAGCATCGTCCAAAAGAGCAGTAAGTGAAGCTCTTTGCAGTAAGTTAAGCTCTCTGAAGTAATTTAAGCTCTCTTTATTTTGTAGCATTCTATATGAATAGAATGCTACAAAGTAGAGAGAGCATTATTTATATAGTGCAAAGTAATACCTTCATAAACCCCTCCCATCTTAATTAATGCCATAACAGTACCTTATCTCAGTTATGCTTTATTCGTGTTCTAGACTTAAATACAACTAGTGTATTTATCATTAATAAAAGGCGATCGCGAGTCCCAAAGCGAACGAGAGAGAGAAAAAGAAAAGCAGAGAATTTCATTTCAACTTGTAGTCATATTCATGAAGGAATTATGAAGGAGTCACTGTTTTTGTCTTTGACGGGAAATTGAAGTACAAAATACAAAATACAAATCTGGGCCCCGTTTCATATAACTTATCAGTAACATTGAACTGCCACATTTCTATGATAAATTTGCTCTCAGCTAATCAGATGCAAGGATTTCAGTAGCTTATAACAGTTACTGCAACTTGGAATTGATAACAAGTTCTATGAAACGGGGCCCAGACGTCCATGGACCAAGAGCGTCCTGTCTGCAATATGAATTAATAATGTTTAAAATTTCCTCGGCAGGAACTCTTAACCTTGATATTCAGTTACGAAGCAAATTAATTGCTATTAATTGCTGCAATTCATTCAAAGTCACGCAGGTAAATAAAGAATATTTAAAAGTGTCAAATATATAGTCAGGGTAAATTAGAATAATAGATTGCAACAGTTTTTCGTGGAGGGGAATATGAAAGTGTCTTTTGTCACGTCGAAAACTATATGATTTTGATTCGCCAAAGTAATTAACAAGCTGACTTACTGCACTTCAGAAAAATTTATAATTTTTTTCCTTTTCTTTATTCTTAGTTATCTATTTATTCCTTTTATTTATTTATCTATTTATTTATTTATTTCATTTCATTTTACTCTATTTTATTTCATTTTCATTTTTTTATTCATTTAGATATCTAGTTATTTAGTTGTTTGTTTGTTTGTTTGTTTGTTTGTTTGTTTGTTTTTTCTTATTCAAAGGGCCAGAAATTACTTTCATGTACGATGATCACGATGTCACAGTCACACATGATATCCATAAGTACTTTCATTCCGGTCCGAGATCGTCGAATGCGGATGGATATCGGTCCGCGAGGAAATGTTCTCAATCGGTGGTATGTTATTTTTAGTATAGACCTGAACTTGGACAAAATATTACCGAGAAATGAATTATTTGGTCTAAAAATAAAGGCATTGAGACAGAAATAGCCTTCGCAGAAGTGCGGATTTTAAACTGAATATGATTCCCTTACAATTTGGAATACATGTCTAAATTAAATAAGTCAGTCAAACGGTACATTTTTAAAACCACATTTGAGCATATTGAGTATACAGGAGGCTTCCCGTGAATCAATGGAAGACGAAGAATTGATAATGAGAGCTTGCTGTTGATGTTCTTGTTTTTGTTCTATACGAGTATATAGTTCTCCTATTTCTTGTTGTTGTTGTTGTTCATGTTGCTATTCTGGCTCTAGTTGTTGTCCTTGTTCTTGTTGTTGTTCGTGTTGTTGTTCTTGTTTTCCCTTTTGGAGAAGAGGGGGTTAATTTTTAAAAGCATAATGCACTCTGGGTAAGAAGAAAATTTTCATAAGTTCATGAATAAGTAAGGCAAAGCATTCTGCTCTGCTCAAAACAATATTTCCCACCCACGGGCGTAAATAAGAAGAAACAGGGGGACACGTCCCCCGTTTTGTTTGTTGTTCTTTTATGTGCGTGTGTGTGTGGGGGGGCACCCCTGAATGACACCTGAAAAGGCCTATAGGGTATGCTTCACCCCCTCAAAAAGAAAAATCAAGCGGAGGACCATTTTTTTATGCCTGTCAGCAAATTTTGGGGCAGTGTCCTCCCCAAGTTATAAAACGGATCGACGTCCATGTGACCATGCAATGGCCGCAAGATCAACATTCCTTCTGACTGACAAAATAAGTACGCCAGAAAAAAAAAATCATCGATCTCATAGGCTCCTGCATCACTGAAATATTAGAGAGAGGGGTTAAGATTGTAACGTGTTCTATTTTTGTTAGAAACAGATACCGAAATAGAATAGCAATATTGTCTGAAAATAAATCGACTGAATTGCATCCAACGAGAAATGTTCAGTACGTAAAAATGCATTCTACTTACAGCATTCCGCACATCATCATCATCATCACATGATTCTGTATATAATGTTGTGTGAGGTATATTGTGAGCCCCCCCCCCCCCCCCCCCCCCATGGTCCCCAACAATCTTTAATTTCCACAGACTGTTGGTTGGGTTCATAAAGTTACTTCAAGTTATCCCCCTCCCCTCTCCGTTTTTTCCTCGTCTTTTCCCTTCTCTTTAATCCAGGTCAAAGCGGAAACCAACCGGCAGGATTAAATGGCAAGCAGTGAAAAAAAAGGTGACGTGAGTTTTCGTTGGAAAGAATACAAGGAGAGACTCCGTAAAGATTAAAATCCAGTTGCCATAATCTAGAAGTGTGAAAGTATTGTGATAATAATATCATACAACTGGCCTGGGATGAAAAGGTATCGAGCATACACAAACATACAACAAGCAAGGGGTGTATCCAGAATTTCGTCATTAAGAGGGACACTATTTCTGGCGGGGAAAAGTTTTTTCTCAAGCAAGAAAGAAAAATAAAGAAAATTGTCATCATCTCGAACCAGGGGGGGGGGGGGGGTGGCATTAACCTTAGGGTGTTTACTTACGGTGTGCTACTAAGGTTTCTATAAGGGCCCCTTCCCTCCTTCCCCCACCCCCTCCTCCTCCTCTTCCCGCTCCCTGCCCAAGCCATTAATACGCCTGTGCATCAAGCAATGAAAACCAATGAAACGGATGCACCTCATGCGCATAACTGGTGGAACAGAGCACAATAGAAACATACAAAAAAAGACGGTTTCTGTTTGTATCGGTTCCCCGCGGATTATCTCCCCTAGCTTGCATTGAAATCGTCTGACAAGGATGGGACACTTGTACTGAATGGAAAGTAAAACATCTTCTCCCAAGAGGATAGAGTCGAGGGCTCGACAGCTCCAAAAAGGGAAACAAATAATTGACTCCTTGAGATGGGGGGTTCGAAACCCGCCAACCGACCGAGACGCCAAGTATGACGTGATAGACTGGCTGGGTAACAGATAAGGGAGAAAGAAAATACAAGGAAAGAAATAGAGAGAGGGGAGAGAGGTGGAAGAGGCAGAGAGAGGGGGAAAGAGAGGGGGAGAAAGGGGGACAGAGGGGAGACTGTCGGGGCAGAAGTCTAAATAAGACTCCTCTTCCGTCTCTTCCTCCTCCTCCTCCTCCTCATCCTCCTCTTCCTCCCCTTATTTAACCCCTTGTCCTTGCTCAGTACAACCCCCCCCCCCCCCCGCGGGGATCGGTGAAATACTATTTTATTAAACTCCACATTGGTCTAAAATCAATAAACTTTGAAACTTGAAACTTGAACTTGAACTGTTATTTGCTGATTAATATTCCTTTAATCTTCATTATAAGTGATTCATCTTCCCCAATCCTCACTTCTTTCAGTCATCGTCGTCCTTTACCTTTTTGCCATTTGATGAGGATTGGTCCCCTGACCTGACCTTCCAGACCACCCCCTCCCCGGCTCTCCTTATATCGCGAAAATCATGTCGGAAGCGAAGGTGGGAGACTTTTGAGCACGCAATATTCAGCCATTATCGCATGAATATCATTGCATCCCTTCATCAAAACTTAACAGCGGATAATCTTTGCTAAGATTAAGGATGGCATTTGATGAAAATACGCCCATTATGTCGATCGCTGACCTTTCTGGAGGGAATCTGCTTTAGAAGGGATATAATCTAGTGTTCGGGTTAGAATATCAGAATCACTTTATTCATTGGTGGTCCATAATCCTTCATTTCAGTTGAGTTTATTGACTTCAAGACACATCAGCCCTGTCTAGTTTTCATAATGGTGTTCTCAATTTGCCTAAATGCTTAAGATTTCACAATATAAGGGGCGTATCCAAAAAACGAATGAACACGCGGGTGCGGGTGGGATTCAAATCAGACTTGGAGGTGGTTGAATTTCGGCAGCACTACATGCCTAATGTCGCCTTCTACCTACTGCAAGTTTGATTTTTTTTTCCAAGGCTCCAAAAGAGTGGGGCGTCTTCCCGCCCTGCTGTGGGATACACCTCGAAATGCCCATAACTCGCGTGTAATCGATTTATTTAGGGGAGACCCCCGCCACGTTTCACATAATCCGCGATCTGTTGGCACGAACACGCCTGTGAATGCCTGAGCATACAGATCAATTTCTTTATGTCACCTCTCTATTTCATCGATGCAACAGGAAATAAATCGAACAAAACCACATTGCATTGTTTCTTTATAGATAACCACCCCCCTTCTTGTTGATGCAAGAGATTTATCCACATAAATAGATTTGACGGATCATTGTGAAAATCGGAAAGAGAAAGAATACCCTCGCTTTTCACAATCGTCCACCTGTCAAAGCGGGGTCAAAAGACAGATCATGGATGGTCTGTCCGATGTCTTGTCCATACCCCCCGCGAATTACGTTCTTGAAAGGAGATCGAAATAGATTCAAAAGGATCTTTCATTATTAATATAGAAGTCGGAGGCAATTAACTCAACGTCGGAAATGGGACTTGAATGAATAGGAGTTATGGTAGGAGACAATATGTGGGGTGCCCACCTCCCTCAAATTGAATAAAAATGAATTATTGAATATGGTAAGAGGAGAGTCAATGATAATGAAGGGGAAAAAATAGGAAGCGGCGTTGAAAAGTAATCCTCATTCCTGTATTTTTTTTGTCCTTTTTTTTTTCTTTCTTTCTTTATTTTTCGGGAGGGCATTTCATCGGATATTTTGGAGAGAAACAAAGGAACAAAATAAGTTAAGCAAAATAATGAGCAAAGGCTATTACACAACCGTTTAGGCTCTGAATGTTCAGGGCCCCATCTTCTTTACAAAGAGTTGTGATTGATTCAAATCGATCGCAACTTTGAGATTGATCTCAACTGTGTACTTAAGAGATAGGAGTTGAGATCAATCTCAAAGTTGCGATTGATCCGAATCGATCGTAACTCTTTATAAGACACGGCCCTGGAATGCTAATTCAGGGATAATTCTGGCTTGGTCGCTACGCTCTCTCGCACAATATACTTAGCATAATTATGCTTTAAAAGCATGGCCCGAAAATCCAACGACCCAACTCTTGTGGTAAAATTTGTGAAAATAAACATCCTAGAAAGCAGTCATTCATAATCACGTTGACGTAACTATGGCATTTCACTAGCACTATCATTGGCATACCCAAGAGTTGATTTAATAATGGGGCAGAATCCTCCCCTGAGCTACGCCCCTATATTTTATTCACTTTGGGGGCCGAAAATAATTCTTACGAAGCACTGTCAGATTTTTCACAAGTATCAATGACAGAATTGGGAGGGATTATGAAATGACGGTGTTCCGCTAAATTAAGCCCCTTTACCTATTCCAAGGTGCATTTCGCAACGTCATGCCGCGCGTTTTATTTTTAGCTCTCGAATTGTGCGCGCCATTAATTATGTTTTGTATAAACATAGCACATGAATGTTATCTCCCTCTACACAAACCCGCTCGATTTCACTCTATTTTTATCTCTTTCTTTCGAAAAAAAAAAAAATTTTGGAAGGATCACGTGTTCGTGAAGAGTGTGTCGTTTGATGTCATCTCGAAGTTACGCGGTGACTTCAAAAGGTTTCCATATCTTTTCTTCTGCCAAAGTGATTCTTTTGAGTGGATTTAAGTTTCTTCCGGCTTGACAACATTACGCTGTAGGATCGTCCCTCATTTCTTTTCAAAACGGTCGGCTTCTAGCTGTCAATGACCAGGATTCGAGCATTTTTTTTTTATCCTTCCTTCAACACATGACTACGGTGTGCCTTCCCCTCAGGGGTATAGCGAGACCATTTTGTAAAAAGAGGGGTGGAGTGTCATCAGAACAAGCTTTCTGATAAGCTAGTTGAAAGAAAAATCACCACACACACAGAGAAACGGACAAACATATTAAGGGTTTCAAACTGACTGACAATGTTAATTATAGGTTAATTATAGGTTGCAAGGAATTCCATATCGGTTAACAGAATCGGGATGTCACACCCTCTTACATCATCAACTCTTTTTTTTTAGATGAGGCTCTCAAAATTCCACAAAAAATTATGTGATGGAGTTTCCCCCTCCCCGCATAGCCCCTTTTTTTCTGAAGATGTCGAAGATGCCATTCTTCAATATCATCCCATCTCTCTCCTAAACCATCTTGTTTCTGTCCCCTACCCTTTTCTTTTCTTCCCAGTCTCAATGACAGAGGGTATTACTCCCCCCCCCCCCCCCACAAAGCCCCCTTTTTTGGTTATAGCTGATGTTATTTTTTTATTGCAATATAATCTTTTTAATAGATCTCTCTCAGTCTCTCTCCTACACATCTTGTTCTATCCCCTATCTTTTTTAATCTTCCTTCTTTCAGTAAGGTGATATGAGGGTGTTACCCCCTCCCCAAAGCCCCCTTATTTGCGATAGCTGATGTTATTTTTCTTTTTTCCAATATCTCCTTCTATTATGGGTTTTCTCTCAGTTTCTCTCCTTCATCATCTTGTTCTATCCTTACCCCTCTCTTTTCTTCCCACTCTTGCCCTCTTTCTCACTGTCCAGTTTCAGTTTTCATCTCTTCTCTTCCCTCTCTCTCTCTCTCTCTCTCGCTATCTCTTACCTTCTCAAACTCTCACTCTCTCTCTTCCCTTCTCTATCTCTCTCTCTTTCTCTTCTCTCCCCCTTACATCTGTTCCCCTCTCCTCTACCTTTTCCATCTTCCCTCTCTTCCCTTCTATCTCTCCCTCTATCTCTCTGCTTCCTATCATCTACATCTACTCCCTTCCTTCCTTTGCCCCCTTGTACCTTCTCTCCCCTCAGTCACACTCTTCTGCTTTCTTCCCCTCCATTCCCCTCTCTTCCTCCAACCCCCGTTTTCTTCTTTTTCTGCCTTAATCTCTAAATCTCTTTTACTCCTCTGTTTCTATGTTACATCTCCATTTAGAAATTCCCCGTCAATGAATGTATTTTCCCTTCCTATATATCACTGTAAACAATAGGAATATATTTCCCCTCGTCTTTCAACTTACACAGTATCCAAGCATCTCCTCAAAATTTCAAGGGAAAATAAAAACAAGTCCTTACAGTTCTTTCTCCATAAAATTTGGAAAACGACCGCTACGAGAAAGAACAAAATCACAGCCTTGAAATGATAGAAAATAAAATATATTTCTATGACAATCAACCCAAACAATATAAAAAGAGATAATGCTCCTTTCACATTTTTATACTAATACAGTGTATTACAGCATTCAGAAACTGTCACAGGGATGGGGAAAAGGGGAGGGAATGAGAGAGGGAAAGGTGATGAGGAGGAGGAGGAAGAGGGGGAGGGAAGGGAGGGTGGGGGAGGGGGGGGGGTAACAGAATCCTGGATCTACCACTACAATCCTGGTATTCATTAAATAGTTTCTATATTAATTCCTGCAGTATTGTGGTATTGCAATGGTTAATTATTTTTAGTTTATCCTAAATTCCTATACATTTACATGAAATTTAAAGGGAAATCTATTCAACTATCGCATGAAAGATTGATCTTCCAAAAGTTTGTTATTGCTGTTCCATAGAGAACTCATGTCTCATATAATGTAACTTTTCCATAGCTCTGATTATGTGCAAGCAAGCATACTGCAGAAACACCCAAAAACTCTTCATCACTATGGTTCCAAATGTTTTCTGTTGACACTGATACTGACAATAATGCATGTTGAAAGAGCAATAAGTAAGTCGGTAAGGTATATGAGAGTACAGACTTGACAAAACCTGTTTCCAAGAAAACAGATTTATATACAGTCAACTTTGCCTAAGTCGAAGTCCCATAAGTCGAATAATCGCCTAAGTCAAAGGTCCCATTCCTTTATTTTCTTTTGTTTTTGACCCCTCATAAGTCGAATTTTCTCTAAGTCGAAGCTTTTTCTTCAGTCCCAAGAGATTCGACTTAGGCAGAGTTGACTGTACATCATTCTCCACAGGCAGGCTAGATTCTGTTTGCATCAATATTATATAAATGCAATCCTGTATATTCTATACAGCATTTGAAGAAATAAACAACAATCCCCACATTCGATATATAATTAAAATAGGTTTGCTAGTCCAAAATAATATACATGTACATACAAAAAAAGTGTTGAATTGGAAAGTTGGAAATGGATTTCCAACTCCCTGATTAAATCTAGGCAAGAAAATATATCTGGGGCAACATCACTTTGATACACATACACAAACACGAATATTGCATTGCAAAGAAATGTGAAACCATCCACTCGCTTCATCAAAGTAAAACTCGAAATGTCCCAAATAAGTTCTTTCTTGTTATTCCAAAGACAGGCAACAAAATAAGCAGGGACATAAATTTCAAACAATACCACAACACTACTTCTAAGACAAAGCTATGATATGCCTGAAATAATACTAACTGCATCCATTAAAATGCTGATAAAGCATTACAGAGTAAATATTTCATATAATATATAGTATTATATTTCATAGGAAACCACTAAGTGAAATGAAATAGATGTTTCAATCAATTTAGTGTTCAAAATCAATTTGTATCTTATTTTTATAAATAAATGGACTCATCTCTGACTTGTTCAATATTTTGGTATTGTTTCAACATTTCCTTTTACTGACCTATAGACCTTCCAATATCTTACAATTCCATCTCAAAATTAACCTACTGACTACTGAATTCTCTCCTTCCCATAGGTTTAATACAGGTGTCATCCAGCTTTAGTAGGCTACGGCTTAAGACTTTGAAGCCCACAATACAATATCTCATAAGAGTGTAGTTTGTCATGGGTCTTGGGGCAGAGGCAGTGATAAATTTAATGAACTTGTGAACTGATCTATACAGACAAGACAGAACCAAAATTACCCTTACTTTGTTAAACGGCATTAGATTCCAGCCAGATCTTCCCTTTTCCATCATCCATCTGATCCCTTCTGACACTGACGTATCGCATGAAGCAGAGCTGCTGGGTTGGGCTTCTCTGCTACATTAGCTACCGAATACCCATGGTCCTCCATTGCAGCTTGTGTAGTCCTACCTATAGCCAAGAACTAGGAGGGGAAGAAGAAAAAGAATAGCTGATTTAGTTTGTAAATTTGTTATGAAATGCATGAAGAGGAACTTCATTCTTGACAGATATGAAATCACAACACACACAAACACACATACATGCACTCACGAAGAAAAAAAAATCACTTTGGTTATTATTTAAAGATAAGATGAAATTATGAGACATTCAAATGGTTGACTACTGTATTTTCTCATTCCACAGGCTTGCTACATGTACAGGTATTCCCTCAGTTCCCATAAGCAATAGCTGGGTAACAATTAAAAAGCATAGAGGAGGAAAAAAAAACGCAAAACTGATGCCTGCCCTAAATATAACTTCCATGAACACCAATTTTATGAAAGAGAGTCAATTAATATTCTTCCAGCTTGTTTATATTTTTATTTACAACGCAATTTTTCTCATACTATAACCTGACAAATTTCTTCACAGACGTCACAATTCTAGTTGATACATAAACCAACATAGAACCCAAACATAGATAGTATGTAATGCTGGTGATTGAGCTCCTTTAATTTGCCCATGATTTAATGACCTTCATTTAAAGTCCACAACCATACTGGCTGTAGCCACAGAAATAACAAGTATCAAGATATTTTAATTTTAATGCCATTGATGTGGCTTTCTAAAGTCTTGCATGACTAAGGAGTCTACAAACTCAGTTCTATGGTCAAATGGAGCTGAAAAAAAAAACCCAACCTACAATTCAAATACAGGAGAGCTGAAAGTGAGATTTCTGTTTGTATACATGTGAGGACGTTTCAGGCTGATATTTTTCTGTTACATACAATTCACAGCCTCAACATAAAAAGTGTTTCCAAGTTATTTGAAATCAGAGAGCTGCGGTGCTAATGAAAGAATTATCATGTGAAATAGTGAGATACAAACCCAACTACTGGTAATTTCCAAATGCCAGAGGGACCAAAAGTGGTTCTATTTTAAAAGTTTTACCTAATTTATTACAAATTCAGTTATCCGAAGTGGTCGAAGAAATAAATACAGAGGAATGAAGTATGAGAATTATCCAATATCTGATCTTGTCCACATTATCTTTACCATTTTCATATATTACTTGATTGATGGGGAGAGTTTCTCCCCTGGACGGTGTTTGACGACAGATTTACTCCCAATCTAAGATATAGCAGGTGGCTTAGGAGGGAAAGAGGGGCAGGGGATGGGGGAAGTGGGAAAATAAGTAGAAAAGGAGGAAGAGGGGAGCAAAATTACAGAGATGTTTGGGAAAGAGATTGAAACAGAGAGAGGGTTGCGAATAATGGTGTAAAGAGCAATGGGAGAGATATGGAGATGGAAACAAGAGTGAGTGAGAGAGAGAGAGGGTCAGGAAGGAAAGGAGAAGAGGAATAAGAAGAAAGTTATTAAGAAATACAGAGGGGGAGAGAGAGAGAGAGAGAGAGAACCAAATGTATATATTTATTTTCCAAACATAAACAAATGCAAGAACAGCCAAAAACCATCTATGGTGAGAGAACCATATAGTAAAAATATTAAATGCATGAGAGAGGGATAAAGAAAGGGAGAATGCAAAGGAAATGTAAAAAGAAGAGGAAACAACACCCTCCCCTCACTTCACTGGATGATTTTGTTCTTTTGTAAAGTTGCATTTACTTGTTATATACACCAGTCATCACAGACCAGGAAAAAAAAATACACGAGGGCTCAGGGCAAATTCGCCCCCGAAATGCCAAAAAGAGCCCTGGAAAACTAAAAAAGAGCCCCTGAAATTCTCATAGGGTCCAATGTTAACTGTAATACAATGTAGAAAATTTGGGCCGGTGGGCTCAAAAAAGTAGCCCCAGAAAAAAATTAATTATTTTTTTCCCTGAACACTGAGTTCAGTTCCTCAATATGTTAGGGGTTCCATGTCAATATACACTGTATTATATTCAAAATATGAGCTCTGAATATCACTTATATAAAAAGATATTGTGACTTCAAATATACTATCAATTAATATAAAACTAATAAGTAGACTAGTTGAAGTATGCACAAGCACACTAATGAATTAGGACATAAACAGAATCAAACTGCCTTTTTCCGCATGTTGTGGTCTTATATCATCCTTATTTTCTTCACACTCCTTTACTATAAACCCTTAGAATGCTGAATAAAGTTTTGGGAGGGGTATTTCATATGTACTAAATGCACATAAATTACATTTTTAGGTCATTGTACACTTCAATAATATGTTGGGTACAATATGATTTCAGAATAATACATTTTCCTTAGACCTTGGCCCGAGTTACTTCGGGTTTAGTATTCAACGGGTTAACTATGAATGCCCTCTACCCCCCTCCCCCCCCCCCCCACACACACACGAGAGCCCCCTGTTGTCCGAACCTACCCTATGATCATTGCTGCAATCTCATAATCAAACTTAAAAGCATGGACAGAAGATGATCATTTGCACTTTCCAGAGAAAGTGGGTCACTCCAACAGCTGCCCTCCAAATGACCCAAGATTAAACAAAGCAAGCAGAGGTGTGTTTTGAAGAAAAAAAAAACCAGTTTCTTCAAGAACATATTTTGCATCAGAATAAGTTGAGATATGAATTTGTGTCACATTTATCAAGTGAAATTAAACATCCATTTATAAATTGCCAAGGAAGTGAAATTAAACATCCATTTATAAATTGCCAGTGAAGTGATAGTTTGTCTCATCACCTGAAATCACAAGGTGATTATTTGCTTAGTACTGACACAACACACACATGGAAATACAAAAACTATATTATGCTGAAATAACTTGATATCACTTCTCTCAGTACCTGTCACTATAATAATAATAAATTTTGATAATAATGATGATGATGATGATGATAATAATAATCATAATAATAATGATAATGACAATGATAATGATAATGATAATGAAAATACTAATAACAATAACACAAATAAAAATAACTGAAAAAGAAAATTATACTACTAATAATAGCTACACGACAATAGAAAGCATTGTTTGATGCATACTCTAGTGATAATTACTCCAGTCAATTTTCACACTAAGAAAATTTGTATATACTATGTATGTTAGGCCAGCAACTAAAATTAACTCTTTCAACATTTTCTTTTTTCAGTGGTAGAGTTAAACTGTAATTTTTGAGGAACTTATTATTTTTTTTCTATACACTCAATTTTTCAAATACCTGTGTATTTTGTAGGTCTGTTTTGAATTTATGAAGCACCTGCTTGGAATACTGCACCCCAGATGGACTGAAGAAAACTATGCAGAAGGGGGCCCCCTGGTTGGAGAATGGAGAGAGGGATAAAAAAAAAAAATGAAGAGAGAAAGAGAGAGAATAATAGAGACAGAGAGAGAATAATAGAGACAGAGAGAGAATAATAGAGACAGAGGGAGAGAGGTTATAACAGACCATGGGGGGGAGAGAGAGAGAGAGAGAGAGAGAGAAGATAGGAGAGAAAGAAAGAAAAGATAGAGAGAAAAAAAAGAAAAAAAGATGGTGCAAGAGTATGGGACAGCATTTGAAAGAGAGAGAAGAAATAAAGAGGGAGGGATGGAACAGAGAAGAGGGGAGGGAGAGAGAATAGTAGTTCAGACAACATCTCAAATGTATCATTCCACATATTTCATAACACTGATTTCTGTCTTCTTTAACAATCCAAATCTAATCCAAATCTTATCCTTTTCTCCTTTGCCAGCTAAATATGCAAACACATACAACCATTTATGAACCAACCAGCAATACATCTCCATTCCTCTTTAGAGATAATCTTGTGTTCTATTCACAATAAAGAATTAAACTGCTTAATAGAAACATTTTTAATTTTCAAAATATTTCAATTTAAAATATATATTTTTTAAGTAACACTGATTTTTAAAAATACACAGGTAGGTTTTTAAAATTTCACTAGTCTAGACAAAACATGGACTATGAGTATTCATTTCACTATACAACCATACCATTAAATTTACTTTTATGGAACTGTGACATTTCATTGAAATGCAAACTACATTTAATCCCTTGAATGCGAAAAAAACCTACCTACAACATGCAGTTTCCAAAGATCCGTTCAAATCTACAGGTATCTCAGATTTAGTATTCAATGAGTTAAACTTATCCTCTCACCTTCTCTTTGAGGTATTTGGATAGCTGTTGCTCTAAGTCTGGATTTGGAACTGTTTGATATGCTACCTCCTCTGTGAAAAGAATTCCTGATTGAGAGAGAAAAACATATATAAGAGGGGATATGGCTCATAAAAGCACAACTTAAAGTTAAAGATACTAAACTTAAGTTCTGGGCCCTGTTTCATGAAACTTAGTAGCAATAACAAGTTGCAATAACTCGTATATTAAGCTAATGAAATCTCTGCATCTGATAGGCTGAGAGCATATCTGTCACAGAAATGTGGCAGATGTAATGCGCCTGTCAATTGTTTCTCCGGCCCCCGGGTACCCGGGCACTACCGGGGACTTCGGCCCCTCTAAGCTGACAAACCCCCGCCGACTTCCCCTCCGACTTCCCCGCCGGGCAGGGCATCTTCGGCTGCGAATCACTGACGAAGTCCCGGCCCCCATACCACGGGGGAATTTCTCAAATCGCGGATGAAGTCCCGGCCCCCATACTTCTTATGTCGGGAGGAAGTACCCTTAATAATGTAAAATATTTCATGGTAATATGAAAAACAATAAAAGAAATACACTGTAATAACCAATTATCATCATTTCAATCACAAAGAATGAAAATTAAAATAATGAGAAACAAACAACAAACAAACCAGGAAATGGAAAGGGTCCGGTACGATCGCTACTGCTTTGCGTGATACTCGACATCGGCGTGAGATGAAAAGAATGCTGGAATGAACTGAAGAATATTTGCTAGTACTTCTACTTCGCATGGTAAATCTCATCAATATTAATTATCAAAAAACATAATTTCTTCTAAACCGTATACCCGTTTGATATATGATACAGGTACAGTAATAATAATTTAAGGCAAGTGTGGGCCTACCTGACGAATACAAACCACGAGGCAAGAAATTCCCGGCCCAAATGAACACCATCGAGCCACTGCCCCACCCCCGTAGATGGTCCCTGCCAGGCCGGGATGTTTGTGCTCGAGCCAACGCTACAACCCCGTACATATTCCCCGCCGGCAGGGACGTCTGCCTCCACAACCCCCGACTATACACGGCGAGTACCCCGGTAGTGCCTGGGTACCCGGGGGCCAGAGAAACAATTGACATGCGCATAACTTATAAAACAGGGCCCTTGTCATGTGATTACAATCAATAAGAAATTGCTCAAAGCAAAGGGGAAAGGTTGATTAAGTAGTAAATTGAATTTGGTGATTACTTTGAGGTCTTGAAATCATCACATTTTATAAGAAATCAACTGAATCTTGTGGCAAAGCACCTGCACTGCACACAGAAATGTTTTTGGGACTGCACACAAATAATCCAACTGAACACTTAAGATATTTCTTATTACATTTCAAGTCTGGGAGCATCTGAAGAGTCATCCTTTTCAAGGGACATTTATTTTCTACTATGATTTTTTCCAAAATAATATTGGAAGACTAAGAATACTTTTCAATTCAGTCCCATACCATTTTTCTTGAAAAAACAAACAAATAAACAAACACACAAAATAAAATCTCAAGAATTGACATGCACTGACCCTAATCTGATAGACCACATCACATAATACACACAAGAAAATAAAAACAAATAGACTGTTTTATAGAGGGCGACATTCTACTCTACACTCCAAAGTATTTATGGTTACAGAACAACAAGATTTATGATGAGGTGTTTTCTTTGCATACCACAGCCCAACTGACACTAATGGGAAAAAAACATCCTTGGAAAATTAATTAAAATTTTTGGTGCATTACTTTTTCTGAGAGTATAAAGATAGAAAAAAAATAATAAATTTCTAACAGATTTCTGGCTTCCAGACAGACAGATTATTACAGTCAACACTTGATAGGAAGAATCCGAGAGGTTATTGGAATACTTTTGGAGGGTTTTTGATGTTAGGTGGTGACCGTAATTAACCCATTGACTACTGAATTCCCTCATTTAGAATAGGACCTACCAGTCAAAAGGGTTAATAGTATTTTGCTCCTCTATTTCATTTTTTTTTTCATTCTTTTTCGGTTTTTTTTTTTTTGGGGGGGGGGAGATAACTAATTTTAATCTGTATTCCTGCATCAATAAATCTGTACTGCTTTTTTTAAAAACAGTTTTGTTTATTATTGTCCTTATTTAAACATGCACATTCTCATGTCTACGAATCTACAAAAAAGGAATGGTTGACCAGAGAAAATTGTCCTGAGGTAACTCTGGGGGAAACTGTCCTAGGGAGCCATTGCCTAGGGGTATCTGTCTTTCTGGTGGTTATCATCCAAGTGAGGGTTCCCTTGTTAAAATGTACCATCGGATCCATGGTGCAAACATGGTAATTTGAACAAATGAACAGTAATTTGATGGTATCTGTTCAAATTACCATGGAGTACCATCAAACAGCATGGTTGCTGTCCAATGACACAAGGCAGCAACTCTGATTTTTTTCAAATTTGACTTTTTCATGATTTGGGGTACTTTTTTGAATGCCCTACATGCTGATGAAGAAATTAAGTTTGCACGACCCCAGAGTTCCGAAATATAGACATATCACAATGAAGCAACTCCATAGATTTCCTCATAAAAAACAGTGACATATTTTCTTCATTGACTCTAAGAAACTCCTTCTACAGAGCTGCTTGTATTTGTCATTGGATGGCAGCATGGGTACCATGGCTCCTTTTTTTTTTCCAAGGGTTTGGTAGTCCACATAAGTCTCAAAGAGAAACTTTGAGCTTACCTTCTTTCTGTAATGTCTTCGGTATTGTTTCTCTCCTCATTGTACCACATGGACAGAGCAGTGGCTTGGATCCCGGTTTGACAGCTGGACATCGACAAAACAAAAACAGTATGACATGATTAGTACTAACCCAGTCGTGCCAACAAACTGGCGGAAAATGACTAGTAACTGACTGACTTTTCTGTTCGGTCTGTTGTGTGACTGGGGATTATGTATCCAAAAGGATGACATACTGTACATGATAATAATTTTAACAAAAAAAACAAAAAACAAAACATATACCACAAAAGTTTCTGATGTAACTGATTTTCAGTTAAGTATTTGACTCTTTATCCCAATCCTTGACACAGCCTATCATTTACTCTCTTTGATTGAATGATATACTGCTTGAAACCATGTGCTTCTGAAATTTCATTTGTGATGATTATGAGTAACCTTAAAGCTCTTTTGCAGTTTTGGTAGTTAAAGGAAAATTGGCTTAAAATTGGTTAAATATAGTCTCCCAGTGTTGGGCTTGGGGACAAGAAAATGGGTCTCTAGGAGTGTTCTTTCTGTACAGGTTTCTTTAATACATGTTTCAATGGAAAATATTTTTCAGTGGAGACAAAAATTGTGGCCTTTATCGACAGGTAGTCTTTCTATACAGTGGTCGCTAAAGCAGGTTTGACTACATTAAAACATGAAGGGCAGTACCGGCACCCACGCCAAAAAAAATAAAACAGGGGCTCACGTACATCACCAAGTTGATTGAAGTTGTGAACAAGGCTATGGTGGCATACAGGGGCCAAAGCTTACCTTCTAAGATGATCTTACAAAGGTTTTCAGCATTGCCAGAGTCTTCTCCAAGGGGCTGAAGTCCTAGTTTCCTCACCTCATCTCCTGTTGATGTACCTACACTGAAGGCTGGCAGTTTATTCCATTCATCTCTTAATCTCTTGTTCCATTCTACAGGGTGGGCAGGCAATGTACAAAGCAGAATTCATAACAGGGCTCCATTTCATATATTAACCCATAGCAGTACAGAGCTTTCTTGAGGTCAAAATTAATCATCTTCAATCCTCAAATTGGCAATACAAATTATTTTTTTCCACGTTTACATAGCTTGAAAAAAATAGATATGGATATAACATAAACCAAAATGAAATATAATTGTAAAATTGAATCAGAAATTGCAAATTTGAACACAGAAATAGTGTTTATATATTATTCACTGCATTGCCAATTTTAAGAGTTTAATGATTAGTTACACTTAAACTGCTCTAATTCGAGAATGTCACACCATACAGCGATGGGAATGGGTTCAAATTTTTCAGTGCATTTTTCTTTTTCAGCTCATGTATGATATGTACTGCCTAACATTCTGGACCAACAGATACTGCAAAAGCATCTCCTAAAGGTGACACTGTACCTCTATGGGTTAACTTGCTATCAATAACAAAGTTGCAATAACTGTTATAAGCTACTGTAATCCTTGCATCTGATAGGCTGAATGTAAATTTGACAAACTTGTTATCAATAACAAGTTGCAATAACTGTTATAAGCTACTGTAATCCTTGCATCTGATAGGCTGAACGTAAATTTGACATAGAAGTGTGGCAGTTGTTACTGATAACAAGTTTTAAGAAACAGGGTGTTAAATGGGGAACATTTCATTTTCATATAGAATAACAAAACTTGTATACATCAAACAATGTTGCAATGCACAATCTTTTCTGTAATAGCTTTGTTTCATATCTGAGTTAGGGTTCCAGAAAGTTGCGTTTAGTTTTAGTCTGTTCCTTGCACCCCCTGTGGGTAAGATGAATAGGCTGGGGCACAAGGCAATTATTAAGACTGAGCTTATACATAATCAGCATTGTGTGGTTGACTGATAGACATGGAGGTTAAATTAGTATGCTGTATATTTTACTAACTGTGCTGAACTCGGATGACAGATACTGATGACACCGATTACTCAGCACTTCAGACTAATCTTTTTTGGTCTATATAGAAATCCGGGCTCTGTGTATATATATTGAGCCTATGTTAAAATTGTTCAATTTTGGGGGTTCGGACTTAAATCTGGGGGGCCATGTGTCCTGGGCACCTGCAAATGTTGAGCCTGTATTAAATGTCTGGACTGTCTGGAGAGTAGGATCTCTGCACATTTAAATCTATTTTCGGACTATTAGTTCCTTCAAGAAGCAGACCGAGGCTGTTCCTTAACTGTGGAATAAAAGTAGACTCTTCACTGCAAGCCCTTGTGACTGCATTATTTCCCTGCATCGTTTTAGCAAGAATAAATACAAGTCACACATTACAGAGATAACACATCAACCCACCCCCCATCATTTGCACACAAACCAGTCAAATGACCGAAGCCTGCAATGTGTGTGAGTGTGCCCCTCCATCGTTTCACAGATGCAGGCTATGTTACAGTGAATGTACTTTGTCCCTCAGATAGGATGCTAGGTGGAGGGTCCATGTAAATAGAGGACAGTCACCACCTTTGCAAGTCAAGAACTCACTGTGCACGTCAAAGAAGAGGAGGGGGGGGGAAACCAAAGGTGGTGCAACATTGGGCTCAGACAATGAGGAGGAAGTACTGTTTGGCAGGGAAATTTTTTTTTTTTTTTTTTCCAGGGCTACTCTTTGAGCCCACCCACCTAAATTTTCTACATTGTATTACAGTTTATATTGGACCCTGTAAGAATTTCAGGGGCTCTTTTTTCGTTTTCCAGCGCTCTTTTCGGTGTTTCGGGGGCGAATTCGCCCCGAGCCCCGGTGTATTTTTTTCCCTGCTGTTTGGCAGACAGAAGGTGACCCCTACACTTCCTTTGTCCCAGCCGATGTTCCGCCGCCTCTGGGGGAAACTCTGAGAATCATACTGCGAAAAAGCCAAAGGATCAGTGATAAAATTGCTTTTTCCTCTCCCAGGCTAAGGCGATTCCAAATACTTAATTAAAGGCATTGGCTAACTTTGTCAGTAGCTGATTTAAAAAATTCTCAAACTAAGATGAAACATGTGTATGAGGACTAGTATTTGTACTCAAAAACCCTGATACCAAGCATAATTTGGAATGAAAAAGTGTAAGTTAGACGCAAACGGCGATTTTATCATCCTTCGTCTCATGAGACAATCACTAAGAGGACCACTTTGCTTGAATTTGAAAATGCTGTTATGTGCCTCCGCCGCGTGATATGCCAATACACACAGTACGGTAAGGTGAGTTATACGCGCATGCGCACCCCTTATGTCTATTCTGTGCAACTGACCTTCGTATATTTTTCAAACATTGGTTCACATTTTTGATATTTGGAAATACTTCCTGTGGATATTATACTTTGAAACTTTCAGACTGGTATTTTTACACTATAACCCTTATGTTTATCCCATTTTCAAGCAACAAAACAAGATTTTTTAAAACCATAACAATGTTAACCAATGTCTTTAATATCAATGATTTTCTTTTTTACCCCTTAAAACTAACTCACACAATACCATGAACAATTTTTGTTGCTTGGTTTTTTTCTTGTTATTGACCTTGACTGATTTTATACATTTTATTTTATTGATTCTCAACTGAATATGTCACTTCTTTTCTTTTTAAGTTCTATGCTTGTGTGATAAGTTCCTCATGTTTTAGTTCTATGAATTAGTTTTCTTTGAATTTTCATAGAGATATTGAGCATATTCACAGCTGTGATTTTCATTATTTGTTAGAATTATCAGATGAATGTTTACCTTTTTAGTGCTCCAGACATTTAATTTAAATGTTGATTTTTCTTTGTAATGTACTTTTTAAAAGTAAACAACATCAGCCTTCAGGTTGCTTTTTGAGATGTCCTTTTTTAATAAACCAGTTCAATTCAACTCTCTGTGTACAAATCATCTTTTTTAGTGACTGGTAGTCTTAAAAAACATTTGTACATTGCTTACCATCAGTAGTATCATGCTTCTCCAAACAGAGAGCGACAGATTGGACAGTCCTTGGGCTGGAGAAGATCAGTCCAGAGTGTTCTTCAGGATGGGAGATGCGAGCATGCAGCGAATCCAGATGGGAGAACTCAAAGCCGATGGGAGACAGAGAGCTGCAGTCTACTTCTGCTGCCTGAAATGCCTGTAGGTGATGCATGAATACAGGCTTTTACTAAACACTCGGGTCGCGGCGCGCTGGAAAACACTCTGGTCGTGGCATGATGGGTATGGGGCGCCAATTGTTAACTAAGTTATTTGGCCCAAAACTTAATGTCAAAAGTTCACTCAAACTTCTATTTCTTTATAGAATTCACGAACAGTGAACCATTTTGCTACAAAATGATATGCAACAATCAATTTTGCAACAAAAACTTTCTACCAATATGAATAAACAGAAAGGATTTATAATCATGATCTCTCATCAAGCTGGAATTAAGCAGTGATGGAGTCGAGGCTGGCAGTTCCGAGTCACGAGGCCGATGGATAAAAATTTCTCCCATAGACTTAGTACACGTGACTCGGACCAAGGCCAAGGCTAAGGCCAAGGCCGGCAAAATGTGGCCTCGAGGCCGGCCTCGACTCCATCCCTGGAATTAAGCCTTCTATATTCGATTCGCCCGGGCCCTTGACTTTGTTTCGTTACACTTTGTGCATAGCAGAGGGCGGGAGAATCAGTTTGCCAGAGTATGCTTGTGGGCGCGGCTATGAATATGATTGTTAGTGGTTTACTGTACACTGACTGTAGTTTTAGACCGAATAAACTAGTTAACACTTGGCGCACCATACCCAGAGAGCCGTGACCCGAGTGTTTTCCAGTGCGACACGACACGACCCGAGTGTTTAGTAAAAGCCTGAATACATTTGGAAGGCGCTCCAAATGTCAACATATATTGCATATATTACATATCAGGGGAGCATTTCATGAAGAGTCTTGTCAGTGATTTTCACTGATTTGCTCTCAGCCAATCAGATGCAAGGATTTTCAGTAGCTTATAACAGTTGTCAGTGAAAATCACTGACAAAGCTTTATGAAATGCCCCCAGGTTACGTGGTACCAAAGAGAGTCATCATGTAGACATGCATAATGTAGCTTTTCTTTTGGAAATGGGGGCTTATGAATTTTAAAGGAGATGGGTGGTGAGAACACAGTCTACAGCAGCCTCTTGAAATGTCTGTAGATCTACACCATACAATAATCAATGGAAAGGAAACTCATAAACATATCATCTCAATTTGTTTGTTTGTTTGTTTTTGTTTTGTTTTTTTGTTTTTTTGTTTTGTTTTTTGCAAAAACCCAGTTTGAACTTTAAATCATAAACAAATTCATGATCCAGCCAACTTAAAATGACATCAGACATTGTCAGAATCTGGAACTGAACATAGAAGCTTAAGTCCACATTCAGAAGCTTTTATATTGAAGTATATAAGTATGAAAATGATTTTTAAACAGTCAACAATTAATCATGACAATAACCAATATCTTGACCTTTTCTCTTCGCGATTCTCATGAAGAAATCCCCTTTATTA
The DNA here is from genome assembly GCA_029962745.1 of Echinometra lucunter. Classification (NCBI taxonomy): domain Eukaryota; kingdom Metazoa; phylum Echinodermata; class Echinoidea; order Camarodonta; family Echinometridae; genus Echinometra; species Echinometra lucunter. Next base: position 14,511,848 of record CM057159.1, on the reverse strand, counting down.
AGTTTAAACTCGATCCACATCACTGCTTTACAAAGATATTTTCATGTTTTTCTGATTATAAATACAAATTATCTCATTTAAATCCAATAAACACGATTATTATTCTCCTCATCATGCAGAATCTAATCATTCTAATGTCAATGTTAAAGAGGGGATTGCACTGCCTACTGGTTCATACTTGTACTAGATCTAGAAGTTCTGACATTATGCCCCTGTTGTAAATTGAACTTTACTTTTTAGCACCCTCTTCCATTCAATTCTTTTCAGTCATTACTTAGCAAGGTTCAAAAGACAAGAGTAAATTTACCTCTTGGTACTTGTCTTTTGTTTCATTTTCCTGCGCCGACCTCAGCAGTAATGTGTTCATCTTTGCAAAGAACTCTGTCTTGGCTTTTCCTTTGAAATCAATCGTACAATATACTAAATATTACAAACAAACAAAAGAGACATGACATAACCAACCAACTTAGTGTCGTGTCGTCTGCTAAACCCTACGAGTTTGTTCTTATTGTTTTGGTTTTAGCTTATATTCCGATAATGTTAAAGTTTTTTATCTATTCAAAATTATTGATTTTCACCTGTAATGTATGTTTAAGCCATTTTTGCTGAATAAGTTTTTGAATAAAACTTTAAAAAGTAAACAAAAAATATTCCAACTATGAACGAGGCTAAGTATTGCACAAGATGGCGACTTACTCAAAGAAAAAACGTGTTGATTTGGAGCAAAAAGAGTCTGATTCCAGCGATGATAACGAGGAAATAGTACACGATGAGATCGAAGATGATGGAGAGGATCTCGATGATTCTTCTGATGAAGAAATTAATGAGGTAAATTTGGCTCAGTACCGATTTGTCTGGAATGCATTGTTATTGTTCGGTCCCATATGGCTATATTTTTGTGTGGTTCTTCCTATGATCTAGAGAAGTAGATGAGATTGTAAATTGTGAAGAGTAAAACTAAAAAGGTTGAGTTCACTTTTTCATCTAGACTGTTTATTCCTAAAAGTATAAGAGAGGAAATTAGATCAATAGCAGTTGAGTAAAATCGGACATAAACTACCGTTGTTATGTATGAAAATTTTGTTTGTTGCAACATGTTATTATGTTCATTGTTATTATTATTAATGATACTTGCCGAGTAACATCACTTCCAAGTCTAAGTTGTTTGCAGACGATTGTATTCTGTACACACCGGTGACAGCAGAGCATGACATCAATACTCTACAACAAGATCTCCAGTCACTCGAACTCTGGCAAGATACCTGGATGATGAACTTTAATCCCAACAAGTGCTATACGATGACTATTGGGAAAAGGAACCCACCTAAACATCCTTATAAGTTTTGTGGTCGAAAATTGGACTGTGTGACACATCTCTAATAGTTTTACACTGAGCTGGAATACACATACTCAGGAAGTCGTTTCCAAAGCCCAGAGGACCCTGAACGTCATTCGGAGGAATCTGTGGAGTTGTGACAGGAAAACCAAAGCTACGGCTTACCTGATGCTGGTGAGACCACTGCTCGAGTACGCAGCAGCAGCTTGGGATCCATCCACCAGGACAAACATACAGACACTGGAAAGAGTTCAACGACAGGCCGCCAGATTTTGTACCGGCAACTATCGTAGGGAAGAGGGCTCTGTCACTAAAGCCCTTAATGATCTTGGTTGGGAATCCCTTCAGACAAGAAGAAGGAACCAAAGACTCTGCATGCTGTATAAGATGAATATTGGATTGGTCAATGTTCAATTAAATGATTTCGTTCAACGAAATACAAGAGCTACAAGGGGGAACAACCAGAAATTCCACCAGCTCCGCCATAGGGCCAGGGTTTATCAAGACTCATTCTTTGTAACTACTGTAAGGGACTGGAACAACCTTCCTTCATCCATTGTTAATAGCCCTTCCTTGGAAACATTCAAATCCAAACTAAAGCAATTGCAATAAGTCTTTCCACATGCAGTGCGCTTCTCATTTCATCAAGTTAGCGTGGATGTGTTGGGAAGAGACATTTTGCTGACCAAACCATTCAGATTCAGATATTGACATTATTGATAATCACTCACACACAAAAATGCGAACTCAACACTGGCAACAGTTAAATGAAATTGGTAACTCTGCATTGTAATTTTACTATGTGGGAATATCTCTTGCAGGTTATTTTAGATTTAGTTAACCCATTCGTGACAGAGGGTCCACATTTTGTGGTTTGGTTTAATATCTTTTGATGCAAAGCCCTAAAAATCATACCAAATACATGAGCAGATAGAGCAAAAATTTCTACACAAACTGGGCCCATTTTGGTTACATCAATATTCGTTGTTTGATGCTGAAAAATTTTCAAAGGAAAATAAGCATTAAAATCCTTAAATTGGCAATGCGATGGAAAGTTTAAAATCACAGTTTTTCCCTGCAAAATGGCAACTTTTTGACTTCTCATCATACTTTCTGTCAATTCATATTCATTTCAGATACATGATATTTAATAAGAAAAATGTAGTGTTAAAAGAAAAAATGTTGGTGTTGCCAATTTGAAGAATAAAAGCTGATCAAATCAGGCTTTAAAATAATTCCTGTCATGAATGGGTTAAGTAATGTTTTTGGAAGAGTGTAATTTGTTCTTTATGATAAAGCATTTATTTATTTATTTTTTTTTCTTAAGATGGAGGTGTCCCATAATGGAGTAGCCAGACCTTTTTTCCTTCTTGCTGTATCCTCCTCCTCCTCCTCCTCCTCCTCCTCCTCCTCCTCCTCCTCCTCCTCCTCCGTCTATTTATCAAACTATGTTTGAGACTGGATTGCATTAGTTTTTTCATTCATAACCTACATTATTCCTGAACATCTAACATTAGATTATTGTTTTCAATAATGCCCACAGGAGGCTATGAAGTTGAAAAAACAACAGGGGGAAATATATTTTTTAGATCAATGAAATTAAGAGATTATTCTATTAATATTAATTAAATAACGAGTGTATAACAATACACAATGACAAATTGTTGTGTAAAAAATGGGAAGTGCTGGAATAGGTCTTGTAATAGTTGATACACACCAAGGGCTTCTTTTAGCTATAACTTTCATGTTACATACATTAGAAAGTTGGATCAAACTTCTTGAAATAGTCTACGTATTGGCATAAGTAAACAAACAAACCAACAAAAGAAAGTTAGAAAGTTAGAAAGTTGGATGGTATACATGTTTTGTATGTGTTTACATCAATTGGTAGTTTATGACTTTCAGATCAATTCGAAATAGGTCTAACGATTGTATTTTTGTGTGAAAAATGGATGTTCTGTGCAAGCTTTCCATAGACATTTGCTGTAGTGCAATGTTGATGGACAGTTATGCATCTTAAAAAAACCACAACCAGTAAATGAATTTGAATTAGAAGGTGTTAAGTAATGAATAGGTTTATAAGATTAATTTCTACTACAGTCTCATGCTTCTCTCTCTCTCTCTCTCTCTCTCTCTCTCTACTCTTCTCTTCTTTTGTTTCCACCTTTCTCTGTAATTGAAACTATTTTTCCTTCCCTTTTATTTCTGCACAGGAAGTTCAGATAGAGTTTGAGGCCTTCCCTCCTCAGGATAATGATTTCCATGGCATCAATCAACTTCTTCAGCACGTAAGCATTTTTCAATCTTTATCCCTTCGTATATATTTTTTTTTTTTCTCTCTCTCTCTCTCTCTCTCTCTCCACAGACTTTGTAGTTATCATATATTTCAGAATTTATTTGTAATAAAATTTTTTTTTGTCATTTACATTTTTTTTTTCAGCTTTTTTCAAAGACAAAAGTGAATACCAGTCAACTCACTGATCTAATCTTGTCACAGAATAATGTTGGATGTGTACTGAAGGTAAGTTGGCTCATCAAACATGTAGAGCTGGTAAGGAGAATCTGATTGCATAGCTTTAGAACAGTATTGAAAATGTAATGTATTCATCAATTTTTGACGCTGTTTTTAGAACTGGCTGGAGCGTGTCGCTTTGGAGAATTATAACAATCTCTTTTGTCTGTGTGTTTTTGTTTGTGTTTGTTTACCTTCAGTTTTATTGTTTGATTTAGTTTTGTGTTTGAGGAATTACATTCTAAGGCTGTAACTATACTTGTTAATCAATCCTATCATTGCAGTTGTTTGCTCTTCTTAGTTATCTTTTATTCATTTTTCTTAGATAACAAATTACCTCCTTGATATGACAGTGGAATAATTTGTGATTTAGGTAATTGGGTTTAATAGACTGATCACTGATAAATTGATAATTAAGTGGTGTGATTGATTTAAAGTATTTATACAGAAATTGAAATATTCATCATTTTCATTTCTCCTTTATAGCAAAGTGAAGCCCAGCTTGCTGAAGAGAGCGACTCTGATGATGACGGTGATGATGATATATTTGGATTTACCACGGTGCTCAACATCATTGAAAAGAAGGTAAACATCAAAGTGAAAATTTCATATTGAAATTTGATAAGTAACTAGAAAAGTGTTGTACAGAATAGTAGATTTTAGGTTTATGCTATTTGGAGCTAAGTTTTTGTGAAGATATAGTTATTTGTACTTTATTCCTGTGATACATGTATATAATTGTTCTGGTGTACATTTGTTCTGCTATACATTTGCTGTATTCTACTCTTCTCATGTTGTGATTGATTTTGTTTTTTTAGACACTTGAACAAAAAAGTGTTGTACCAAATACTGAAGTTTTAAATGTCCAGGCTCTATACATTTATTTTCTATTTAGTTTCCCCTTAGGAGACAAGACAGGTTTGTTGTTGTTGTTGTTTTTTTTTTATAATTCCATTAGAAATCTGGAATAATCCTGTAAAGGTTTCCAGCAATGTAAAATGAGCAAACATTTCTTGGCACATCTTTCCAGAGCACTGAATGCATTCAAGAAATTCGCAAGCTTATAGTGGACAGATGTTCAGCGTGTAACTCAGCAGAGCAGGTCAACGAGCTTTCCAGGCTACTTGCGGATGAGTCCCACAGCATAGGTCTCTTACTGTGTGAGCGCTTTGTCAACATTCCTCCACAACTTGCTCCTCCCCTACACACCAGTCTACAGTAGGTATCACCTTGTAAATAAAATACAAGCATTGTTTTAATTGCAGTATAACCTAGGAGAATTTGGTCAACAATGTGCATGAGGGAGAAGCAGAACGGTTCGGAATCAGATTTGTAATTTTAGGAAAATCAAAGAATAAAGTTATGTTTTTGAAAGTCAAGATCAGTATTGATATGTAGACTCTCAAGTTGGCAATCTGGGGATAATGTGATGTGATGCAACAAAAAGTAACTAAGAAAAGGCCAGAAAGACAAGGAACAGTAGGAATTAAGCTAAAGGAAGATTCAACAAGTATTTCATAAAGAAAGGAGGGGAGTATTTTTAGATGGGAAAACATATGCCTTTTCCTTTTATTTTGGCTGTTTCACCACACTCTTAGGCTTTTTTTGTTGAATTTGACTGATCCATTACCTCTTTTGTTTTTCTTTTAGGAATGACGTTAGGAGGGCCGGAGTCAAAAACCCTCATCTGAAGTTTGACTACTTCCTCTTACTGAGCAGAGCATATCAACAGCCTCAGCTCCCAACCTCAAAGAAAAAGGATCAAGAGATATCCATTAATGACTGGATATTTTCAAATGCTGAAGATGAAATCTTTTTTAAGGTAAATGGACTACAGGACTACAGGATTCGGAAATAGAGGGGGCACAAATGGCAAATTTGAAAATAGAGGAGGTGCAGATGACAATTTCCTTAGATATAGTATGTTCAATGTGTGATTCTCAAAAAATAGAGGGGGCGCTTGCCTCTTGCGCCCCTGCTTGGATTCTATACTGATTCATCATTGAAATTTATATTTACTATTGTGCGAAGCTCTGCTGAAATGAGAACATGATGCCATCATCAAACAAACATGAAGGTGCAAAATTTGTTCTAAATTCAGCTTACCGTTAGCTGTTTAAGGAGGCTTTTACATACTCTGAAAGCAGCTGTAGTCCTATACTGAAATGTTTTCTCTGCTTTGCTTTTATTCTTGCCTACTGTTATACATTGATGTTTTTAATTATCTGTTCTTGTTTACACATTCTTCATTATCTGTGCATTGACCACAGGAATCTATCCTCAACCTGCACTACCCAAGTCAGATCGACCAGGCCGGAGCAGTAGGTGGGAAGTGGTCAGAAGACGATGCAGAGATGAAAACGTTTCGAGTCGTCATGCTCGTACCTGCAAGTAAAATGAACAATATCCTCTCAGAAATACAAGAGGCTTTTGCTGCTTGATACAACTGACAAAGAGATGATCATCAAATGATCGCATGGACAGAAAAATATCATGATTAATGATAGATTATAATATTATGTCTGCTTTACCCAGGGTAGCCTAATTAGTACTCACTGAGGGCCCTGCAATGAAAACATTATCCCAGCTTTTGTGTGGCCACCGTGATGAGGCAGCTGAGCGTTCAAGGAATTTCTCCCACCAGTTACCCCTATACTTAACCTGGGTGGACACTGGTTAAAGTAGATTATCATCTTTTCTAGGACATTATCAGTGATGTGGCAGGGATTTGAACCCTGTAGCCTCAGCTACATAGTTTGGTGACTTATCCACAAGACCATAACGCTTCACACAGTTATTCTTACCTCTTGGAATGATTTTTAAGAACTTTTGGATGCTCCACGAGTCCATTCTGAAAGCTGAAATGCGAGATGTCAACAGTCAGTCTGCAAGTATGCGCGCTAATGAGCACACACACAGGATTAATCTAAATCTTGTCATGGCCAGATCATTAATCTTATGAAATCTTGTGAATCGTTAGATTTTCTTTTTGGAAGGAATAAACCATTTTATTGAGAATTAAAATGCTCTATCATTGTACCAGTGGTGAGAGGAAGAGTCACACTAATGCATTTTTAACAATATTTTATTTTTTGAAATGTACTTTTAAGATTTCAGAAAGGGTGAAATTCAAGGATCGTGTTAATCAAATTATAGTAATTTTGTTGTTGTATTATGAATTATGTGTCAGACTGTCAGTGAGACGTGACCAATAATTTTAACATGCCCAACTTTTTGAAGAGGCCCAAATAGCAAAATTTTGTTATGATGCCTATCATGGAATCACCCTTATCAGTAATTATTTTAATTTTTTCTTCTTCTTCTCAAAGAATATTATGATCTGAAACCTTATCATGCATTTATTCATTGTTGCCTGCACAAAACATCTTGGGTGAAATACAAATGCATACCAGGTACTGTATTGTGCTTTTATTATTTCCTTTGACTGATCATCAAACATACATATCCAGGGGGGTGTTTCACATTGACTAAGATTGACTCAAATCATTCTTAACTACGGCAGGCCATTCGTGCCACTGTTTGCTTTCACCATCGGTCTCTCAAGGGATGCGTAAATGATTGTCACAAATTTGAAGGACTTAGATTTTTTGTTTTCTTCTCCATCAATGAACTATAAAAAATTGTCAATTCTGCAGATTTGTGACCATGATTAGCGAATTCTTTGAGAGATCCATGGTGAAAGAAAACAGTGGCGTGAATGGCCAGCCATAGTTAAGTGCAATTTTAGTCAGTCTGGGGTGTTGCAAGAAAGTTGCAATCGATTGCAACTGATTGTCACTGGCCAATCAAAATCATTGTTGCATGCATATCTTCTTAAAAGGGCAGACCCTGAGCCAATCAGAATGGTTGTTTCAAAATCAGCAATTATTTGTAATTGATTGCAACTTTCTTGCAACACCCCATCTTTGTGAAAGACCCCCCCAACTTGTCACTACATATATCCTATAAATCTCTCTCCATAGAGGTTTCTGGTGCAGTAGTAAACATGTGCTTTGCAACAAAGTTGATGCACATTTTAACCCATTCATGACAAGAATTATTTGAAGCCTTATTTGATCAGCTTCTCTTCTTCAAATTGGCAACACCAGTATTTTCTGTTATTGCTGCTTTTTTATTCTGGAAAGTTGTGTATCTGAAATGAATAAAAATTAACAGGCAGTTTCTATACATGTATATTAAGAAGTTAGGTTGCTAATTTGCATGGAAAAATAATAAATTTGAACTTTCCATCAAATTGCCAATTTTAAGGATTTTATTGCATATTTTCCTTTGAAACCTTTTTTAGCAGTATATGAAAAATAGACACCTCCGAAATGGGCAGAGTAAGTATAGAAGTTTTTACTCTTTCTGCTCACGTAATACGTATAGTTTTTAGTGCTCTGGATCGAAAGTCTTTGGGCCAAACCACAAAATGTGGACTGTCTGTCGCAAAGAGTTTAATGCACTCAAGCCGAGACAATGGACAAGTGCAGCAGTAATTTACATCATAGAGGGTGGCTTGTTATGCCTCACAAATATGTACATAATATGCCCGACAGGAATCAACTATTATACCACACAATTGCTCAGTTCAGGATACCCAGTAGGGGCAGTAGGGGCAGAAGGTACAATACATTTGTGATGTCACTTCTCTTTCTCACTTTTATCTTTTTCATTGTTTTATTACACTAGCATGTATTAAATAGCAGTTTTAGACTATACAGAGGGGTTTAATTTAACATTTCTTTTCATTTCTTTCCACGTTTCCTAAACTGACTAATATCAAGTAATCTTTACAGAAATAAAGACACTGACTTAATTAAGATCCATTATTTCTGAGTGTTTATTTTTCTCTTCCGCTATTTACGCCATCAAAGCATATTAATGCCACAAGATTCTGAAACAGCATTTACATTGAAAACATAACAATGAAATAAACACAGATAAACACATAAGCAATAAAGAAATACATGTAACGCTAAAGGCATGAAGTATGTACACATGCATACTAGATGTCCAGTGTCCCCTCTTGCTACTAAAGACATATATTGGGATACTGGTAAACAGGGATGGAGTCTAGGCTGGCCTTCGAGGCCACATTTTACCGGCCTTGGTCCGATTACTGTACAAAGTCTATGGGAGAAATTTTTATTCAGCGGCCTCGTGACTCGGAACTGCTGGCCTCGACTCCATCACTGCTGGTAAAGCAGACTTACATGTCATCAAGGAATATCTGAAAATCAAGTGCATTTCAATTTAATGCACCAGAAAGCCTGATCATAGACTACCAGTATATTATTCAACATTCAATTTGCAATGATCATTTTGAATGGTGAATACAAATATAATATTCTACAAAGAGGTATTTTCAAAACCATTTTATGACCCTTCAAAATACATGGTAAAATAGAATGAGCTGAACTTGAGGAGGGGGGGGGGGGGGAATTGGACAGAACTACATAATGGATATCAAAAAACTCAGATACTGACAAAGACACGGTGGGGGGCGGGGTCGTCATATCAATATCTGCAAGCACAAGTTACAGGAACAGATTTTGATAAACATAACTATAAGAAAAAATCTAACGTACATGTATATCAAATTCAACTATATTTTGGTGAAGCTTTCCTACAGAAAACAATTAGTAGCCCTGGCTCTCTTCTGAAAACAGAGACAGAATAATCTGTATTTTATAGTGAGTGATTAACATGTTTTACATGGAATTTAAAAATAATCGAGCTTTGTTTGAACAATACAATTAATTTTTACAGATTCGAAATCTACTTTCCAGTGAATTCGCTATCAAATTTTTTATTTTTAACCTTTACTGACACCCTGACCCCATCTGTGTCATTTCACTGAACTCCATATCAGTGACAACTGCAAAAATTCTATAAGTTCAACACCCTGTACATGTCTATCCATTTTAGTGAGTCATTCTTGTTAACCACCAGCTGAATTCTGTACATACCAGAAAGTCATTTATCAATTGCAAGTATCATAATAAGGTAGAAACAAGAATGTGAATGTAAAAGTCACTCAGCAGAAGCAACTTACATGAATCACAATAACCAACTCCGCACTATTAGAACACTGTACATCATGTAACCTGTGAGTATGATACTGTTCATTTTGACTTTTCTCCACATTTTCAAACTCGTTTTCTGGACAAAGCATTCATAAAGAAGCAAGCACTAGGGCATTGCAAATTGAAATTTAAAAATCACCGATAATTTGTCTCTGCAGCACCTTCAGCACAAGAAGTATATCAAGCATCTTTTCCAACAGTACCATAAGCCACCAAGGGGGCCAGGGGGAGGGGCATGAACGGTTTAGATATGTGTAATAATAATAATAATAATATTTGTAAGGCGCAAAATCCATTCGATAATCAAATGCTCAAGGCGCAACTTGCGCAAAAGATGGAATTACATAACAAATAGACAAAAGTGCAATAGGATAGGTAAGGACACGAGAGATTATGGAAATCAATTTTGCAGGCCAAATTACAACTTTAATGTTTTCATTTCTAGTAGCAAATGGGTTAACAGAATGATTGAATTCAACATTCCATAGCCAACAGAAAACTTTCACATGAAAAAATTGAATGATTAAAGAGAGTGTGTTACAGATATGCATGCATACTGTTCTGAACATCAAATTCATGACATCAGTTTTATCATAACAGTAACATACTAACAGCCATTTGCTCACAGCAAGAGCCACCCCAACGTTTGAACCATAACGAAATGCCTGCATTTTGTTACACACAATATTCACAGAGGCATCAACATTACATGGACTTTGTGCTATACTACTTGCGAATCGCTCGCAAAAAATAGTCTGTCGGCTCTCCTGGTTATTTACACAGAATCATCAAATTACCATGCCAAGGGTGACATTTGACAAATAACAATGACAATGATGAGATTGTGTTACGAATTGTATGTCAGTAAGAAAATGCTCATGTCTTTTAATAGTACAGCAGCTGTAGGGTGTATCTTTCAGGAAAAAGCTCATTATCATTGTCTGTCATATATGACCCACACCTAAAGGCCCGTTCACATATGAAGCAGCAAATCCCCATGCTAGAACCCCCCCCCCCCCCCCGCGTTTTTTCTTAACGTATAAAGTGAATGGTATTATGAGGTGCCCCCCCCCCCAAAAAAAAAAAAAAATGATAATAAATAAATAAATAAATAAATAAATAAATAAATAAATAAATAAATGAAAATAAATTCTTCCAAAGTTAGGATATGAGGTAACCAGTTTCTCTGCACAACTTTTGGTCAAACTCTGTTATCTGAGCACTGATGCGTAAATGGACCAGTAGGTTTCTTCTAAAGTTAAAGTATGAATAACCAGTTTCTCTGCACAACTTTTGGCAAACTCTTTGTTATCTCTGAAACACTAACACGTAAATGCGCATCTTGTTATAAGTGGTGCAGATTTCCATGCCATATCTGAACACTTAAACAAACATGGGGGTGTGACGCTGGATATCTGAATGAGCTTTTAGGCTGGTGAGCAATCAAGCAGATCATCAGATCAGTCACATGATTGATCACATGATCTCATCAGGTGACATTACTGTTTATCCCATCCTTGTATCTTCATGGCAATCCTCTCTAGTATCCTCTTGGCCTCACACTGAGGGAAGTTGGCCATGTCGTAGTATTGAGGAGCTAGTCGCATCAACCTATGAAATGCAGAATGAGAGAAAATGCGAGTTTATATAAGTGCAGTCGAAGCTAGCCTTACCAACGACATGTATATACACATCACCTTTCTATATGCAGACTGAACTCCAATTTCAAGTTAACAGAGCTCTGGTGGAACACAAAGAACTTGATGTCCATTTGATCATGACATTCAGGCAATACCTCTTCCGGCTTTATAATTTGGTGAAAGATGAAAGAACTGCACTTCTCTATTATAGTGAAAGGGAATTGAGGTCATGAATATCTATCCTGCAGTAAGCTTATGACCTAATACCCTAAAGTAGTGCATATTTTGGTACTAAACTGACAAAATCCTCACTGTTATATAAATCTACTTATAAAAACAAATTATGAGAGATGAACTTACCAGTCTGCCTTGATGTCTGTCACTGTTCTGACATAATTCTTGGTGGTCAGCACAAACTCATTGTAGAGGACCCACTCAGGCTTATGGTCCAGGCAAGTGGATGGATGCAGCTGGACAACCTGGTTGTCCTTGACTGTCAGGTAGTGACCAGTCCTTTCCAAGTGAGCAACCTAAAATGAAATTTCATATTAGAACAGAGTAAAGATAACCTTTTTTAGGTTCACACCGACACTCAAACAATGGTCGCCAGCCCTGCATCATGACTTCTATATGGGCAATTTGTCGCTCTGATGGGGATGGTAATCAAGTTTACATAAATGAGAATACAGCATTCTGGTATTCTAATTGGACAATTACAATATGAAGCTGTAATAACAAGCAAACAGCATTTTCAGGATTACATCGCAATAAGGAGTGCCATGATGCCATGTGGCCCAATGATTCAGAAGGAATAGTTTCTGACACAGTAAAATATTCTTGGGGAAAGAGCAGAGAGGACAAAGCAGGGATAGCATCATTCATGTGCCTTTGAAGAGGTAACTTGATAGATCCAAATGGCACAGTTATATGGAGTAATATGGAAAACTCTTATAAATAACTAGCTTCAATCAAGCAAATTACAGATAGCTTTGGGCATTTCCTCCATGACCCCACAACAAACTGAACAATCAAAATATATATGACACCAACAAGATCACAGGAGATTCCAAGACACCTCACCTGCATAAAGAATCCATTGACTAGAGCCTTGCGGATATTCAGGTAGTAGTCCTTGCTGTTGAAATCCGTGCTGGTTCGTCGTAGAGCAAAGCGATCCATGATCCTGGCGAGCTGCTGCCGTACACTGTCGGCCGACTTCAGAGAACGGTACTGGATGAAGTTGTCATAGCACCACTGGGGATCTTCGTTGTCTGAGTGACAACAGAGGAAGATGAATTGCAGAGAGGAAAAGGCCAATTACAACAAATAACAAAACAAACAAACAGATGGGAAAACACAAAATTCTTGGGATTACAACATCTAAAATGTCAGATAAATGAATACAATATAGTGCCAATCCAGGTCCAAGTAAATTACCACTACCTACATTGTACAAAACATTTTAAGATGCTTTATGATATCTGCTCAGATGACTCCATTTATTCTGTCATGAAACCATTCACAGGACCTACTGCATTAGTTTGTAACAACTGATTATATACTTTGTGGGCATTAGCACAATGACTTTTCAAGGAAATGCTTAATCCCAAGAGAACACCTCTTAACTAACAAAACAGTTACTATGGGACTATTAACTTTACTATCACAGACTGGTGTTTTTTTTTCCCTATATCATTTCCATGATTGTCAATACCACAGCAATTAATTTTAATAAAGCAATTATTAAAGGTTAATGCAAGACTTCTGACTTACCTTGAGTTCATTTATAAACAGAGTAAGTTCTGCTAAATATATTGATATATGTTTTTCATTACAACTGTTCTCCTAGATGAATACTACGCTGTCATTGCCTTAGTGCATGTTTTTTTTTTTCAAAATAGACCCCTTTACATTGATTCGCATTACTTACTCTGCTTGAAAGCATGGTAGACGTTGAGCAGCGTCAGGTGATCACCGTCGATGTGAGCAAACCTCATCTTGGCCTCGTCAGCCAGCTTCTTGGCCTCGTTCGGACGCAGGAAGCACTGTGGGACTAAACAAAATTAAAATCGGGGGCCGCCGCGCCGGCCGATTCCCCACACTGTTTAGACCACTGCAGCAAAGCATCCCAACAGTACGGGGGAAGGGGCTATATTTCACTAAATTATACAGTCTAAAGATACCCTTTCACATTACCGTATTACTTCTAAATGGCAAAAAACAGGAAAAGTAGTGGTCTAAGAATGTTCGCATAATCTTGCATAAAAATTACTGAATTTTCTTAAGGACATACAATAATACTTTCATTTAGTGCAGCCCAATTACATACAAGATTCACACTTACTTAGAATAGAATGAGAATCAACTTAGAATCAACTTAGAATTGACCCAATTGCCCTTGTAAATATAACCTTATGAATGAATCCATGAGCTTTTGACATCTGAAGTTATCTGATAAATGTATGGATGTCATTTTAAAAAGTAACCACAATATGAAACATTCTTATAGGAAAATACAAAGCAATATATGTTCCTCAGATTTCTTACCACTCAATCTGAAATACAAACACAAATCTGAAATACCAATGGCATCCATATCTTCGAAATCTCAAGGATGAATTAAAGGAATGGCATTAACCCATTTCACTAGCCCATACATTAAAAAGTAAACATTAGCAAAACAATGTCATTTTTTTTTATTACTTCAAACACTTAAAAGGAAATCTGACGATGATATGGGTGATGAAGAAAAACACATATCCCAGCAACAATCAGAGAAACCTCAGAAATACCAAATGTTCATCGATAATGGCAAACACAGTCATATGTCCGGACACCACTCCGACCGAACATCCAATGCATTACCTGATAGCATAGCCGTGACAGAGAGGATCTCGTTGGAGCAGTTGTAGTCCGTACTGGCGATGACCATCTTGGCCAGCTGGGGATCCAGAGGGAACTCGGCCATCATTGACCCCAGGCGGGTCAGATCACCGCTGTCATCCAGGGCTCCAAGATAGTTGAGAAGCTCGAGGGCTCTCATCAAGGTCTCAGGTGCTGGTGGAAAGAAGAATTTACGCATTAAATAACTTGATTAACCCATTCGTGACAGGAATTATTTAAGGCCTAATTTGATCAGTTTTATTCTTCAAATTGGCAACACCAACATTTTTATTTTATTGCTACATTTTTCTTATAAAACGTCATGTATCTGAAATGAATATAAATTGACAGAAATTATGATAAGTCAAAAAGCTGCCAATTTGCAGGGGAAAACAATTATTTTAAACTTTCTATCACATTGCCAATTTAAGGATTTTAATGCTTATTTTTCTTTTAAAAATTTTCAGCATCAAACAACAAATATTGACGCAACCAAAATGGGCACAGTTTGTGTAGAATTTTTTGCTCTTTCTGCTCATGTATTTGGTATGATTTTTAGGGCTTTGCAACAAAAGATATTAGGCCGAACCACAAAATGTGGACCTCTGTCACGAATGGGTTAATGAATTTCTAGTAGATTGAAAACATGCAAACTAACCACTACACATTATTTATAACAGCAGATTTTGGCTTTTACATTAAAAAACTAGATGAATCTTCGACCACGCGTGGTCGAACTTTATGCCTCCGCCATTACCAAATCAGAAATAAATGGCACTTCATGTCGATTTATTTTCATTTATACAATGACATCTTTGACCTTGACCTTTGACCTTGTGACCCCCAAATCTAATGAGAGCATTGCCCTTTCCATATGCATACATGAGCCAAGTTTGTTGAACCGTCAAATGGTTACTGAGTTATCACAAGAACGAACCATTTCTATGTACATAATGACCTCTATGACCCTTGACCTTTGACCTTGAGACCCCAAAATCTAATCAGATCATTGTCCCTCCCATATGCATACCTGTGCCAAGTTTGAAGTTGATAGGTCAAAAGGTTCTTAAGTTATCGCGAGAACGAGTCATTTTTATGTGTTTTATTAACTCTATGACCTTGACCTTTGACCTTGTGACCCCAAAATCTAATCAGATCATTGTCCCTCCCATATGCATACCTGTGCCAAGTTTGAAGTTGATAGGTCAAATGATAGGTTATCGCGAGAACGAGTCATTTTTATGTGTTTTATTAACTCTATGACCTTGACCTTTGACCTTGTGACCCCAAAATCTAATCAGATCATTGTCCGTCCCATATGCATACCTGTGCCAAGTCTGAGGTTGATAGGTCAAATGGTTCTTAAGTTATCGCGAGAACGAGCCATTTTTATGTTTTTATTACCTCTATGACCTTGGCCTTTGACCTTGTGACCCCAAAATCTAATCAGATCATTGTCCCTCCCATATGCATACCTGTGCCAAGTTTGAGGTTGATCTGTCAAATGGTTCTTAGGTTATCGCGAGAACGAGCCATTTTTATGTGTTTTATTACCTCTATGACCTTGACCTTTGACCTTGAGACTCCAAAATCTAATCAGATCATTGTCCCTCCCATATGGATACACAAGCCAAGTTTGAAGTTGATCTGTCAAACGGTTCTTAAGTTATCGCGAGAACGAAAACGGGACGGACGGACGGACGGACGGACGGACGGACGACCCGAAAACATAATGCCTCCGGCAACCACCTACGGTGGGCGGAGGCATAAAAATTAGTTATGATGAACATACTGTTACTTAAGGACAGAGGAGATAGAAATGGAGAAAGCAAAAAATAGTAAGACTATAAGAAACAGAGTGAAAGAAAGACAAAGACAATGCAAGACAGAGAGAAGAGAGAGGCAAAAAGACAGAGGGACAAAGGTACAGAGTGACAGAGAAATGAGAGATAACAAAAGAGAAAGAGAGATGGACAGACAAATAAAGAGACTGAAAGAGGGTGAGAGAGACACACAAACACAAAGAGAACCAACAAGAGACAAAGACAGAGAGAGAGAGAGAGAGAGAGATAGAAACAGATGGACAGGCAGATAGATGGAGACTGACAGACAGGGAAAAATAGAGGGACAAAGAGGAGATGCACTCACCTGGAGGGTCCATGAAGTCAAAATGAACCAAGTCATCGATACCCAGCTTCTTGAGCTGCAACACCACAGTTCCCAGATTGGATCTCAAGATCTCTGGATAGGTGTTATCCTGCATCTCGCTATCGTACGCCTTTTCCGTGTACAGGCGGAAACACTTGCCTGGACGGGTACGGCCGGCCCGACCGGCTCTCTGCTGAGCACTGGCTTTACTGATTGGCGACACCAACAAAGATTCTACCCTAATACGAGGGTTGTACACCTGCAAAAATGTCACATAACTTCTCTTTTAACCTTTCTGAGGCAATGGACAGCAAACAGCACTCATTCATCTTTTTTTTGGATCGCCAACAAATACTGTGGAAAATACTACTATCCCATGCGCTGTATGCACTGATTTACATCCACCTTAGAATTGCTAGCATTTGCTTCTACAACAATTGTTGTACAAGCTTGTTTTGTCTATGATATAGGGTTAGGGTAAGACATAGTGTTGGGTCAAGGGTTGCTGCTTAAAGGCATTGGCTAACATTGTTATGATTTTAAAAAAAACTTGTTTTGTTACTTGAAAATGGGATAAACATAAGGGTTATAGTGTAAAAATACCTGTCTGAAAGTTTCAAAGTATAATATCCACAGGAAGTATTTTTAAATATCAAAAATGTGAACCAATATTTGAAAATTATACAAGGGTCGATTGCACAGAATAGACATAAGGAGTGTGCATGTGCGTATCGCTCACCTTACCGTACTGTGTGTATTGGCGAATCACGCAGCGGGAGGCACATAACGGCATTTTCAAATTCAAGCAAAGTGGTCCTCTTAGTGATTGTCTCGTGAGACGAAGGATAATAAAATCGCCGTTTGCGTCTAACTTACACTTTTTCATTCCAAATTATGGTTGGTTTCAGGGTTTTTGAATACAAATACAAGTACTCATACACATGTTTCATCTTAGTTTGAGAATTTTTTAAATCAGCTACTCACAAAGTTAGCCAATGCCAACTTGTGTAAGAAACCAAATGGGCACAAAAACGTTGTCACATCCCGACACCCACCTTTTGCTTAGCGAAGCCAGGGTCAATCACAAAAACCACCCCATCGATGGTCAGCGATGTCTCTGCTATGTTGGTGGAGACCACCACCTTGCGTCCTATGGCTCCGTTGGCCTTGTTGGGTGGGGCACTCTCAAAGATCCTCTGCTGCATGGCAGGGGGTAGGGTGGAGTAGAGAGGGATGGTCTTCAGGTCCCCTACCTCGGGTCCTAGATTGTCGATTTCACGTTTGATCCGTTTACATGCCTCTTCAATTTCCTGAAGATGGGAACAATGAACAATGAATATGATTTATCATTACATATCACATGTACATGCTTTACAATAGTTAAAACTGAGGTGAAGTTCTTAAAAATACTTTTTATAATCCACAGGACAGTCTAAAAATATTGAAGATTTCCCAATCACATCTTAACCCTAAGAAGAGTCTACAAGGAAATAATTCAGTCCAGACGGAGTAAGGCTATACCTCACTGTCAACCGTGACCAACACCAGAAAGTGTATCGAGGTGTGTGACCCAAAATAAGAAATGTAAAATACATTTAATCCTTTCTAGTGCTGACCAAGTCTAGTCGAGACTCGACCAAAATAACAATCACAAACACAAAGAAAGTACAACTTCTTACTTCCTGTCCAGTCAAAAAGAGCAGAATGTCTCCCTCCACTTCCTCACACATGTGAATCTGAACAACGGTACGTATAGCAGCCTCTAAGTAGTCTCTCTCTGGTTCGGGGGTGTAGAAGATTTCTACAGGATGGGTACGTCCAGGGACCGTCATCAGAGGGGCGTTATCAAAATAATGCTGCAGGAGAAAGTGGATTTTTATATTAGCACATCACATCAAACATACGATAGGTAGATCTCTACAGGATGGGTATATCCAGTCATTTATAGCAGTACAGAGCTTTATTGAGGGCTAAATTAGTCATCTTCGATCCTCAAATTGGCAACAACTATTTATTTTTCCACTCGTACATAGTCTGAAAAAAACAAACACAGACAGATATGACATAACCAAAATGAATTATAATTGTAAAATTCAATCAGAAATGGACTCAAATCTTTAAGTGAATTTTTTTCTTTCTGCTCATGTATAATGTGTAATGCTCAGCATTCTGGATCAACAGATACTGCAAAGTGTCTCCTTAAGGAGGCACTGTACCTCTAAGGGTTAAAGGGGCTGTTTTCAAAATAAAGCTGAGAGAAAAAAATATTTTGTGCATTGAATCAACAAAAAGGTTTAGTAGTTCTCTGCATAACAATTTTTTTTCAATGAATAGAAAGGGGGGGGGGGGGGAAGCTGTCTTTAATTATGCATGATGACTGATGTAAAAAAAAAAAAAAAAGTATAACCACAAAAAGGGCTGTAATACATTTGGCCAGGTACCTGGAATTTCCCAGCATCCAAAGTAGCGCTCATGATGACCAACTTTAGATCCGACCTTTGCTTCTCCACCTCTTTAAGGAGACCCATCAGGATGTCTGTAGCCAGGGTACGTTCGTGGGCCTCGTCAAGCAGGATCACACCATATCGATCCAGTAAGGGATCGGTCATACCCTCCCTCAGTAACATACCATCAGTCATGTATCTGCAATGCAATATATAGGGTAAAGGTTTGTTTGTTCTGAGCTCAGTATAATAACATATGTTCAAATTTATGTTAAAGACTTTTTTTTTTTAATTGAAGAGTAGGCAAAATTATGATTCATAGACATATTTCTCCCCTCATAGGTGTGCAGGTCTACACATGGTCAGCCCATGTGTCAGGGATGTCTTTAAAAAAATGAGTTCTTAAAACTAATTTTGCACAATGACAATCATCTTTTTCTTCATTTCATATATATATATATAAATATTCTATTATGTTTTTAAGAAGGATGAATTTTCATGACTTTCACCTTTGATGCTAAACAAACTGTCATGGAAAAAAAGTTGTACCCCCCCCCTCCCGACTGCATAAGGAACTTACTTCACCAATGTCTTGTTGGATGTGCAGTCTTCAAACCTGATGCTGTATCCGACCTCCTGACCCAAGACAACATCGATCTCATCAGCCACGCGCTGAGCTACACTCATAGCAGCCACCCTCCTGGGCTGCGTGCAGGCAACGCCCTTCATGGAGTTGATGGGGAACTTCTTCCTCACATATTCCATGCACCATTGGGGGATCTGCATACACATGACAAGAAAGTAAAAGGCAACTAGATTTTCATATAGCTCACAGGAGATCTCTTCACACATCCCATGAACCCATTTACAGATTGAGAAACTGCATTACAGTAAAGAAATAGGTTCTCATAGAATTCACAGGTACATTGTTCTACCAAACAAATGCACTATTTATCCAGCAGTATCAGAACTACTATTATAGCAGGCCCTCAGTAACAATCAATGCAAACATTACATCTTACATATTGGAGACACTTCTCTGATCTTAAAGACGCTCAGTCGTGGGCTTTCATGTGCTCACCCAGCAACAGGTGTTGTCCATCACTATGAGTTTTATGACCAACAGACCTTATGTAATGCTTTGTATATTCCACCCTTTGCCCCATATGGCAAAGTCATTATCTCACTTTCCCTGACCCGAGAATGCTCGAAGCAGGCCGAAGAATGTTATGGTGGGACAGCTTGTTTTGCTGTGCTCCAGAAATGTAGCTCTATTACAGGTATTTCCAGGGCTTTTCACAAAGTCTGGTGTCAGCTAATTATGATCCACTCCCCATAAAAGCCCACGACTGAATGTATTTAAAGTACACATTCATTGATTTTAAAACATGACTTTATTTTCATTACTGCATAGGTGAAGCTTAGATCGGACAGCTTATCAAAATTTGACGTAATAATTATTATCAATTACAAAACGTTGAAATACAGCCCCAACATAGCACTGGACACACTCTCCGAACGCTACTGAGATGTGTGACGTCACAAGTTGAACATTACTTGCACAAGCAGACGATGTCCCATAACACCTCACACATTTTCAGTGCCTGTTTTGTCATCTTCTGTTCACATATTTCTCTTTATACTTCACTAGTGTCATTCTAAATGTTTAATCTATTGCCTCACTCTAAACCTCATGCATGGCATTATTTTGATAAAAAATGCAGCTTTGGAAAAATAAAGGAGTCAGTTGCTTGTAAACAAAATGAGGGTCGATTGTATTTCAGCTGCAAACACCCGCGGTATGTTCGGCGTTTTAAAAGGGAAAGAATACCGTCCATGTTATCATTCGGCAGGCTTTTCAATTTGAAATTGTGGTTTCTTTGACTGATAATTAACCCTTAACCTGTAGTTTTACAAACAAGAACTTTTAGTTATCAGAATCAGCTTTAATTCCCTTTCAGATTGGTGAGAAATATGGTCATGTTCAAATACACTAAACGCTTCATAACTTGAGAAATAATTGCATTGTAATTATTTTCATTTGCTATGGGACGTTGTCTGCTTGGGCAGGATTGGTGCACTTTATGACGTCATCAAAACATCGTTATTTTTCTGGCAACTCATTCCTATATCACAGATGCTGGGACTGGAGTTGGTTTTATTTGTGTTATTTCAATCACCCAATACGAAGCTGGCGTAAGACTATATTATTGCTATCTGTAAGCTTCCCAGTTTCTAATGATACATGTACATTATTCGCCATATTTGTGATTTTCTTTGAATGTGCAGTTTAAAGCGAATGACTAACACATTTTTAAAAAAATTATTCAACTTATTACACTAATCAAGAATATAAAATGAAAATACAACACAGAATCAATTTCAATGACAGAAATTCTTGCACATTAATGTAATGCTATGCTAAACTTACTTGTGTTGTTTTCCCAGATCCTGTCTCTCCTACAAGCACTATGATCTTCTGTTCTTCAAGCATTTTCATGAAATTGTCCTTGTATTCCCACACTGGCAGGGTTTTCCTCTTGGCTAGAATTGTGAAGTATCTCTGTGAGTACGGCGTGAGGTTCAGGGGGTTGATGGCCACGGTAGGAGTTGGGACGGAGAGGGGAGCGCTCGTGACGCCGGCTGACTCCCATCGCGATCGATCTCGATCTCGATCTCGATCCCGATCTCTTCTTTCACGGTCGCGATCTCTGTCGTCATCTCGGTCCCTCTTCTCCCTGTCCCTATCTCTGTCTCTGTAAAAAGGAAAACCATCAGAAAATTACACTTGTGCACCAATGGGTAGCTAGGACCCATTTTCATGTTTGGATAAGACATATCTTTAATAGTTAGGCCGCAAATTAGCTGTTACTAAACCTCATAATTTGCACCTCTTTTCACAGTCGTACTGACAAAACCATATTACTTCAGTTTACGTGGTTTTGTGCTGGCAATAACACATACATGTATCTCAACTCTCAACACTGATCTAGTGATTTACATGATGAGAGTTTTTTGTAAGACTTTAAAAGTGTAATGACAAAATCAGGTATTCCTCTCTTGTGTGTAAATCATGCACATTGAACTACACTCATGTATGATTGAACGATGGATGTGACGAGTAGGAAAGTTGTGGGCATCTTTTCTCTTTGTCTCTGACCTCGATGGTTTACTGCACTTTTACAGGGTTAAGTTTACTTTTTTATACATTTATTATTTTGTATTTATTAAAACAAAGAAATAATTCCTCAGAAAAGAGTTTCTCGAAAAACTACCAAAGCTTTCCACTCGGTATTGTTGGTTTAACTCATCAAGAATGTACTTGGAACTGACAATCACGAGTACGGACCAACTATATCAGCTCTATGTATTAAAGATGTGCAACTGTGTTTAACTCAGCTGAGTGTGAAGAATTAATTGTGCAAAAATTCCACTTTTTTACAGTAGTTTTTTACCATTCGGTTTAAGATGTGCAATCAAATCATCTTAGTAGGATGGGGGGTCACGTATCCAGATGCTTAAAAAATAAAACCTTTGGATTCAACAAAAACTATGCATTAAATAGCATCAAAATCATCATCAATATTTGTTAACTATCATATTGTCTAACACAAGTGTTAGAAAATTTAAAGGGGGTACCCAATGCCGAAACAACGTTAGTTCATTTAAAAGAGCATGATTTTATTAGCAGAAAATCAACTGCCTAATTTTTTTTTTTAAGTCGTGTTGCCAAGGAAACCCCCGAATGTGGTATGATTTCAGCATATTTTTGACCCCTCAGCTGTGACCCAATTTCAACTGGGTAGCCACTTTGACGTCAAAATGACGTCAAAGTGGGTACCTTGTCGCGTAATTCTAGCAAAATGCGCGCAAGGTATAATACATATTGTACAGTCTAGCGCGTAGCACAACTGCAATGCGCGAAGCTGGGTACCCACTTTTACGTCATACCTCATACTCAAATTTTTTGGTCAACTCTTGATTTTTCATGAGAAAATTAGCCAAAATGCATTGATTTCGACGGAAAATCATCAATTTTTTATGTTATTCTTCTTAGAATTCCATTCTCGATCACATATCAAAAAATATTTTACCATTGTGTAATCACTTTAAGAAATATTGCTTGGAAACTTCTTTAAATGGCTTTTAAATTGACTGTCCATATACACCTGACCGGACACACAAAATCTGGGCATACTTTCAAATCGTTTTGGTGGGCAAATGCATCAATTTCAATTATTTTCTTTTTTTGTATTTTATGGACATGATGGCGAATGTTGTGGTGTAATTACATTATGGTTTTACATGTATATTCACTGAATATTTCCTCTTTCCTTTTGTGGATATTGCAAGTTATTGCAGGTCAATATGTCATAGGCTGTTCAGAGTATCCAAGATGCAGATCCAGCATGTCCAGAAGGCAGAAATGCAATCGAATGACACCCTGATTCAAGGCTTGCCTTAAACAAGTTAAGCATGTTAAGTAAGATCTACCATTAAGAACTCGATGATTTTCATCCCCCAGGCAGCCCTGACTCCATTACTACCTGCTTCGCAAGGAGGTCATGGCGAGAAAACTTCAAGTACCATTTGCAAGGATGCAAGTACTCTAAAGAAGTTTTTTCCCGGATGCAACCAGGCTTTAGAATTCACTACCCCAGGCTGCCGTCTCCTGTACCTCTCTGTCAAGCTTCAAGAGAGGTACTCAAGATCCAGCTCCGTTAAAATACGGATGCCTTTTTAAGCCACATAGTTCTTTATAGACCTTTTTAACTGTAGTCTAAAACTTTGCTTTGTCTTTGGTGTCAATTAAATCAGAATAATTTGAGGTAAAATTTGAGAAATTATGGATTGAAAATTGTGTTCAGAAAATTAAAATGTACGCGAACTATGGTCCCCCCATCATACATAACAGTTACACTTGCATTACACAACAGTACAAGAATACATCACCAGATGGTGGCCTGTATATAGCGAAGAAGAAGAAGGCTACACATCGTCTAACATTAACCATTAGTAACATGTCTTAGCTTAAGGAAGCTCTGCATGTTTTTATTCTGATATTTCACACAGAGCTTAAGTCCTCTGCCACTTATCTGAGACAAGCTTGTACTCCATAGTTTTTGTGTGCATTCCCAGGCGTGTGGGCTTGGTAGAAAATCACACGAGTCTGGGCAAACCCGGAGAAAAGGGGACCGCAACACACGCGCATGCCATTCGTACAGTGCAGAGATCAGCAGAGACAGCCGAGAGTCAGGGTATGTGACAAGTCCATAATCGAGTTCAAAATGACTTTAAAATTGTTTTAATCAGGTAATTATGTTCTAATATATTACACTGTCCTCTTGGCTTTCAGATATTTGGTTATGTGATGAAAATCATTTTGATTTTGGCCAGAAATGTTCTCTAACTCACAAATAATTCATCGTTGAATCTTGCGCAGATCGTCCCCATTGCCGCTGCCGCTGGGCTGCATTTGCTTGCACACAAATGAATATGCGCGCGCGTACTTCCGGTCCCCTATTCTCCGGGTTTGTCCGAGTCTGAGAGGAAAATAATTATTTAAAATTCCATTTTCAACTCTGCATCCCCAATTTGCATGATTTGTGGCATATTAAGAGTTGAACAGTCCCTGAATCAGATAATCTAGCAAATCCGATCATAGCTCTAACTGTTACAGGGTTAGTTTCTGTTTTACATAGATCTAGATAGATCTAGATCTAGGTCTAGACAATTGTTCTTTGTGTTCCGATGATTTAGGCAATTTTATGGAAAGGCTGGCAAGTATTAACAGTTAGTAGACTCTACCACGGTAAATGCATTAACGCAATATTGAACAAAGGGCATTACTTTCGTTTCATAGGCGCCAGACAAGATGGGTGAATAATTTAACTTACAAGTTACACCATGCTGTCTACAACCTGAACAAACGTGCTGCGCTTTTGCACATGCACAGTGCTCGTGTAGTCCATTCATTCATCAGCTCGAGATTTGGAAAAGTAACAAAGACTTCGAAGAAAAAAGGGCTTTTAAAAGATGATTACATACGAGCCAAAACATTTTAAGTAAAAATAATTAATCGCTACATCATAATAATTACCGATAATCAGACTCTCCCTTCCTTTTACTGTATGAATCATCGATATCTAAGCGTCTTTTCGACATTTTCGTCAATCTTTCTGATCAGCTCCATATACTGCACTGAATTAACTCCATGCCAACGTAGAGGGCGTCAACACTGCAAAGGCGAGTTGTTGTTGAAAGACATACAGTCGTCGGCTTTCATGGAGAGCGGATCATAATTTGCTGACACCAGACTTTGTGAAAAGCACTGGAAATACCTGCAATCAGGGGCGTCGCTAGACTTTTTTAATGGGGGTGTAGAGGCTAGATTGTCGACAAATTATGCCTCCGATTGCCGACGACCAACGTCGACAAATTCAACTGTATAAAGCCCATGAAGCATGTTCAATTGTGTGCCTCTATTATATTTTCCTTCTAAATTATATTTGTTCACCTCACTTGCTGACTGTGTTAGCTTTCCGAAAACATTCTCTATCTAAATATAATACGAGCGAGCGCAGCGAGCGAGGAAAAATATACACTCTATTTCGTAGAAGTGATAGTTCTTCATCAAACTACATGATGGGCTTAAAGATATCTAAATCATATATTTGGTCACCTCTCTCACATGATTCATTCGCTTTCAAAAACCATCCTAAATCGTAATATTATACGAGCGAGCACAGCGAGCGAGGAAAAAATCTATATACTCCATATCATATAATCCTTTTCATGGTAGAAGTGAAAGTTCTTCATCAAAATACATGATGGGCCTTTAAGATACATGTATCTATTTAGATATTTTGGTCACCTCTCTTACCTAATTTATTTGCTTTCAAAGACCACCCTGTATCTAAATATCATGCGAACGAACGCAGCGAGCGAGGAAAAATATATATACTCTTTTTATGGTAGGTGATAACTCTTCATCAAAGTACATGATGGGCCTCGCTTGCCGAATTCGTTTGCTTTCCCAAATCCATCTGGTATCTGAATATTGTACAAGCGAGCGTAGCGAGCGAGGAAAAATACTCCTTTTCATGGTAGAAGTGAAAGTTCTTCATCAAAATACACGATGGGCCTTTAAGATACCTATTGTGATATATGTGGTCACCTCTCCTACCTAATCTATTTGCTTTCAAAGACCATCCTGTACCTAAATATTATACGAGCGAGCACAGCGAGCAAGGAAAAATATATTTACTCTTTTTTATGGTATAGAGGTGATAATTCTTCAACAAAATACATGATGGGCCCCAAAATATCTAAATTATATATTTGTTTATTTCACTTGGCAAATGTGTTTGCTTTCCGAAAACATCCTGTATCTTAATATAATACGAGCGAGCGCAGCGAGTGAGGAAAAATAGACTCTCTTTCGTGTTACCAGTGTTATTTCGTCGTCAAAATGCACAGGCAAATAAGCCGAATATGACTCTATTTGGGCACCTTATTCATCTTTCTTTTTTCTTTTTCCCTCTTTCCTCTTCCCTCTCCTTTCTCTCTCTCTCTCTCTCTCTCTCTCTCTCTCTCTCTCTCTCTTTTTTGCCGACAGCGATCACGAATTTGCCGACAAAAATTTTTAATGGGGGGGGGGGGGTGTCACACCCCCACCCCCACCCCCACCCCCCCCCCCCCCCTCTAGCGACGCCCCTGCCTGCAATAGAGCTACATTTCTGGAGCACAGCAAAACAAGCTGTCTCACAATAAACATTCTTCGGCCTGCTTCGGACATTCTCGGGCCAGGGAAAGTGAGATAATGACTTTGCCATATGGGGTAAAGGGTGGAATATACAGAGCATTACATAAGGTCTGTTGATCATAGAAATCTCTGGGTGATGGAAAACACCTGTTACTGGGTAAGCACCCATGGTGTCAAATTCCCCATGAAAGCCCACGACTGAGCGTCTTTAACTCGCCAAGGCGTCTTATTCGGCAAAAAAAGGCGAGAAGGCGACCTGATCGATCCACCCCGCCAAGGCGCCCTTTTTAAGAAGAGAAGGCTAAAAAGCGACTTGTGCTAACTCGCCACTTGAGGCACCTTATTAAGACGAAAAGACGTGAAGGAGATTAGTAAAAACTTTCCAAGGCGCCTTGATTAATTATGAGAAGGAGAGGTGGCGACTTATGCAAACTCGCCAAGACGCCTTGTTTCGGCCAAGAAGGCGAGAAGGCGACTTATACAAACTCACCAAGGAGACTTATGAAGGCGAGAAGGCGAGAGGGCGACTTTAAAAAGGCGCATTGCTTTGGGCAAGATGGCGAAACGCCACTTATACTTTACGGCAGCGTAGCCAGGAAGAGGGAGGGATTGGGGGGCGTTTCATGAAATTTGTAAGCACTGACTGACAAGTTGTCAGTCACTGACAATTTCAGTAAAATTCTTGGTTTTGATTGGCTGAGAAGCACTGATCATTGACTGTTACTATGGACAACATGTCAGTGCTGACAACTATCATGAAACGGTGCCCAGGTGAAGAAAATGAATAAATTATTCATAAGAACCTTTATCATGTTTATTTAATCTAAAGTATTGTCGGCCTACTATCGAAATACAGGGGAGCGTTTCATGAAGAGTTTTTCGGTGATTTTCACAGACTAATTTGTTTTCAGCCAATTAGATGCGAGGATTTTCACTAGCTTATAACATTTGTCGGTGATTTTCACCGACAAAACTACGGAAGCTTAAAAATGCCCCCCAGAAGACGGGATAAAAAGACGAGAAAATAAAACCAGAAGACAAGAAGATTAGGCAAAAAGACAAAAAGACAAGATCCTCATTCTCGTCAAGTCGACTTGATGAAGATGAGATGACAAGAAGACAAAATCCTGACTCTTGTCAAGTCGACCTGATGAGGATGAAATGACAAGCAGACAAAATCCTGAATCTCGTCAGGTCGATTTGATGAGGATGAGAAGACAAGAAGACAAAATCCTGGAACTCGTCAAGTCGACTTCGTTAGAACGAGAAGACAAGAAGACAAGATCCTGGATCTCGTCAAGTTGACTTGATGACTATTAGAAGAGAAGAACACAAAATCCTGGTTCTCGTCAAGTCGAATTCGTCTGGATGAGAAGACAAGAAGGCATGATCACAAGCATAGGCTTACCGTAAGTGACAGAGTGGGGGCGGGGATCTGGCCTTTTTTTCTTCTCGTCCTGACGAAGTCGACTTGACGAGATCTTGAATCTTAATTCTTGTCTTCTCATCCTCATCAAGTCGACTTGACGAGATCCAAGATCTTGTCTTCTTGTTTTCTCACCCTGACGAAGTCGACTTGACGAGATCCAGGATTTTGTCTTCTTGTCTTCTCGTTCTAACGAAGTCTACTTGACGAGATCCATGATTTTGAGTGCTTGTCATCTTATCCTCAAACATCAAGTCGACTTGACAGGATTCATGAATCATGATCTTGTCTTCCTGTCTACTCGTCCTGAAGAAGAAGACTTGACGAGAATGAGGAGCTTGTCTTTTTGTCTTCTTGCCTCGTCATCTTGTCTTCTTGACCCCTTTTTTCGTCTTCTCATCTCGTCTTCTGGGGGCACTTTTAAGCTTCCGTACAAAAATCTTCATGAAACGCTCCCCAGTTCTACATCTGAACTCCAGAGCCCTGTCCTAAAATAGTTGAGATTATAAATTCCAAGTAAGTTTCCATTTATAGGCGCGGGGTGTTTTGGGTGTTTATACATCCCCTTCTGCCGAAGGGTTATTTTTAGATATTCAAACACAACGTCTTGGGGTGGGGCGGCCGGAGGAGTGCGACAGCCAGAAATGAGGAAGGGTTGCAGGCCCCTCTTTGTATTGCAGGGACAGAGCCCCCTGAAGCCCTTTTGGTTTTATGGTTTTGGAAGCTTACATAAAATAAGCAATTTACAATAATTATTAGCTTTAAGTTGGTTTTTGTTGTGTGTGTGTGTGTGTGGTTTTTTAAGCAGAAATTGTGGGTGTGGGGCTATGGTGTGGGGCTGCCGCCTCAACAGTTTGATGCAACTTAGCCTTCCAGCTGCAACTCCCAGCCTCTGCTGTACCTGACCTCTTCTTTTTCTTTTTTTTCCCTCTTTTTTTTTTTGGGGGGGGGGGGGGCGGGTATTTGGCAAAAATGCGTTTTGCTCTCCAAATTTTTGTTTCGGGGGCGACTGCCCCCTCCCACTTCCGCCGGTCATGCTGCGGATTAACCCTTTACTAGATAAAGCTATGGTTTTGCTAGGCCTATTGACACGGTTTTCCTTTAGCCTTAGGCCCTTAGTTTTTGGTAAGCTACAACTGTTGAATGCCAACCGAGGTGATCTGTTCGCACGCAAGGTGCGCAGCAAAAACGGATAAGTTATACATGTATACCGTATTTTCGTTCCAACTCTTCTTCTTCTTCTTCTTCTTCTTCTTCTTCCCCCTTTTTTCTCGCCTTGTCGTCTTAAACAAGGAGCCTTAGCGAGTTTGCACAAGTCGCCTTCTCGCCTTCTCGTCGTAAAATAAGGCGCCTTGGTGAGTTTGTGCAAGTCTCATTTTCGCCATCTCATCGTATAATGGCGCCTTGGCGAGTTTGTACAAGTCGCCTTTTCGCCTTCTCGTCGTGAACAATGCGCTTTGACGAGCTCATACTAAGTCGCCTTCTCACCTTCTTGTCTTCTCGTCGTAAAACAAAGCGCCTTGGCGAGTTTGTACAAGTCGCCTTCTCGCCTTCTCGTCATAAACAAGGCGCCTTGGCGAGTTTGTACTAGTCGCCTTCTCGCCTTTTTGGCCAAAATAAGGCGCCATGGTGAGTTGCACAACTCACCTTCGCGCTGCACATAATAAGCTTCCGTAGTATGCGATGAGATGACCAGAACACGAAATCGAGGATCTCGGCAAGTCGACTACGTCAAGGCGAGAAAACAAAAAGACAAGATCATGGAGCTCGTCACGTCGACTTGATTAGGATGAGAAGACTGCACACCGGCCCGTCCAAACCAAATCTGACTACCCTCCCCCCTCCACCCCCCCCCCCCCCCCCCCCCCTCCCCCTTCCCGTGTAACTGTTTTTAAAAAAATAAACAATGTATACAGGTCTTTAATCTAATTAGATTGATTTTGTACTCAGAAAATGATTCAAACAGGAAGCACCTACATGGGGGAGGGGAACTGGTATCTATGAATGAAATGTTAAGGTCATCGATGATGAATGAATTAATGTGCGAGGGTCGAGAGTAAATCAACTTTTTTTTCATGTTCCCTTTCCCTTGTTCTCTTATTTAATGTGGAATAATCCTCATTTTAACTAGTCTCTCCCCCTCAGTCTCTATCTCCCCCTCTCTCTCTCCCCTCCCTTCCTCCCCACTCCCCCTCCCCCCTCTCTCTCTCTCTTTCTCTTTCTCTCTTTCTATCTCTTTCCCTCCCTTTTTTTTGTCCATGACCATTTTAATGTTAGCAATGTTAACATGTATTCGTATTCAGAGATAATTTCCAACATGAGAGGTGTTTTGGATAGGGTGGAAACTAATTCATTTCAAAGTCCTTCTCCATTGCTGTTCCTTTCGATTTAATTTAACTCTCATAAAGTTCTCATTCAATTTTTGTTCTGCATTGACATATAGAAATTGCCTTAGTTGAATGAACTTCAAAGCTTGCCTTCTTATATAATTGTGAGAGAAAAAAAAAATCACCTTTACAACAAGGGCACCCTCACCCTTTTAGGACTTCTTGAGTTATAGTTTTCAGTGGCGGATCCAGGCAGGGGCGCCAAGGGCGCGGGCGGGCCCCTCTTTAATTTTTCTGTTTTGTGATTTTTGTTTACTCTTCGGATCACCCTGAATATTGCACAGGCTTTTCATAAATTTTCTTTGGTTTGATTACCAAGTATATCGTTAACAGTAGCACACCACATTGTCAGAAGCGCCCCTTCTCTTACCTCAAGATTTTAATCATGATAGAGGGCGAATTCATAGAGTGGTATGTACCGAGGCTAAAAGTTTTAGGAAAGTAGTTCATACCGGCACTGTTTATTTCACTATCCACGAACGTGCACGCGTGCATATACATAACATCTTTTCCAACAACACACTTATCTCATATATACATAAATCAACAGTTTAAGACATATGTTAAAGAAATAAAAAGGGATCACCAGGCCACCAATAATACAATGAGACATAATCAAATCAAAGAGCAGTCGTCTCAGTTCCATTCGCGATGGTGAAATGAGAGTTTGATGTAAAATTTAAATCGACTTAATAATCATGGTTACAGTAGGCCTACTTAAGTTACTTAACAAATTGAAAACAAATACCCAAAGAGTTCATTTATTATTATTTTTTCTTTGGTAACTAAAAAAACACAGATGTTTCTCATTTTCTTTATATGATTACATTTAATTTAAGTGAGTGGAAAAGTCACCCTCAAAAGGAGGCCTTTTGGTACATGGTCTCATAAAAATCATTTGTCAAGACACCCAAGTCACACTATAATAATATTTTTCAGTCGATCTTAACTGTCAATTAAGACTTTGTGAAATAGGCCTCGAGTATATCATTCAATATCTTAAAGCGACTGACTGCATCGTTGAATGTGAATATTTTTATGAAAATTAATGAATATCAAGATCCTTAAGTTTACAAAGTGCAATGGTTGAGTTTAGAGCGAATATTGTTCTAAAAGTGCCCCGGCGTTAAAATGTGACTTTCGCACGTGATTTTTTTGAAAAAAAAAGTCCTCGCTCGGCAGAGGCGTCGATCCTGGGGGGGGGGGGGGGGGCAGGGGACGCAGTTGCCCCCCCCCCCCAAGAAAATTTCGGGGGGCAAAGATATCATTTGCCCCCCCCCCCCAAAAAAAGGAAAAAGATAAAAGAAAAAGAAAAGAAAGGAAAAGGAAGAAAGGAAGTGAAATGAAAGCGTAAAACAAGAAAAAAGAAAATGGGAAACTGGGAAGCGCTCGCTCGCATTTAAGTATCTTAACCAATGCCGATGATAATTACTATTCTTATGAAAGGAAATCGGTTTGCATCTTGTGATTCTATCTAATGTTATACTATTCTTCTACTCAGAGGATGTAAAACAAGATATCACTCCTAGAAATCGAGCGGCCAGTCGACCTAAAAATAGATAAACCTTTAGGAGACAACGGCCTGGATAAAAAGGAAAAAAAAAAACACGCAAAACAAAAACATACTTTTCGTTAACTCGCTCGCTACTCTCGCTGGTAAAAGCCAGATACAAGATGATTTCGGGCAGCAAGTAGCTTATTATAGCAGCGAGATTCCAAAATATCATTATATTTGGGCAGCAAGGTGGTTGACAAAGATTTTGGGACAAATCCATATAATTTTGCCGGGATCGGTCGTTGGCTTTGCTCGCTATGGTAGAAAGAGAATGGATTCGGACTGCAAGCGAGGTAGCTAAAACAGTGTCATATTCGGCACACAGATGATCAGATGTATTATTTAGATATCATACAGGCATGACATATAGTGTATTCTGATGATAATGATGATAATAATATTCCGTTCTTGTATAGCACATATCACATTTCTATCACATTATTATGATGACGAAATAACACTTCTATCATTATGGAAAAAGGTATATTTTTCCTCGCTCGCTGTGCTCGCTCGTTTCATATTAATGGTTTTGAAAAACAAACGAATTCGATCAGTGCGATGAGACCGAATAGATAATGTAGATGCTTCATTGGCTCAAAGCGTAATTTGCCGAAGGGTTTAGTACATCTACCATGAAAAACAGTGTGTGCTTCCTCGCTCGCTTCGCTCGCTCGTAATATTAAAAAACAGAGTGGTTTGGGGGCAGCAACAATGGACCAACGATGTGACAAGGTAGAGTTCATATTTGGCAGCGAGGTAACCATATACATATATATTAGGTATCATTTATGCCTTTATGATAACTAAACCCTTCTCTCATAACAAGAAATTTGTTATTTTTTGCTCGCTCGCTTCGCTCGCTCGCAAAATTGAAAAAAAAAAAAAGCAGGATGGTTCACATAGCAAGTTGCCTAATTTCCCCAATTTGAAAATGCTTCACGTTGATATAGGCCTATGTATGCCTATGTGTGTGTGTGTGTGTGTATATATATATATATATATATATATATATATATATATATATATATATATGAGGGTGTGTGTGTGTGTGTGTGTACAAATAGTAGCCGTGGGTTCATCTCCGCTTGGTCGATTTGACCCCCCCCCCCCCCCCATCCGAAAAATGGATCGACGCCTCTGCCGCTCGGTCGCTCGCCGCTGGCGCGCCTCCCCAATTTTAAATTCCTGCATCCGCCACATGAGTTTTGGTCATTCTCGTTCAGCATGCTCATATAGTTTGTTTGTTTTGTTTGTTTTTGTTGTTGTTTTTGTTTTGTTTGTTTTTTGTTGTTGGTTTTTTTTTAAAGTACTTTTTTTTCAACAAGCTCTTTTGCGTGTGTTTTTTTTTTTTTTTTTCTTGTCTTTCTCAAAAGAAAGGTGATCCGGATCATAGATATGTATTAGGAACATAAGAGGGGATTAATTAAGGCAGTATACACCTCTCATTCATAATGGTCCAGATATCCCTCGAGTAAATACCAACGAACTCAAACAAATTTCTGTGCAATGGTAAATACCGTGGCTTGCGCTTGGCTCGCGCTCGTGCTTTCGATTGCTTTTTTGTTGTTGTTGTTGTTTGGGTTTTTTTTTTTTTGTTTGTTTGTTTGTTAGAGCCATTTCAGATACCATAAGCACGTTCAAGATTCGATTTGAATTGACGGCAGCAGAAGAAATTTGAAATAGGACGCGGAAATTTTAGGTAAGGGTCTATTTTCCTGCGTAATTTGACGAATATATTCAAAGAGTTAGCATTGAAAGTTTCTGTTATATTATGTGGTTTTAATTGGCATTATCGTGAAATAGGAAACCACCGTTCACTTGTCTTTGTACAGCAGTGCTTAATTCAGTCACAGTAGATCTACACACGCATTGGTTTCCTATTTCCACCCACTTGCACGAATGCCAGGTTATCATCAGATAACCTTGCACTGAATTAGGCCTGTACAGTGGAAATTGCTGACAATAGGAAAGTAGTGTTCTCTGTCACATTTCTGGGACAGAGGAACAAGAGCAGTGATCAGAAAAAGATTTCTCAAAATTCATTTGATGAAGATAATTTAGATCCAATTGAAGGAATGGAATGAAAATAGGATATGTTATCATACTGGGTATAAAAAGCAAACATTTTCCAAGAATTTGTTGATTATTTTAGTGATTTCTATCTCCAACTATAGAGGGCAGCATTTCACATAAATTTGCACAGCTCACCATACCAATGGCTCCCTGAGTGATTTCCACCTCCATATTCTCTTTGTACACAAGTGCGTGCGTCAAATGAACGAGTAGTTTCCTAAGTAAAGGCTAAACCACGATATGGCCTTAATGCTATACAGCGAGCTAGCTTTCCTTTGCTTCCGGGTACGGGTTTGCTTGCAAAACCCTGAGCCTGGGCCTGGCCTGCAATTGGAAAATTAAAAAACGCGCTCCCTAAAAATGACCCCGGCCTGCAGTACTTCCGGCCAAGCTCAATTGCCCGTCTTGTTTTCACCGGGGAAGAGAAACCAGTGCGAAAGGCGACATTTCTGTCTTCCCCGGTGAAGTGAGGAATGCGTGCTCGTAAAGTTAAGCGGGGAACTTCACCG
Organism: Echinometra lucunter; assembly: GCA_029962745.1. NCBI lineage: Eukaryota > Metazoa > Echinodermata > Echinoidea > Camarodonta > Echinometridae > Echinometra > Echinometra lucunter. The sequence continues at coordinate 14,477,081 of CM057159.1, read as the reverse complement.
GGTAAAGGGGAAGAGCGCAGTGCGAAAGGGGTATTAAAGTTACATGTCTTAATGACCTAGGCTGGGGTGGTATTCTGAGATCCATTTTATCTCAGAAAAAATAAAAAAATTTATCCCAATTAAAATCAGCGAGATAAAATACCCTTAAAATCTTTTTAAATTGGTATTCTGAGAACCATTATATCTTGGTTTTATCTTGTCTAAGACACGCCCATTTCATGCATTTATGATGCAGTATAGTCATGATAGTAGATCTAGGTCTAGAAATCTAACCAATAATAAGAAATGTTGTTAAATCGCATTCTCATCTTGTTCAGCCAATGAAATTGCTTTTCACCAGGGGCACGTTTCATGAAACCGTCATAACTACAAGATCAACGACATCTCGGAGTTGTCCGGCATCTTGTCTGCTAAGTGTTTTACAAAGCCGTCTTTGCCAAGGCCAGCGACAACTTCCCTGACAAATGACTTGTCGCTCCTCCGAACATGTCATATCTTTTTAGCACGCCATCACAGGTCACCTTTTCGTCGGCTATGGGCAGCTCGCGTGCAATGAAAAATTAGGGAATGTTTATTTATTAAATGCAGAGAGTTTTATTTATCTAGAGTTTTATTCCGTAACCAGTTACTACTGATTTTGACAGAAAACTTTTTAAAAGTAGAAATGAAATAACCTATATGTCTTAGCTACGTTTTTACCCTCCAGCAAGTACTGTAATTGTGATTGATATTGATTATCCTCCCATCAGTTTCCCATAGAAAACGGAGCAGTCTGTATTTACAGGCTTGTAAGTACGATGACAATTCAACACGTATGAACTTCTTCCATATTTCCCTTTTTTGCAACTACAATATTTATTGAAATCATATAAAATTATTTGTTGATGAATTAATGTCAACATTTCGATCGCTGAATAGTCTATACCAATTCAGCATTACTCAAAAATTATAACAAAATATGGGTCTGCTTTCAACAATTTGTCAATTACGGTGTCCTCTTAATTACAAATCTAAATTCACAAAGCGCAACAGCAGCTTTTCGTTTACGGTATTAATTTTAGAAATTCTCAGATGTCACAATTAATATAGTTTTTCACGTGAATGCAACGTTTATATAATGTTTATAAAATCCCATTGATGTTTTCCATACTTTTCCAACAATTAGAGCAAAGTTGAGTCTTAATTGTGTTGGAATGATTGATAATAAATCCAGTGGATTGTGATCAAGGCTATCTTTTTCAGCAAATTGACCCATTGAATACTAATTGAAATACAAATTGAACCCTTGAAACCAATGGGGATCCACAGCATTTACACGAGGATACAGCCACACTCGCCTGAATTTCTCACTTATACTCTGTGCCGCGGTGCTATCACTAGCGCATTATTGCACAAACGATGTGTACATTCATGCGATGGTGTGTTGCAAAACCCCAAAACTTGGACTGTCACGAAGGTTTTATCTCTTGAAATTCACTGACATATTAACAATATTTTTACTTCATTATTGTCACCTGCTTGCCAATCAGGTGAGAATGAAGAGAAAATATTGTTTGTACAATAAGTGAAATTGAGAGATAAAACCTTTGTGACGATCAAAGTTTTGCAAGTTGAAACATATACCATCGCATGAATACACATCGCTTGTGCAGTGCATAGAGTACAAGTGGGAATTCAGACGAGTGTGGCTGTATCCTCATGTTGATGCTGTGGGTACAACCACATGCGTGTGGCTGTATACACTGCCTTTTTTTAAAAGATGGTGTCTTATTACCGACCTTATGATTTGTTGATGAAAATGATTTAAAATTTAGATAAAAATAAATGAAATCAAATACTATTCTCAATGATGCCGGGGATGTTAATTACCAACATTTGTATAGTTTACAGATAAAATACAACTTCGAAAATGTCATTTTCAAGGTATTTTCCCATGGTAGACATTTTTTATCTCCTGCTTCCCATGTAAAAACTGCATAATTTGTGGACGCGCCTATGGAGATGGCGTAGTTAAGAGGCATTATTTTTATATGCCCAAAGTTGACCCTAAGCGTCTTTAAATACTATTTTCAGAGATTTACCTGAAATATATTCCGATTGTAGTCGCCTCTTTCGTAAAGATCAAGCGCGTCACGATATCATTGCACAAAGGCGGGATGTTGAAGTAAACAACTGCAGTTAGCTGTGCACGCATAAAGTTTTCTCCAAGCGCGCGATAGCAAATGATTTACGCTTGTTGCTCCGGATGACAAGCGCAATTAGGTCAATATGCAAAATACAATGACCCTACGATACACGTCCTCGTAATTCCGAAAATAAACAGCATTTCATGGAGAGGTCGGTAACATGACTGGTCGGTATTAGATACACCGATCATACTACAAACAAAAATTGCTCGAATAGTTTTATGATGTATGATGGGCAAATCTCACCGTAAATTTCATGAAAACTCTGCAAGATTGCTCGCTCCTAGTTGCGCATCGATGCGCATACGTAAGATAGTCGTATTTTGTAAGCACCTTAAAACTTATAAAACTTGCCATCTGTTAGCTTACCAGTTTCTAGTAATACATTATTTGCCATATTTGTGATTTTCTTTAAATATACACTTCAAGTGTACATCATCATCATCATCAGCCGGTGAATCCCCTCAATGGGGGGTCAGGTCTTCTTGTCACTGTCCTCCATTTAGCTCTGTTATTTACTAATTCTGAGTCTACTTCAGCTCCATCCTCCTTGGCCTTACGGTGTACAATCCCTTAATCTCTTCCTGGGTCTTCCTGTAATTCTCTTCCCTTCTTTACCGTGTTATGTTGCCACGTGAATGAGGTCATTCTCTTGGCTCCTCTTTACATGTCCATACCATCTGAGTCTGCTCTCTATTATCACAGCATACAGCAATAGTCTGCTCTCTTTTTATTACTGTGTAGTGTGTACGTTAATATTCTATGTTTTGTTGGGTTGTTTTTTTTCCCAACAGAAACCTAGTTTATCTCATCAACACGTGACAGTATGGGTGAATCTGTGAATGAATTCAAGCTGGAACAACCTCCAGAAGATGGCATCTCATCCGTCACATTTGGACCTAACTCCTCACAATTCTTGCTGGTGTCTTCATGGGACGAGACAGTGCGCCTCTACGATGTCCAAGCCAATCAGCTCCGTGCAAAGTACAAGCATGACAGGCCCGTGCTGGATTGCTGCTTCTGTGTAAGAAATCGTTCCAGGGTACTGTTTTTGTTACAGAACTATTTCCACATGAAGTTACAAGATAGGATTCAAATTATACAGTGATTACTCAGCATAGTCTGTAAATTTTATATATCCTATGTTCAAATATTTTAAGCCAGATATTTTGGCAAGATGATGATGATATCTTTTTGAAAAACTGCAAAAGGTTGATGCATTTCCCTTTTGTATTAGTATCTGTAAGTATGATATACTTTATATCAAAAAATGAAATACTCACCAGTAAATTGATTTTGGCAGGTGGTCTTGATTGAAATTCCAGGCCCTGCACATATTGAGCCCTGTGTGTTCAGCTTGTTCAGTTTTGGGGGGTCTGGACCTAACTTTTAGGGGCCCATTATTCCAGGATGCCTGTTAGTGTCAAACCCTGCCATAGATTTTACATTTTACATAATCCATGCTGAGTTTCATCTTTTTATTTTTTATTTTTTTCTACAGGATCAGACACATACCTACAGTGGAGGATTAGACAATATGCTGAAGTTATTTGATGTTAACACCAGTACAGGTATTTTTTCTTTCTTTCTTTCTTTTTTAATCCATTTTATTCAATTCCTTGATTATGTTTTTCTTGATTTTCTAATTACATGTTAACTCATTTCTAATAAATATGTACAGTGGATGAAATATGAGACATTCCACCATTTTTGCTACTCAAATTTATGTTATTCTTTCTTTTAAACCTAATTGTTTATGGTAATTTATTACTCTATAAATTATTTGCCCGAGATATGCATAAAAGAGGGCAATACCTCATGAAGGCAAACAAGAATTCTGTAGACATACATATTTGCACTCCACTATTTTGTAAACATTGATATTTTTGTCACACTATGACTTTTACTTCACTTGTACAGAGAGTGTTCTTGGAAACCATGAGGATGCCATCAAGTGCGTCGAGTTCTGCTCGGATGCGAATGTGGTGGTGACGGGCAGCTGGGATCAGACGGTCAAGCTATGGGACCCGAGGATAGGAAGGTCAACAGGGTCATTCTCACAGCCAGACAAGGTCAGTCCCTTCTTTTCAAAACCTTTGATGCTCCGCTTTTCCCCAAATACTGCAAGCTTGAAATTCTCCAGAGGTCTGCACCTCATTTTGCTCACTGGCAGCAAGATCTCTTTTTTTTTTTTAAAGCCCTACAATTCAATTTTTCACTGTTTTGGCCATCTGATTGCAAATTCAAAGCTACTTGATGGAAAACTTGTAGCATTTGAGGCCTTGTTTTGTTGTGTGTAATCTTGGTAGAAAGCATTGTACTGGTCTTTGGAAATCAGATAGAATATCATGCACTTTCAGAGATGTCTGTAGGTTTATAGAGCCATCATATTTTTTATCCTTTCCTGAAATCTTCATGGGATAGAAAAATGAGTCATTGTTCCTTGTCAGCTTATGGTGCCCTTGATTTATTATATCTAGATCATATTTTCTTTTTTTTTTTTTAATAATGTACAATAAAACCAGTAGCTCCACAGATTTAAGATAGGTTTGTCTCCTCTAGACCAAAGTAGAGAGTTTTATGGCCACTTTGTGTGATCATACTGAAGTACATGTACTATCTTGATATGGAGGTAAATAGTACTACCTCATTTTGTAACCACTGTTGTCAAATGATCTCAAAGTCAACACTGAATTTTTCATGTGATTGTTTGGAATGCCAGGTCTACACAATGGCAGTCACCGGTGACCGCCTGGTGGTGGGCACCGCCGGACGCAAGGTCCTGGTCTGGGACCTCCGTAACATGGGCTACGTCCAGCAGAGGCGAGAGTCCAGCCTCAAGTACCAGACCCGATGCATACGCGCCTTCCCCAACGGGCAGGGCTACGTGCTGAGCAGCATAGAGGGGAGAGTGGCCGTAGAGTACCTTGACCCCAGCCCAGAGATCCAGAAGAAGAAATATGCCTTCAAGTGCCACAGGTTAAAGGTGAGACTCCATAATGTTCAACTCTTGCCACTAGGAAATTGCAATCTTTATCTGTATAGTACAGTTCTGTGTGCTCAGCACATAATCACATGTATCATGAGACAGATCTATGGTAATGTCAGAAGCAAGAATGTCATTGTGAAACCATATATGAACCGCAGCAGCAATAGCTGATTTTTTAACTGGAAATTACTAGATAATTCATCAAATTTACCATTAAATGTAAGTCTTTGATTTTGAAAAAGTGAAGTTAATTGAGTGAATGTATTTTTTCATGGTAAGTTTATGTTCTGAGAATGTTTCAATTATAGTTGATGATCCAGATTAAGAATTCAGACACATCACTGCAACGGGGAGATGGCAAATATTGCATTCTTCGTGTATGGTATCTCATTTCTCTATTACTATGACACATGTTATGGACTGTAAAATCAGTGACATTTATTGACATCGGTTATTTTTTTTGTGTCATTCTATCATCGGCTTTGCTAGTAATTATACTCCAATTATTCACGCTTTGATGATCCAACAGAGATCCTATTGATAACATTTTTCTAAATCTCCACCTCCCCCCCCCCCCTTCCGAACTTTTCCAGGTGGATGGAGTTGAGCAGATTTATCCCGTCAATGCCATTGCCTTCCACAACCGACACAACACCTTCGCTACGGGGGGCTGCGATGGATTCGTCAATATCTGGGATGGTTTCAACAAGAAGCGCCTATGCCAGTTCCATTGCTATCCCACAAGCATTAGTTCTCTGGCATTCAGGTTTGTAGATTTCAGTTTGGTTGGTCATTTGAAAGTGAAGACGAAGCCGTTTGTCTCACTATACCATACTTAACCATACAAGAGACTTAAACAAACAGAGGCTTTTAGCACTAAGTTTAAGTTGTTGTTGTGGGGAGGAGGGTTGACAAGCTTCTGTGTCAAGTTACGTTGCAGTAGGTCTAATTTTGAAGAATATTTTACAATTTTCCATGAAAAGAAACAATAACTTTTAGATCTGAAATGCAATCTATTTGCATAATTTGTAATATTCCTTACATATGAACCGATGTTTATTTCCGTAATTTCATTTAATATACACGTATATGGCTTCTTGTCGAGAGATTGTAATACATACAGCAGAATGTCATTGTCGCCATTTTGAAAAGGAACACGTCTACCATCCAGTCAATGAATTATATTCCCTCTAGCAAATTTTATTTTTTTCAACTTTGATTTGTACATTACCTTTGCAGTGTATTGACTATGCACTAAATATCATGTTGTAATGAAACATGTAGTATATTTTGTGGAATTAAACTGGAAGCTTTGAACTTTGACCCTTGCTTTACAGTAATGATGGATCAGTGCTGGCCATAGCATCATCGTATACCTACGAGGAAGGGGATATAGAGCACCCAGATGATGCCGTCTACATCAGGAAAGTATCAGACCAAGAGACCAAGCCGAAGAGTTGAGATGGCTCCACTAAATGGCAACCTTTTAGAAAGAGCAGAATTAAATGATACATAGGCAGTGCCATCCACATGGCTCAAAATTAGCATTGGTTTGGTGCATATGGCCCTCAGGCTTTAAATGTGGAACCCCTCATCCCCCACCCCAATCCCCACATACATGTCAGACACAAATTTTGGTAATGTATTCAGGGCCCCCATGCATACAGACCCTAAAACTTCAATCTTAAAGTTTGTACTGAATAAAGATTTAGGGTGGAACCATGCGTCGAACAGAATGGTTTTCTATCTACACTTAAGTGTACCTAACTCAATGCACACTTAAAAATCGTTGCATAGTACTTTGAATTACTGCACACTTTTTAATTTTGAAAAACATGGGATAGACGTGGCTGCACTCAAGCAGTCATTTTATTAGGAGCTAGGAGTGAGTTGTCTAATTTACAATAATTTATGTATCTCAGTTTGATAATGCATGATGGGGAAGTACATTTTAACCAAGTTATCTATATAAGGTTATTAATCTATGTCAGTGCTTGTAAATATAATGTTTTATCTGATATTTGGACCAAATCTAAGTGGAATGCGATGTAGGCAAGTACTCAAAGGAATTATTATCCATTGTGATGAGAAAGAAATCAGTTCTTCAACAATTTGCTATTTCATGGATAAAACTGAATGATACTCATAATTCTTGCATATGCTACTCTTAGTGACTGTTATTGAACAGGCCAACATTACATGTTGTTCTGTAGGATATTTCCTTCCTTCTGCATACTATTTGATTCATTGGATAGACATCATATAATTGTGTGTTTAGGAGAGATTTTTAATAGTTTATATGCTGCGCAAGTTGAAAACAGTATTCAGAAGTATTTGTCAGGGATCAAGTCCATTTATGATTTATTAGTGAGAAGGCACCTGTAAAAAAAATAGTTTCATTAATGCAGAAGTCAAGGGCCATCATTTTTTAGGGCTGATTTATTAATATTGATTAGAAGTCTTATTCCTTAATCTGACTTATTTTCCCCAAATCCTACACATCTCCTATATAATAGAATACTTCCATTAAGGGCAAATATCTAATGAACTTGACTGTATAGAGTTTGTACAAATGTAAATAAAGTTTTCAGTACAGTTTCAGTGCATACTGTGGCTGTATTTTGTGCCTCGTTATTTGTCTCGTTTTCAAAAGAACAAATGACAAATATTGTAAATATATGTATATGTATGTATTACACTTTCTCCTTTCAAAATGGGCATTTTCCCATTTGCTTTTTAAAAATGGTTCACCTTCTTTATGTTAGAAGCCGACGTGCCTCTAAATCGGGATGGTATTCTGAAATCTACGGTATTCTTTTCTTTATGTGGTAGGTATTATATGTCATCAAATTCAATTAGAATCTCTGAGGAATGACTGCACATATGGGGCTGTATGCAAGGGTAGTCATTACACATGCATTTACAAATCGATTTTACAATTACAAGGAAACAAATAGAAGATACAATGATTTTCAGAATACCACCCCCAGCACTTCCCTTACGCATGAAACTACTGAAATAATGTTGCAATTTACCTTACAGGAAATTTATCAAAAGGTAAAAGGATGACATCACATCTAATTTCAATTTCTAAATGTCTATTGCACTTGTCTGTTTGAATGAACAAGAAAATAACAGTAAAAACAGGAAAAAGTAACACACTCTACTCAGAATACATGTACTGACATATATTTATTCATTAATCGATTCATTTTACAATTACATGTATTTCCACCACAACATCAAGGACTCCACATTTGTTGTTCATGTTTAATAGCACATAAGAGCGCACACAATTTTCCAAAGAACAATAAAAGTGCACTTGCATAAGTGCTGGTTAGAGCAAGATTACAAAAATATTACACGATATCGGGTGTATCCTTTCCCAAAAGCCCCAAACACAGGGCCATTCTATCCATTTTTAAAGAACATGATATGAAAAATAAATCAACTTAAGGCAATTTCAGCAGCCTTGTGCATTACTTTTCCAAATGTGTAACATGCAATGATTTCTATAGGCAAAACCACATGGTGGTACTGAAAGTGCCCTAAGTTCAAATTCCCTGAAAGCCCCTTGTAATCCTCTAGGGTTTAGCAGGGCCATCTTTACCAAATGTTTGGCCAACTTGGTTCCAGCTGAGTTACAACATGACATATATTCTTTTGCTGTTTGCTTGCCCAACATAACGACATTTGCCATATGCAGAGATGCTACCGAGAGTCCTACAAATTTCCTGAACTGCTGACATTTCAAAATGCAGAACTGATAGAGGTCCAGGAACAAAGCCCTGGTTGGGGTCTGGGGACAGTGCCCCCTGAAGCCCTTGGTGTTTTGTGCTTCTGGAATCATACAAAAAAAAAAAAAAAAAAAACAGTTTCAGAGCATGTAAAATATCAACTATAACTCGCATTTTATTTCTTTCCCCCAAAACTATATATTTACTGTGATGAAAATATTCTTGAATCTGAAAAATCCTGAAAAGTGGGATCTCTGAATATTGCACCCCACTCAGAACTGCATTGGCTATACCTACTGTACTCTCAGAGAATGGTCCATTTTGCAATACATGTATTGACAAGTCATCAATCCCATGGTGCATTTACACGGAATGTGAAGTTCCATTCAACCTTTAAAAGATATTTCCTAATGGTAGGAGCAATTACAAAGAGTGGTGGGTGAAAATAATACTTTTCTCCATGAAATTAAGTCTAAAATGTGTATGATTATTTTCAAATTTCAATCATACGTTATGAAGAGAAGTAAATATACAAAAATAATATCACTTATCAAATGATAATGATGCAATAAAGAAACAATAGCAATATATATATTTTTACAACTTGCCATCTCTGTACAATATTTCGTATCTCAAAAGTACAAACAAAAGTAAAATGTGGAACAAAATTGCAATAAAATTCTTACCATGAACATCCCCTGTCTGACATACTGCTGAGCATTGATGGACATGTGAAGATAGCTTAGCGAAATGGAGTGGTGCGAGAAAGGTGCGTCCGGAAGGCAAACTGTACAGACAACCATTGGCATAAATCCTGAGGGGATGGGGGAATATATCCCCAACACTTTTTCAAGGGGGGGGGGGATTTTTTAAGGAAGAAATGATATTTTAATTAATCAATTAGTAAAATTTTTGATAATCTGTCATAAACGACCATCTTATTTTAGAATTTCTACATGTATTTGAAAATGCGATTAAAAACCAGAAAAGTGGTTATTTTGGGCTCGCTTGCTTGGCTCGCTTGCATAATAGAAATTGAAATGTGTGTAAGGGGGTCTATGTGGGTGGATGAGGGTGTGTGTTTATACTTCAATGTGAGTTCGACAGAAAAAAAAAAATGCAAAAAAGTAGATCATCCCCCCACTCCTCAAAGTGGATTTACGCCGGTGCAGACAACAATATGCATTTTGCATTCTTTATGCATCCTTTCGCACCAGGCCATTTCGCTAAGCTACCGAAGTTCTTATCTAATTACAATCTTTATTTTTCAGACTGATAAGAAGTTACAACTAGTCAATATGTTTAAGAAAAATTTTCCTTGAAGAAGAGGTCACTGCAAACATCAAAATGACCTTCATTAAACTTGAAATAAGATCTAACGACACAGAGAAAATTAAAAATTAATTTTAAAAAAGCAATGCACATCTACCAGGAATCTTTTTTTTTTACTTCACGTGCCAGTATCTAAACTGATCTTCGGATGAAGGAACAAAAAAACAAAAAACAGATGTGATATTGATTCTAACCAGCCACAAGCCCAAATGAATAATCATCAAGTGGCAACATTTCACTTTCTCATTGTAATGAGAATGAATATTCAAAACAAATCAAACAAAGAAGGGTGATCCTGACTATACAACAAAATGTCATTAGCATGATCATAGTAACCAAGATCTAAATGTAGATCATATAGAAAAAAGGTGTGCTTATCATTCCCTGCATTCATGACCTCTTTCATGATATACAAGCTGATCATAAATTAAAGGGAAAGTCCACCCAAGAAGTTTCACTATTTTACCAAAAGGAGATAAATTTGAATAGCATTTTAAAAAGAAATGAGCAAAATCCATCAAAGAATAAGAAAATTACACTCATTTACATTTTCTAGTAATTTACTCTCGGCTCTGCAAATTGGCAACACTGATCACATCATATGTGAGCAGGTCTCCATTCACTTTGTACATGAAATTTCACATTTTCTCAATTTTCTTGGAAGTTACACATTTTCTTACCCCATAGTCAAAGTATGTTGTGTAAAAAGCAATTCTTCTGAACATACATTAATTATGGGGGTTAGAAAATGTGTAACTTCCAAGAAAATTGAGAAAATGTGAAATTTCATGTACAAAGTGAATGGAGACCTGCTCGCATATGATGTCATCAGTGTTGCCAATTTGCAGAGCCGAGAGTAGTTTACTAGAAAATGTAAATGAGTGTAATTTTCTTATTCTTTGACCGATTTTGCTCATTTCTTTTTTAAAATGCTGTTCAATTTTTTTCTCCTTTTATTGAAACAGTGAAATTTCAAGGGTGGACTTAAATAAATAAACAGAAAGCTGAAAGTTCTGTTAAACATGTCTAGCCTCGACAGTAGTTACCCTTCAATAGCCCCAAGGAATACATCATGTAAAATCAAATGATGATCTGATTGGCAGCTGAGTGGCCCTTGAGAATGTAAGATTTACTGCAAGCCAGAAGGGCACCAAATTTCATCAATTCACAAAGAAATACCCTTCCGGATCCCTCAGATGACAGAAAATGACCAAACACTATATAGTTCAAGTTGCCTGGACTTGAATTCATATACGACGCTTCACGCAATACTTGCGAAACTCCCACGGGCCAGCGCCATGACATTTTGTGAGTGTTGGCCAAGTTTCTTCAGAAGGCCCTCATCCTCGCGTGTGTGCAATATGCGATATGCATGTAAGTTTGGCGGAAGGGGATAGCTACATGTACTTTGGCATCTGTTCACATAATGGCAACTAGACTGGTTCGAATATGCGAACAGTCAAACTGCCATGGCACTGCCCTATGGGATTTTTCGCAATCATTGCATGATGCACCATCTATAAATTAAGTCCGAGCAACTTCAATGTGAGCCAAGGTTAGGAAACCCATCACCAAGGTGTCACACCTTTTTCCATTCCCTTTCATTGCATTGATATATTGCATTGCAACAAGACAGTTCATTTCATTCCAAGAGTTATCATTAACATTAACATCCATTGCGCAGATATGTTTCTTCACAATCATGGATGTGATTTATAACATTGACAATAATAATATTTTGATTTGTACAGCATTTATCACAAGTAAAACAATGCCTCTAAATGCATTACCACCATGACCGTGACTTATTGGACCTGTACCATACAAACTTCAGCCACAGCAGCATGTATGTGAAAGAATCCTACTACCCGTAGGTAACCATTCCCTACAACAGCGCCCTCTATGAATATGCATATTACTGGGCTAGAATTTGAACCCTCAACTTCTTATCATGCCTAGATACCTTGCCTCACACCAAAATCCAAGAGTGGACATCATCTCGAGTTTAAGGGGCTTTGCCAAAATAATCAGCAGCCATATTTCTGCAGTCGTTACTGGCCAATGGAGATGTGATCACTCGGCAGTAGAGCAGAGGTCTTGTAAACCACAAGGTTGTGTGTGTAACCCATAGCAGTAGAGCTAAATTAATCAGCTTTCCCCTTCAAATTGGCAACAATTATTCTTATTTTTCACTTAAAACATTGCAATGTATACAAGATGAACCGGTGTGAATGAAAATGTCCAAATTCAACAGAAATAATGCAAATTTGTACAAGAAAGCGGTGATCATTATATTTCACACTGCACTGCCAAGTTACAATTAAATCGTTCTTAGTCGAGCACGGCATGACATACTGCATTGAAAATAGACTCACAAGTTTCAGTGATTTTCGCTCTTTCTGCTCATGTATAATGTGTAAATTCCTAGCAAGCATTCTGGAAGAAGATACTGCAGAAGCATCACTACAAGGAGACACTGAACTACGATGCATTAAAGAACAAGTGGATGCACTTGTATCGTTTGGCATATAAGGAATGAATCGTCAATTTGCTTCCTCGACAGTCTGGTAAGATATGCATCATCAGTAAAACCCATCTGAATTACCACCATCCGATCATCTCATGGAGGACCTGAGATCATCATCATCAATAGTTTTCATTGTTCGTGAGTGCGTCCTTTCCGATGAACATCCATTCTAACTGTCTGCCATCACATGAAGAATCAAATGATACAGATTCAAGTAATGCTTTGAACTACAGCACTGGATATAAGTCTGGTGTACATCAAGATGAGTGCTACGCTACAAGGTGCTGACGACAGCAAAGTGTTCTTTACTGTATAACACAGCAAGAGTTTGTTTTCCGTGCCTGTGTAAAAAGGAAGAAAAAATCTTTTATTGCTTTTTGCATTACCTGTTATTATTATTACCTATACAATGTGTTCCAGAAAAAAATAAAACCCTTAAATAAAAGGTTATTGTGACCAATGCATTTTTTAATCTTTTGAGCAATATTAATTGATTTTGAACATTCTGGGGGCCTATGCCCCTGCTACAACTAGAAACTGACACTGACCCACTGACCCAAATTTTATGACAATGTGATTGAAGGGATGTCATCACCCACAATGAAAATCTGACCTGTTGTAGCACATACTTCCCCTCTGTTATGTGATATTAACGTTTTCACTTTTTCACCTAAATACAGTCAACCTTGCGCAAGTTGAATCCCTCAGGACTGAAGAAAATATGTTGACTAAGAAAAATTCAACTTCCACGTAAGTCGATTTTTTTTTACTTACGCAAAGTAGCATGAATGCATCTGTACATTACAAGAAATGTTTTGTTCGTGTGTAATTCATGTATCTTGTGAAGTAATAAGCAGTCTTTATCGCAATGTAAATGTCATTTCTTATTTCTGAATTTTGTTACTTCACCGAGTCACTCTTTAGTAATTTTATCAAATTCTCTTAATGTCCACATCCATATTCACCACATACACCACCAAAATCAAAACCACCACAATGAAACTGGAAATAAACCGACATGAAAGCCTGTTATATTCACTCAAGAAAATGAAGTCATGTAAAATTCGACGCAAGCCGTTGGCACCGTGCCATGTGACCTAGATGATAACTAGTTCATGGAAAGTGAGCACAGCTTATGAAATGAAGGAGCTGACCAATGGGATGTAAGAGAGTGGAGGGACAGCGCAAGGACTCGTGGAACCGGGATAGGATTGGTTGAGTCAGTGGCCGGGAAAGAGACACCTTTGAATAATACGATCGATGAGGGGGTTTGCAAACAGGAGAGGAAGTGAGAGTGGGGGAAAGACCACTGCTATTCACATCGAGAAAAATGACACGTTGTCAAGGAATATCTTTGCGACTTGCATGCAGGTCACCACATATCACTCCCATCTTGAAATCTCTTCAATGGCTCCCTGTTCAATAGTGTGTAATCTATGAAATTTTACTGCTAAGCAGTCATGCACTCAATAATCTAGATCCAGAATGTATTTCATCCCTGCTACCATTCCACTCTGCAAGTCGATCTGGTTTACGTTCATCAAATAACGTTAGGCTTAAAGAAATACGTTCTAAAAGAAATTGAGAGGATAGAGCATATGCATCAGCAGCTCCTTCTTTGTGGAATACGTTGCCTTTTTCTCTTCAAACAGCTTACACCCTTCCCACTTTCAAAATTGGGCTTAAAACTCACCTTATGCTTTATAATGCATATTGTTAAATTTCCTTGTTCTTAACTTACATGTAAGACAACTTTCTTTTCTTTAATCTTATGTTGATTTCCTTTTGAATATTTAATTGAAATTATCTTGCATGCATCTTGAGCATCTCTAGAAATGAATGTTGCGCTTTAAAAATATTGTCATTATTATTATTATTATTATCAATATTTTCATCATTATTATTTGCTGATGTTAGAAGTGAGAGTAAGTGAGACACCACCATTCACATCGTGAATAAAGAGAATGTTTGGTTAATGTGAAAATACAAGGATGACTAGACACTAGTGATACAAACATTTATTAAAAAGAAGAAAACCATCACTGAAAAGAAAAAATGGCTGCTAAGTTAAATATTTGGAAAACATACCCATCATTTCATGTTTATTATCCCTGAAAGACTGACAAACAGAAAGCATTTTCTATAAAAAAAAAAAATCAGGGTGGGACCTGGACTTTGTACTGAATCGCATATCAAAATATATCTCACATTGTTTCGTTGATAGCCATAAAATCAGAGAAAAGAGATATAAACAGAAAGAGACTAAATTGCCCAGAATATTAATTCAAAAACTCAATAAAATCCTGGTGCCATCCATACTGAGAGTGGATATAGCCAATCTGTCTTCATAAACCTCACTCAGCTCAGCTGCAGCCTGCTAAAAAATGTTTGCACTACCCCTCGTAAATCTGCTTCTATGAATCACCTCATAAAGCACCAACTCTTCCCACTTTTTCATGTCCCTCATCACACTCGTTGGACATGCAGAGAGAGAAAGAGAGAGGGGAACAGAGAGAGAGAGAGAGGGAAAGAAGAGAGCTGGAAAAAGCTGCACTTAGCATTGAGCTTTGCCGCTGCAATGAACCCTTGCATGCACATTCGACAGATACACTCATGTTTGCATGCACGTGCTGTGAAAGCATAACACTTCAATTCCAGGGGAAATAAATTATTGTCATAGAGCATACAGATTGGTCATAATAACAATTTGTTTTATGGTCTTGTTTTTTTCTGGGACACATTGCACAGTATGCGTGTTACAAACATTTGAATTTCATGCTTACAGGTAATTACCAGTTAAGCATGTTCTAGATGGTAAGATATTCACTAGATCAACAACCATGAAAATAAAGAACAAAATTAGAGTACTATAATGTTTACCAGATATATTGGGCTTAATATTGCCAAAATACAAAAAATGAGTGAAGTCCACATTAATATAAGGCACAAATGTAGGTCTAAAATTGTGCAGCTTTACATGCATTTCATACTTGTTTTCTTGTCTCAATACAAATTTTATTTTGATCACTTCCTTCTTCACTTTGATTTTCATGTTAGATGTTTTTGTTTCAAATTATGTAATTTATTTGTTGTTTTTAAGGAAATGTGGAAACAAACTTTAAAGTTTGAAAAGATAAAAGTATCAATCACGTCACCAGCTTGAGAATTCAATTGGAAGATGACAAGTGATTTCAATGTTCTCCTCTTTTTTGTTGACTGCTTACCGTTTTATAGAATGTTTTAGACTGGGCGCTCAAGTCATCTGACTTCGCTACGAGATCATCAAGCTTCTCTCCTCTGGTTAGCATAGATTCTATCGTATCGTGCTGGTGAGATGAAGAAAATATTTTTCAAAGAATACAAAAGTATAATTAATCATTGAAAATAATATGGTACTGTTGTTCACAGAATACTTACAATGGATTTGATCTCTGATTATTCTCTTTCAATTTCAATTGGCTTGAAATATTCGCAGTTAAGCAAGCCACACGACTGGAAGAAATTAAAAAGTTTTATGACTGAGAAATCAAATGAATTTCTGATTCTATAAAAATCAATTTGTTTTAACTAACTTAATAATTGTGTATTACAATGCAAGAAACAATGTTTAACATAGCCTTCAAACCTGTGTAAAGTATGTCCTGCTCAATTAATTGCATTTTATACTGCATTCAAGTCTATCTGCTTATCCTAAAAATAATTCAAAACAAATTAAGTTTCAGAAATCAGACTAATTTCAATTGTAGTAGAACATGGAAAATAAGAAATTATGTCTTCTTAACAACTTCTTTATTCATCATTCACTTTGGCATACACAGAGGAAGAAAAACTACATTGAAGAACAAACAGCATCATAGAAAAGCGGAATTCCAACGAGATATGAAGTACGAGGCAATGCAAGAACTAATATGAGATAAAAGAGTGCCATTTTACCATTATAACTTTGGTTTCATCAAGGTCCTTTTGAATCCGCATCATAGGATCTGCATCCGATGGCACCTGTTTCAATAGTGAAATAAAAAACCTTCATGTTTTTTATTTATTCATTTATTCATTCATTCATTCATTCATTCATTCATTCATTCATTCATTCATTCATTCATTCATTCATTCATTCATTCATTCATTCATTCATTCATTCATTCATTCATTTATTCATTTATTCATTTATTCATTCATTCATTCATTTATTCATTTATTTATTTATCCATTCATTTATTTATCTATTTATTTAGAGAAACAAGAATACAAGGTGGTGGTGAATTGGGTTTTTACAGACGTGTATCAACCAATTCTGATTTTTTACGTCTGGGACCGACCTTTAACGTCACCATCCGAAAGACGTGGCAAATGTAGATTCATGTCTTGCCAAAGGACGTTAGTGCCGCTGCAGGGATTCGAACCACGGACCTTGGGGTTCAAAGTCCGGAGACTTATCCACTGAGCCACAACCCACAACAAGACATTGGAATTATAAGATTTTTTTATCCAAATTGCAAGCCCACAATAGGATTAAAACAAAGATATGAAAGCTTTCCAAATTTAGTACAGTGTATGTCTTGACTGTAATGCCATTCTCTCATTATGCAGCACCAAATATCTTATCAGCTGGTACACTAAAACTACGGTACAGGTGAGTCATGTGACTTCATGTATATGGGATTTGAATGATGATAATATCCCACTATAATAATCCCAGTACTGCCCATGACCACATAACATGATTAAGAGCACACAACTTGAAAATTACCAAGAAGTGCAAGTTTGCATACCTGGTATTTGGCAAGATATCCTTCCAGTCCACCATAATTTGCACTGTTTTCTTTGAGGGTTGCCCATGTTGAGGGTGAAACAGCATTTGAAAACTCTTCCAGTATCTGTGGAAATGAGAATGTTATAAATAAGGTCAGATTCTTTTCTTTCTTTCTCAGAGACTTCAGGGCTTGACAATAGCATGCCCAAAATCTTGGCCCTGACACGGTCATTTCAAAATCCCATCTTGCAGACCCCAAAATTGCTTATTCTGACCCCATCTGAGTAATGTAAGGTAGAGCTCTGTTCATGCATGCTAATTTGGAAGACCATACAGATGATGTACAGGTGTAATTAATTTGGGAACTTTTCTTTCCCTGATAGCTCCTGCCTCCCAGAGAGAAAAAAACATATGATAAATTTATGTTTTCACTTAAAACTATCTGCTACTCTCATAAGTAAATGAACACAAATGAAATTGATGGGAAAAAATCATACTTTGAATATGATACAACTGAAAGTAATTCCTTAGCCAATTTCCACTAAAAGTGTTAAAGTAATGGCTTGCAATGTTACAAACACACACACTCTAATGTTTATCAAAAGCTTAGTGATTAAAGGTCTTATAATGATTAACAGTACATGTCTGCAGAGTTTATAGATATTCAGGTGTTACATACACATATAATCTGCATCTGCCATCAACAAATAAAACCAAAACAAGGATTACTCATTCATCTCTGAATAGTTTTAGAATGAATGAGCCAATGAAGTATGTGCCAGCAGCACCAACCAACATGTATGTTTCAATACATCCACTATAAAAGGCTTGTTCACATATCAGCAATTTCCTGCAAACACCCTAAGTAATCCCCCTTCCCCCTATTTTTGCATGCAAATGAATGGTTCATGTCGTACCTTCTTGCAGCAAAGAGATGTGGACCAATCAAATTCTTATAAAGTTAGCACGAAATATGATGTTAAAGTGATTACACAATGGTAAAAAAATTGTTGATATATGATCGAGAATAGAATTCTAAGAAGAATAACATTACAAATTTGATGATTTTCAATCAAAATCAATGTATTTGGCTAATTTTCTCATAAAAAGTCAAGAGTTGACCAAAAAATTTGAGTATGAGGTTTGACTTAAAAGTGGGTACCAAGCTTCGTCCATTGCAGTTGTGCTGCGCGCTAGACTGTACAATATGTATTATACCTTGCGTGCATTTTGCTAGAATTGCACGACAAGGTACCCACTTTGACGTCATTTTGACGTCAAAGTGGGCACCTAGTTGAAACTGGGTCACAGCTAAGGGGTCAAAAATATCCTGAAATCTTACCACATTTGGGGGTTTCCTTGGCAACACAACTTTTTAAAAAACTTTAGGCAGATGATTTTCTGCTAATAAAATCATGCTCTTTTAAATTAACTAATATTGTTTCAGCCTTGGGTACCCCCTTTAAGAGTACTGTTTGTGCATCTTTTGGCAAAAGTTTCCTTTAATGGAGCATGAACTAATATTGACGAGTACTGCACATGTCATTATCATAAGTGGCGTGGTTTACCTCACCATGTATGTGAACACTCAAAAACACTTAAGGGTTTGCAATGCGGGTTTGCTTCGGGATATGTTAATGAGCATTAAAAAGCATAGAATAAGAACACATCATCGCCCCCCCCCCCATCTTTCTCCGTCCCTGTAGGTGGTAGATATTTTCACTAACAGGTTCATTTAATAACACCCTCTCTTTCTGAAAATATCCCATGTCTCGCCTCAGCTTATGCTCTTGTAGAATGTGTGATTGCATTAAAAAGTTAAATTTGAATATCTAACAATTTAGTCTTTTGTTTATCCACAGTAGCCTCATCAACACTGATACTGTTCTCCCTAACAGTCCTGCAATCATATCATTATCCCTGCTTTAGCCTGGCTACTATCATAAGGCACTCAGGCATTCAAACATTAGCTTTCTACCAGCTGCCTATTTACTTCACATGGGTGGAGAGCGGCAAGTGTAAACTTAACTTATCGTTAATGCCATCTCCTTCGATACAGTGAAAGCGACTCATCTCTGATGTTCACACTACATGAACACCATGATCAATGGAGTGAATGCATTTATTTCAAATATTTCTCCAAATGAAAGTATCCCATGGTGGGTCCACACACCCTTGAGTGTCCTTAATATATTAACCCTTACCTTATTTAATAATGTGAACGCAACGCGTGGCGGATACTCGGCATCTGATATGATCACACCTGCCAGGTTGTTCTCTTTGCAGGTCACATGGAAAATGTAATCTGTCAAATAAAATCAGAAAAAAATTATACTTTGTTGCAAAAAATGAATCACCTGCACAAATCAGTTATCGGTATAACAAGCTGGTTACACCTCACGTAGATCAATAATGATAACAATGTTTTATTACAGGTACACCCTACAGCTGCCCTGTTACTTATACATCACTACATATATTTATGTAGTGATGTACACATATCATAGTAGGCATCATCTTTAGTTGGAAATCTTGGTAACATTGCTAAGGTCTGTTCAGCCTTAAAGCACAAACATCTGTTTATACCCCAATCTTAAAATTGATGATAAAATTGAAAAATTCAAAGTTAAAATCATTTCATGGAACAGCGGCTTGTCTGCCTGTTCAAAGTATGTTTTTTATCAGTATGAAATGTAAAATCAAGTATAGATCTGTAGATGACCACAGAACACAAAAGTAGAAGTATCAAACATGCATACCTTGCTCTTTCACAGACGACCGTAACTTTTGTTGTGTTCTCTCAACTACAATTTTACTTGTGAAGGTCATAAATTCTTGAACACTGTAATGCAAGAAAGAAAAGGGGTGGGGAGGAGAAGGGTGGGGCAATGGAGGGGGAGGGACAGGAATTATTTACACATCAGCATGTGAATATGGTTGAATAGTGATGGCTTAAAGAATGAAAAATATTCAAATTAGTCATCACAGTAGTTATATACATTGGCTTGTAATACTGAACTAAATACGGACTATATATTGTTTTTTTTTTTTTTAAAGTTGATTCTTTCTCAAGATTTCAACTAATTATATACATGTATATCCACCTCCCCCTGAAAAAATGAAGAAGTACTGCAAACTACTATACTCGCTAATAATGGATAAATTACAATAAAATGTGCAATCCATCCGCAGCACAATCTAATAAAATACCACAAGTTAAGTTAAAGATATTAAAACAGGAAAATCAATGTTTAAAACAAAACACACACACACACAAAATTAGTTTATCAAAATCTCTGCTCTCAGAGAAAATGAGTTAAGAATTAAACAAAGTGTCAAGCGTAGATACCTTGATTTCTGAAAGTAACCAAAAGAAGACAATTCATAAGCTGCTTTCAGTACAGTCACTTTGGGGACCCCTTTATGGAGTATACTGATGCAATACAACTTCATCGCGACACCGGGGAGTTGGCCCTGGCTGATTAAACAAGAGACACCTCTAAATGACAGTTCAGAATTGAGAGCTCTTCCTTTATCGCTGATCGATGGCCAACAGGGAATGAAAGACTGCGACAATTACGCTCTGCTCACACCAAGAAATTCAGCTGCCCTAGCAGTATGATGCTGACTTCATTTGATCCTGAAGACCTTAGATGTAAATCTGTAAAGAGAAGAGTTACAACTCTGGAAGGTTAGCTAATATTGTGCTGCCCTCTTCTGCTGAAAGACATGAAAGATGATACCATGCGGAGGACTTGCTGTACACATTTGATTTATAATATAAATAAAGACTATATTGGCATGCTAGCCTAGTGTATGCACTGCACAAGCGTGCGCGACATTATGTGCTGCAACTTGCAAAACTTTGGTCGTCTTGAATTTATTTCTCAATTTCACTTATTGTGCAAACAATATTTTCACTTCATTCTGACCTGATCGGTAAGCAGGTGACAATAATGAAGTAAAAATATTATTTGTATGTCAGTGAATTTCAAAAAGAAAAACCTTTGTGACGATCAAACTTGAACTGAAGTTTTGCAAGTAAGTTTCAACACAAGTGCATACACTAGTGATAGCTGTTGCGGCATAGAGAACAAGTGGGAATTTAGACGCGTGTGGCTGTATACACTGTCACTGCCTAAAAATAATTTATGATTTGCACTGCCACTGGCACTGCACTGATCATTCATCATAATATTCATAGTACCTTGGAAGTAGACAAAAGTTATAAAAAAACTGATCACTAGACTGGCTGCAATGGCAAAACCCATGCCATACCAGGCCATTCCTTGTCAGATCATGAATTTCAATTTTCACTTTCAGTCTCATTCCAAAATAAATTCGACCATGCCAACACACAGCCAACACTGCCAACACGGCACAGGCAAGAACATGAACAAAGCCAAACAAGGCCGGCCAAAAGGCAAAATGCAATGCCAATAAAATGGCAAGATTATAATTCATAAACTACAAATCGCCAGGACAGATACCTACCTCTAGTCGAGTCATCACCTTCTGAAACTTGCTTCTCTACACTCGTGCAATGGATTTAAAATCGGATAGGAGTTAACATCTGCCCATACACAGTCCACTCAGCTATGCACAAGATTTGTATTGGCGACACGTCATTCCTGCTTATGCAGGAACAACCGAGCTAACTATACTCAATGTGTATTTTAGGGTAGTTGCCAATCTAAATGAGGGACTTAAATCTGAACCAATTTGAAAAATAAGCATTAAAATGATTTATAAATTCTGTAAATCATTAATTAATTGATTAAAATAAAATATTTTGATCCTTAGTAAGTATCATATAGCTAAGAAATAATTGTTTAGATTTAAGTACATGTATATTACAAATGGTTACACTTCCGGGTTTACAGTAAAAACAAGGAAGAAACGAATATCGTCACTGCGCTCGCAGGTTGCATGCAGAGACCGAATGGGACGAAGATTGTGTTGTGCTGCACGGGTGGAACAGCGGAGTGGAGAGTGCATGGTACGTGCAACCGGAGCAAGGAGATGGACGGGGGCGGGTACGACTACGGTATCCATATGGCACTGTTTAGTTAGCAGACTGCTAAAGCACTTGAGTAGAGTTGCTGATAGTAGTAAAGGGGAATTAAAGTATTCTCAAATCTTGTCCTCTGTGCATTTCTTCTCTCATGATTCATTCGATACTTCTGTTCAATCAAGTTGGACTTGGCCTGGCCCTGGTGAAAAGGCCAAGAGTCAAGACTGCTGGCAGTGCTGTGGAGTGTGGAAGAGGGAATAAAAAAGCTAACCTAAAACTTAAGTAATGCTTACAGTGACAGTGGAGAGTAAGTGTTACTGTTAGCATTTTTTAAATGCTCTTCCACAGAGGGTTTTTCATGCTACTTGCTAGATGGACTCGGAGTAGATTTCTAAATTCTAGCTCTAAGTCTAACTTCTATTTGGTCTTGAACTTAATCCAAGTAAAGCCAAGCCCAAGGGCTGTAGTTTAGTGAATAGTGTAAATTAGAAATTAGAACGAACAGATGAATCTAAGATACTAGGGCCTACTCTTAGATAAAAAGCCGAAAGGTCACTAATATCTTTAACACTTTGATATGCTTCGTCTTGATTGGGGGTGGGGGATGACCACTGGTTTTCCAAAACCACCCTAAATGACTTTTCTCCAATGGTGAAAATCAAGGTCTTTTTGATTTTTTTCCCATGCATTTTCTTGGAAAATTACCCACTAAAGAAGTCCAAACAAGTCGTATTTTTTAAATCCATCAAAAATACAACTTAAACTCAGCAAGCTGAATCATTTTCCTGATTTTGGCAAGTTTTTGGGCCTGCATGTATCAACACCCAAAAATGCGTCGCCCGTCGTGCTTAATGGGCTAGAACTATCAACTACCCATTCTATATGTTTTCTGGTGGCATGTATATGTTGGACTGCCCCCCCCCCCAATAGTTTTTGACTTGTTTCATTCAGTTAGACAGGCTGCAGCACATTTTGAAAGCATTTATTTTATGACACGTATGCATATCCATTATGAATATTCATGAGCAGAAGGGTATGTTAGAAAACTGCTAGAGTCTAATTATTTTGCTATCTGAAGAGATTTTGACGATTTTTATGATTATTCCAAATCGAACAAGAATAATTCTATCCATTTCAGTTCAAAATTTAACATTTTGATTGAGAAAACTTTTAAAATTAAATAAACCGTTCATGCCTAAAAATATCCATGTAACAATGACCAATTGTGAAAAGTATTGGTCATATATTTAGCATCAAAGCATTTTTCAGTTCAATGGAATCATGATATGATCTCTTCCAGGATTCACCAAAACTCTGACGATTTAGCTTGTATACTAGTCAGGAGTGAGGCAAAATTGTTGAGCATGGTAAAGATTATTCTCATGCAAGCATTGCAAGGTAAACATCATTCTGAAGGGCACAATGTGATTGGTCCAGGGAGACTATGCCACTAATCCCTGACTGGTCCCTTCATGAATCACATTTCACACACAACTCATCAGGCAAGGACCTGACCATTGCGACGTCACTGTTCAAGTGACTACACCTCAGCTGAACAGCAGCGGTGCGTAGGAAGCATGCCAGCCCATTGCAACCAGGCTAGAGTATGCTCACTCACCTCAGTGGCTTTTACACGGTCTTATAAAAAAAAAGTATGAAAAACAGCTTTAAAAACCCTGCATTTTCTTTGATAAATATATTGTGCATCAAATAAGTTTCCAGTTCATTGTTAGCACCAATCCACAATACTACTCTGAGTTCTAACTCTAAATGTTCTGTTTTCATTATGCACTTATTGATGTAGGGATGACCAGGAGTTTATGCCAGAGCACAAGACACCCATGAAAGATTTAGACTGTGGAACTGTGGACATGGAGTTTTATTATATTGTGTTGAGTTGAGAGATGAGGAATTGGTTGATTGCCAAGCTGAGAACCATCTCTTAATTGGACATGATCTCTTCCACAGAATGTTCTAGCAATATTTAAACATTATCATGGAGGAAGGAGATCTGGGTCTTGGTCAAGGATTGAAACCTGGAGCAATATCTACAGAAGATGTAGACCTATCACCCAGGCAACGAGTTCTGTCACTCACTGCAGATTGGACCCCTAGAGAACATGGAGCAGAATGTGTTAGAAGGAGCCAACATAGCTCATCCAGGAGACTTAAAAGGAGCAATAGTCTGGGTTCCTCATTGCAGGCTGATCGGAAAGGCGGGAAGGAACAGGAGATCCCTGTGTTCGCCGGGGTTCCAATGGGGACATCACTTAGACAACAGAAAGTGCTCTACCAGCAGAACATGAACGACTTCCTCAAGAAAAAGGACCAGTTAAGCCTTTCAGCTGATGTTAAAGGTACATCAGAGGAATATGTCTAATAGTCTACCTCTCCACATTGCATAAGAATACCAGATTTTTCCTCCCTCATCCTGATATTTGCTTGTAGTAAAAAAAATTGAAGCTCAAAAATAACTTGAGAAAGATTTGTCATTGCTGTGAATTTTTCTAAAACATATCACTGGAATGCATTATACTGCAAAATTGTCCATTTAGCTTTTCAGGCTGTGCATTTATATGAAAAATCCAAATTATATGTTGGAATAGATATTACATGGATTTCAGTGATTCTGTGTGACAAAAAGATATTTTAGTTGCTCAATGTACCTTTTAGATAATGTAGTAGGAGAAGTGCATGCATATTTTTTTAATCCATGGTCATTGGGAATTGGGTTGTCTGTGTATTTCCCAGTGGGAAATGGGGAATTTATTGGTGCTAGAACATTTCCTTTATTTATTAAGTGAACCCTGAATATTTCTTTGATTTTTTTTTTCTTCTTTGTTTTATTCATTTTTTGTAATTAAGATTTTATTTGTTCATTTGTGTTTTTTGTTTTTTTGTTTCAGGTTCAGCTATTCCAGCTTCTTTCTTTGCAGTGCAGCAGTCCATTGTCAACAGACTCCAGAAAGCTTCAGATGTAAGTAAATTATCAGGATCTACCTCTTTCTTTAAAGACATTGGTTAACATTGTTATGATTTTAAAAAATCTTGTTTTGTTACTTGAAAATGGGATAAACATAAGAGTTATAGTGTAAAAATACCAGTCTGAAAGTTTCAAAGTATAATATCCACAGGAAGTATTTTTAAATATCAAAAATGTGAACCAATGTTTGAAAACTATACGAGGGTCGGTTGCACGGAATAGACATAATGTATTGGCGAATCACGCGGCGGGAGGCACGTAACGGCATTTTCAAATTCAAGCAAAGTGGTCCTCTTAGTGATTGTCTTGTGAGACGAAGGATAATAAAATCGCCGTTTGCGTCTAACTTACACTTTTTCATTCCGAATTATGGTTGGTTTCAGGGTTTTTTAGTACAAATACAAGTACTCATACACATGTTTCATCTTAGTTTGAGAATTTTTTAAATCAGCTACTCACAAAGTTAGCCAATGCCTTTAAGCTACAGTGAAAAGTACACAAGAGTCAAGAGTTGTGATTCTGGGAACTTCAAGTATAGTTTTGAAAACTTCAACAGAATGTTGAAGTTTTTTTATCAGAAATCTTGGAATTGTATAAGATTGCACCTATAAGCAAAATACTGAATATTTACATGTACATACTTTTTGATGTGCATGGTACCAATATACCATATCATAATGCTGTCTTTTACTTAATAAGAGCTTTTACCATTGCCTTTTGTTACATCTGGGGGTAGAACCGTGGGCAGTTTGGTAACTATTAAAGTGAAACTTAATGGCACAAAATGTGTCCAAAACACACATTGCATGTTGTTATTTGCATTGTTTTCAATGTAAACACATCTTTTCGTGCCATCCCATTTTACTATTGAAGCTACCTTACAAAAGGTTTACCTTATCTCATAAAAATTGATAGGTACAATATATTCCATACCTGAACCATAAAGTGAGTTAAGTTTTATATCAACTGTACTGTAGATCATTTTATATTTATACCTTTCTCCTGTTTAGTGCATATATGCATGATGCATATATTATAACTACATGTATTTGAAATAATATCATTTGAAGTAGTATAGTAGTATGATATACTGGTACCTTTACTGTACATCCATCAGGGGATGGAACCCTATTTGTAGCCTGTCATGTATGCTCTTCGCATGGTCTACATTTTATTACCTCTACAATACATCAGGGTATTAAACATATTCTACCATTTCTGAGCCAGTGAAAGTGTTTTCCACTTTTACAGTGTACAATTTGCAGGCTGTATCACAAATGTACAGTTTGTAATGGATCTCAAGCTACAAAGTACAAAGTAGTCGCATGAAATATGGACTGCCCATACTTTACATTGGCCCAGGTTATGGCGAGTGGAACATTGTGAACAGATTCTGTAAGATAGATGGATATACAAAAGTTTTTGTAGTATTTAAAACTTCAATATTTATATTTATTACCTTTTTCACAAATGTAGTTTACAATGCATTTGGAATAGTTCACTCACTGGATATGGGTTGTACTCAATATGCATCACAGTTATTTATAGATCAGGAGAAACCAGATAGTATTTTAAAACAAAGCATATAAGATTTGGACAAATAATGTACGAGGGAAATAGAATGGATGATGTTTATTTTGGCGTTGAGTGTTTGAGGCCGATCAATATGGTGCTAGTGAGGGGCTATTGTTAGTATAGAACATCTGTCAGCTGATGTCAGTTGGTATGGTTTCACTGCTGGAGTTGGACCTCCATACATTCATAAAGGTGCTTTCACACATGATGCGACAGTGTGGTACCACACTGTGGCGCCACACATTTTTTGTGTACAAACCTATGGGGTATAGGGCGACAAAAAAATGTCGCCGAGGCAGGATACACTTTTTTTTTGCTGCCTAGATACACAAAAAATGCGCACTAATCAAATTTCTAAAAAGTTTGCGCAAAAATTGTTGCCATGAGATTGCTTGCACAAGCGTGCCCAAGTTTTGACAATATGCACTCTTATTGAGAGTTGACGCGTTAATGCGTGTTCATTTGCATATGTGGTGACACAAAGTCCCACCATGTGTGAAGACGAAACAGTGTGGTGCCACAGTGTGGTACCACACTGTCGCATCATGTGTGAAAGCACCTTTAGTTTCACTAGCCTCATTTGTGTTCTACATGATTTCATAAAAATACTCATGTTTTCCCCAGTTATCTATCTCACACTCTTTCCACAACTTCATCCTTTATTTGCAAAATGCCATGTTATCATCATAAACACTGGGAATGGGAAAACTGGATAGTGTGAAAATGAAAATGTGGGGGGGAAAAATGGAAAGTACCACATTTACTCAAATACCCAAATACTCATTTTAAAAAAATTAATGAGTCATGTCATTATGGTACATGCATGTTCTGTAAGTTTGTATTGTGGTATTGATTGCATGCCTGTGCTGCATTATATGATGGCTTCATTATAGCAATAGAATATCCCAGGTTGAAGAATAATTGTATGCATGAAATAAATTGTTGCCACCCCCCCCCCCCCCCCCCCCCCCCCCCCCGAAAAAAAGGGATAGATAAAACAGAATACACTGTATTCAATGATTTAGCTCTGTTAATCTCCAGAAGTCTTCAAAACATAGAAATTGGCTATGTTAACTCATTGAATACTATTAACTATAACTCAGGCTTGGGTCTATGGAAAATGATTACCTGGTAAGTGATGGATAATATGAAATTACGTGAAATTTACTGGAAGGAAATGTCTTTTGGCTTTCTTTTTTTTTTTTCATTTTGAAAGAGAAAAGCAATCAGCAGAGCTACAATGAGCAAAATTACCTTTCTTCGGTTTTGATATCACTGTTAAATGACTTGTTCAATTTTTTGTATTGTAGGAGGTGATAGTACTACAGAGTGAATTGGAAGTGGCCCGATCTCAGCTGGATAGCAAATACCGGGCAATACGCATTCTACAAAATCAGGTAAGCCATGGAGCAAATAAAGCTGGTGTTTTGAGTAACTTTTCAAACTAGTTAAAGACAAACTTAAGTTATGGTCATTGATACCATGTTAAAGAAACTGTTTGAGAGCACTGAAAACGTTGATTAAGTGATACACAAAACTTAGCGCATACCTCAAAGGTATTGAAATCATTAATGATAGGAAATCAACTTACTTGATCTTGCTAAAAGTTCATGAACTGCACACAGAAAAGGGTATATGGGACTACACACAAATGTTCAGGTCAAACACTCTTTCTTGTTCATGGGACATTTGTAGTGACATTCTCCCAGAAAGCCCCCCCCCCCCCCCTGCAAAAAAAAAGTTATTTGAAAGCTCACATTTTTTTTCCCACCATTCCCAGAACTCAAGCTTGTCTTTAACCTCTTTAACCATTTTTCTGCCACCAAGTTTTTGAACATTTGCCATCAGTGAACTTCTGAAGTGTTAGATTTGGACTTAAAGGCCAAAATTCACAAAGGAGGTTTAGATTTAGAATTAGAATAGCTGTGGTCTAAACGATAGCAACTAGCGTGAATTTAGTGCCCTATGCACTATGCCAAAATGCACTGGTCTATTATTGGAGCTTTCTAAGTGTACGCACTATAAATCAAGCACACTTGCACCATAAAATCTGCATAAACCATGGTCTAAATCATAAGCTATCTTTGTGAGTTCTGGCCAATATGTTTCTTTCCTTGTTGAAACAGGTAAGAGATATATGCCTTGAGAATAAACTTCACATTTAGGGCATTCTGTTTCTGTTTTTAAAAAAGGAAAAAATTACCATTCTCAGCCCAGACACACTGTTCAACACTCAAGTACGGTATTTGGTGGAATTTGCCATCCACAACGTGGAAGGGGATAAATCCGGCAAGGGTTCTTAGAAGGAAACCCAATATCAAACAAGATGTTCATCCCTCTTTAATTGGGTTCCTCACTGATGAAATGAAAGTTGATCGAATTCATGCTTGAAAATATCCTCTTCACTCATTAGCTCTGCTACTTCAAGGTTTGAATTCTTCATGTAATTTTCTCGTTATTTTATCTTTCTTTATACTGCCGTCATTTTGATTCCCATAAATTTGCAATAGTTTTCTCATGTGAGTATTTTCTTTGATGTTTTTTATATCTTTTTTTTTTCAATCCAGCATTTCTTGGTACATTCTTTTTAGTTACTACAATCATAGATTTTACCCTTTATATTTTGGAACAAAATGGTTGTATGTATGGGTCAAAAATGTCAATTTTCATTAGATTTGCACATTCATCTTCCCTCACAGATCTTTCTAAACCATATTATGAATAAGTGCTTTAAAAGGACTTTTTTGTTTCTGCTTAAGAATAAAAAATGTGGAAAGAGAAAGACGGATGTATAGTTGAAACAATGACTGTAAAAATATGGAGAGATATGTGAAGATAACAGATGTTATACATGTACTTGTAGATGTAAAGTGTTTACATGCATATTATACTACATTTCAAATAAGCTTGGTATGCAACACAAATTTACACTAGGGTCTCTCTCTGTGTACATATTTCTATTTCTACTGACGTGTTTGCTCAATGTAAACATTCTCTTCTTCAAGTCGTGTCGGATATTGTGGGGGTTTCATTATATTTTGTTTTTCCTCTACATGCTAATTGTGTAACTAATGCATGGAACCATAAATCATGCACTTGGTCTGTTGGTAATGGTGATATGTATCCTGAATGTAGTGAATGATGTAGACTGCTTTGTTTTGATCTTTGTTGTTTCATTTAAGACAAAAAGGGAAATCTTTTGGATATGTATTAATTTTCATATGTTTTCTTTTGATCTGAAAGTTTTTGCTACTTGCTATTATTTAGTTCATCAATCAGTTCATGGTGGGTTTTTTTTTTTTTTTTAATTGTGCCTTTCGCATATTGCCTCACCACTATCCCACTCTTGATATTTCATTTAGAAAAAAAAAATAGAGCAGTCCTTCTGTATTTTGTATCTAGAGTTTAATCACTGCAAAAAGACAAACAAAAAAAAGAAACCAAACAACATCTGCACTGAATAGATTCTTGTAAAATGAAACCATGTATAATTCCATGGATATCATTCATTAAATGTCTATGTTTTCCAGGGTAATCATAATATATTTCACCCCTTGTTTCCTTTCATGTAAATGTATATCTCTTGGGCCCCTCTGTTCAAACTTTTTGTCATTGGTGCTTGTTTTAATTTATTACATGTATACATCTGTAATTCCCATACTTGTAGATTTAAAATGTATGATTGATTCATTATGAGATACATATTTGTTAAACAGTTGTTTATTTTTTGTATGTTTGTTATTGGAGACTTTTTGTTGTTATCATGGGATTTTTATTTTTCCTTGTCTGTTTTAAAGGTGTGTGTACTTGAGTTTAGTTCATTTCACCTGTTTGACTGTTCTGTTATGTTTCTTAATTGTTTCAAATGTAATATTAATAGAGTGGATTAACAATCTGGATCCATGGTTGCAAGTATGCAACCTAAGCTTGTATCTTTCAAACTAAAAATGAATCAGTGAAATGTAATTTTCTGAAATAATTCAGAATTCCAGTTGTCCCAATTGAACAAGAAGTTCCTGTCACCCTACATGCAATTATTCCAAAACAAAACAATACAACAACAAACAACTATTAGGATGTACATTACATGAATATTTCAAGAGAGAAGCTATGGACTCAATTCAAGTAAATTGAAGATGGGCAGAGGAATATCTCTCTCTCTGTGATTTAAGTGATTTCATTTTGTGTTTGCTATTAGGTGGCTGCACTCAATGCTGAAAAACAGAGAAATATTGATACAGTACAGGACCAGGCGAAAGTTCTCCAGAAGGTAAGTCACTGTTGCTTCATTTCTTCGCTACTTTCAATTTTCAGTTATCAGTGCTCTCTCTCTCTCTCTCTCTCTCTCTCTTTTTCTCACTCTCATTATATCTCTTTTTATCTGTCACTATCCCATGCTCTTTTTCCCCTTTTCTCCTTTTTTTTCTCTTCCTCTACTTTTCTTATCTGCCTCTCTCTTTTCTGACTTTTTTAAAAAGTCCATATAAAAATGTTGATGAAGATTTTGCTCTCTCATCATCTCACGGCATCTTTTTCTGTCCTCAAGTTTCCTTTATCTGTTGTCTGTTCATTTGCCATTTTTCGATATTCAGTTAACATGATACAAAAAGCTTGATTTTACCTTTGCATTAATTGTATGCATGTTTCTATTTTCTCTGTTTATCTAGAAATACAGTCACACCTGCTTTAGCAACCACCTGTCTAGAAAGACCACAAATTTTGTCTCCCAATTAAACATTTACTTAACCCGTTGACTACTGAATTCTGTAATCCCCATGGACTTAAAACAGGGGCTGCCCGGTTTCTGTATGCAATGGGTAAGGAGACCTGTACATAAATACCACCTGCTCCTAAAGACTTCTTTTCTTGTTTCCCTTGGGCGGTCTTTATTTATATTTGTCGCTGTGTAGCTTTTTTTTTTTTGTTATGCATATACATGTTCATGTTAAACCAACACCCTTGTGCTATCATTCTTTCTTTCGAGTGATGATCGCACCCCCTTCTTTGATCTCCAAATCCCATTCCATTTTAACTTTTCTTTTCTTTTGTTTTTTCTCTGCAAATAGGAGGTGAATGCCTTGCAGTTTGAACTGGATGCCAAGTCAAGTTCTTTCATGTTTAGTGAGCAGACATGGGCGGAGAGATTTGACAGGTAAGAGTATGATGAAAATACCTGAAATTTTCTAGCGGTGCATTCATGGCCGTACGCTGTGGGGGTGGGGAGGGGAGTCTCTTCCCAAAGTTTTCAAAATCTTTTTTTTTGGTTGAAATTTTGCGATAATAACCACTAAAGTGCACCATATCATTCAATTTCAATTCTCAAAATGCAAAAACTCCCTCGTCAGGAGGCCCACTCCCAAACCTCCCCCTGCTCAGTCATTTCGTTCCCTCACATTCATGCTCCCTCAAATTTTTATTTCAGACATGTTCTTGAATGGATTGTATGAAATATTTACTAGAAATTGAGTATAAAGCTTATTTCCTATTGATATAGATTTAAAAGCAACGATTGATTGGTTTGGAAATGTATTTAAGAGAAGAGTAAACTTTGATAGCCTCTTTTTGTATATGATGACATGGTTTGGATAAACTGGTATGATTGTATTTTGCAGAGGTTGAAATAATGCTTTAGATTTTATGAACATAATAATATGTTAATTCCCTAGATTGTAGATTTTTTATTTAGACTGAAATTAAATTCATATTTGATTCATATTTATCACTAGTTAGATATTGATATATTTTCATTAATCATCTTTTGTGTATACTATTGTATAATGTTTTGTAGAGTAAGATTCATCTATGTGAAGCGCATGGAGACTTTAAAAGTATTATGCGCTATAATAAAGATATCATTATTATCATCATTATCATGGAAATGACATGCTGAAAGAAATTCAGCATTCCTTGAGTATTCAAACCGTAACAATATGAAAAGCTAGAAAATTTGTAAATGTGTTTCATGAAGAAATATATTTTTTACTTTGCTGTCTGACAGGTTAAGCATAGAAAATACTGCCCTCATGGCAACGCTACAGGCCAGGTCAGATGAGGTCAGACGATTACATGCCGACAAGACAGGTGAGTTAGGGGAATTATTCATTATTTGGTTTTGTTTTGTTTTTTGGTTTTTTCTTCTTCTTCTTTATGTGGGACTATACCTAATGTTGGTCGATAAAGACATTGAACCCCCAATCTCAAAACTGGATCACATGGTTTGCGGTTCGAGTCCTGTAAGACATTAATCTACGTTGCCATACTCCACCCAGGAGCAAATGGGTACCTATAGGGATTACTAAAAGCCAGTGTGACCGTCTTTGCCATCGCCCTGCATGCATGCATGTGAAAGGTGCAAAACAATTACGAAT
The DNA here is from genome assembly GCA_029962745.1 of Echinometra lucunter. Classification (NCBI taxonomy): domain Eukaryota; kingdom Metazoa; phylum Echinodermata; class Echinoidea; order Camarodonta; family Echinometridae; genus Echinometra; species Echinometra lucunter. Next base: position 14,443,617 of record CM057159.1, on the reverse strand, counting down.
GCTCCCTAACGAGTGGATGTACAGAAATCAAATGGTCAGGGGTCAGCATTGTAAAGCAAATTGAAATATTCAAGTAACGCACTGTATGTAAATGTAGCATTACCAATATCATTGTTGTTATTATCATTATTGTTGTTGTTATTATTATTATTATTATTATTATTATTATTATCATCATTATTATTATTATTGTTATTATTGTTATTATTTATTATTATTTATTATGACTGCTTCTACCACTACTTATACTTCTGTTTTTATTAGCTCAAGGTAAATTTTAACAATATGTGCTCACTTTGTTTGCAGCTTTGAAGAGGGAGAGGGATGAACTTCTAGCCATGATGGATGCTAATGAAAGACTGCAATATGATAGGCATTGGTCCTCTAAGAACGATGCCTGCCTGAACAACTCCGTATCAGAGGTAGGTTGATGGAAGGATTGAGAAGGATAACAGACAGATGGCATGTGGAGGGAAGAAAGGATGATGAAAGGAAAATATATTGTGATAGGAAAAATATGCTAATGAGAGACTGCAGTATGTTAGGCATTGGTCATGAAAGAATGATGCCTGCTGAAGCAACTCAGATATTTTAATAGGTACATGTAGGTTAATGGAAGAAAGGAAAAAGTGAATTACGAAAGAAAGATAGATGAAGGAATGGAGATGAATTTAGCAGGTGATGGCTGCTAGCCATGACGGATGCCACTGAGAGACTGCAATATGATAGGCATGGGTCCTCTGAGAATGATGCCTGCCTGAACAACTCGGTATCAGAGGTAGGTTAGAAGAAGGAGAGAGTGTTGAAGGAATGATGAGAGTAGGAAAAGAAGAGTAGATGATTAAAGAAGATGAAGGAGGAATGGGATAAGATAGTATGTATGACATACAATATATGCTGCTGTGTGATTGGCCTTCCAAAGAAAAATCAAATTACATAACCATGCCAGAGTGCTTTCTCTAGGGGTAAATGTACCAAGGTCTTCAAGTTTATGTAACAGTTTCCGGTGTATAGGTGATCAAGGTATTGTCAAGTAGCTAGTTAAGACCAAAAGTGGGTTACGCTGCAAATTTTGGCATTGCACAATGTAAATCCTTTTGTCTATTGTTTCCTATTGTTGTGATGATTTGCATGTGTGGCACTCCTGGGTCATGTTTCATAAAACATCAGATGCAGGGATTTCAGTAGCTTATAACAGTTATTGCAACTTGTTATTGATAACAAGTTTAATGATACGGGGCAATGCTGTTGTGCCAATTTGCACTCGTGGCAAATGAAAGGTTAAAAAACTCTGGAGATAAGTCAGTGGAAGGAGAGAAATTATGATGAAGGAAAGATGAACTAATGAATGGAAAAGGAAGAAATAATAGGGATACGACATTGAAAATGGAGGGAAACATTTGAAAAGATAACTTGTGCATGAATGTAAAGGTTTTCTTTTTTTATGTCCCTCAGCAAATGGCTGTTCTTGGTTCGTGTCTATGTCGGGGTAACAAACCAGAGCCTTGTCGATGTGCTAAGACAGCTGCCTTGCTGAAGAAAGATAACAGTACTCTTAAAGATGAGGTAAGCTATGTTGAAATTTGACTTATTCAAAGGCACTGTGAAGACAATGAGGAAACTATATACCACTGTCTGGTTTTTTGTTTTGTTTTGGTGTTTAAGAAAACTAAATGTATGTTTGATTTTGAAATGTTTTGTGGTAGATTTACCTTTTTGTTTATTGCTGCATCTGTGTAATTTAAATCTGTTTATTTTATAGCCTTACCTTATTTACATGTATGTTATTTTATCCCTAATGTTTTTGTAGTAATTGTAATCATTCAAGTATTTATGTATATTTGTGCTCAATTATTATTTTTGAAATAGATTCAATGCCCTATTCCTTTTTGTTGTCTATCTCTCACTGTTTGTCCATCTCTATCTTTCGTTTACTTATACTTTAAAGAAAAGCCTTCCTGAAGACATCAAGAAGTGTTTAAAAATCATGTAAAAACATTTCTATTCAATTCTTAATTATTTCTGTATGCGCCTTGAGCACTCCAGAGTGGATTTGGTGCTATATAAGTTCCATTTATTATTGTTATTATTATTATTATCATTATTTTCTTCCTCCTCATTTCCTCTTTTCCTTCATATGTCTTCTTTCTCTTTGTCATACAGAATTTCAAGTTAAATGAAAAACTCCAGGAAGCGTACCTCGTTGCTGATGCCTTCCGGAAAGCCTTTGAAGAGCAACTCAACCGAAACTCGTCGATGAGCAGAGAGCTTGCAGGCACCCCGCATCATCCTGCATCGAAGGAATCGGAGAAGAATGGAATGAAACGCAGACCTCTCCTATCATGGATGAAGAAAGAACAACCAAAGAATGGTATCTACAGTTTCTGTTTGATCTCATCCACCAGTGAAGGACACAGTCACCAGGCATTAATTGCATATATGGTTCCTAATCCTGGCGTTTCTCAATGCATGCACCACCAACGTCCGTACCATTAGAAGCCTATTTTCCCACTCACAGGTCGACAACTACTGTGAACGCTGTTATTTTCGTGCAATTAATTTTTTGCACTGAACAACCCGAGGACATATTCGCGGGTTCTTAAATTCGTGCTGCATAAGTATTCACTCACAAAAGTGCAAGATTTGATTTGATATTTCAATGCATGACAGTCGTTTTTCTGCCCTAGCTATATAGCTCACGGTTTGAACATAAATAACCAGCACGGCTCCATTTATTATTTCACACACACATACGCTGTCCATACTAATGCATACGGCAGACACAACTACACAAACACACTCTAAACTGAATGGGATTCAGACACGCATCTAATCAGCTGGAGCACGATTCAGCATCCGTTCAAAACAATCATAAGAAATTGTGCTAATATTTTCGCGAATTCTAGAATTCATGCTTGTTAAAAATAGCGTGAAATCCGCAAAAATTAACGTACCACAAATATTTCTGCATTTACAGTATTTCAAGATAGCAGGTGCTGCGAGTGATAGTTGACCAATTGCAGAAATATTTAACTGCAGGGAAGAAGGAGGAGGATGAGTTACATGTAGTAGAACTAGCAGTGAGAGCCCAGAGAAAATATGAAGTGTTAAAAGTCTGTAATCACTTTAACCCATTAACAGGAATTGTTTAAAGCCTAATTTGATCAGCTTTTATTCTTCAAATTGGCAAACCAACATTTTTATTTTATTGCTACATTTCTTATAAAACGTCATATATCTGAAATGAATATAAATTGACGGAAATTATGATGAGAAGTATGAGAAGTCAAAAAGTTGCCAATTTGCAGGGGAAAACGGTGATTTTAAACTTTCTATCACATTGCCAATTGAAGGATTTTGATGCTTATTTTCCTTTAAAAAATTTTCAGTATCAAACAACAAATATTAACACAACCAAAATGGGCACAGTATGTGTAGAATTCTTTGTTCTTTCTGCTCATGTATTTGGTACGATTTTTAGGGCTTTGCATCAAAAGATATTAGGCCAAACCACAAAATGTGGACCTCTGTCACGATTGGGTTAATAGAACTGGAGCGGAAAAGGCGACTGGTGCAAGGTGTTGATGGCACTGTTGTCGACCCAACTCCCAGAATGAATGCGCTAGGGTGACTGTCACAACTAAACCAGATGAGGGTGCAAGGATTGTGAAAGGCGAGAATCCATTGACTACTGATTCTCCCATTCCCATATGCTTAACACATAGAAATACAGTGTCTCCTTTTACTGACACTTTTTGCAGTATCTTTGGATTCATAATGCTAGGAATTACAAATTATACATGAGCATAAAGAGAAATATTTATTGACAATAAATTTGAGTTCATTTTCAATGCAGTGTGATATGTCGTTCTCAAAGAAGAGCAATTTAATTGTAGGTATTGATTAAGCTCTCCAGCTTGGCAATACTTTGAAAATAATCACTATTTTTATGTGCAGTTTGTGAATTTTATATTAAATTCAGTAATTCACATGCTTTTTGGTTTAAGTTACATTTTTTTTTTAAAACTTTGTAGGAGTGAAAATAGAATTAATTGGTGTCAGTTTGAGGAGAAAAAGCTGATTAACGAAGACCTTTGAATAAAAATCTGTACTGCTATGGGTGAATACGGGATCTACCTGGTTCATATAGGCACTTTTTAGGCCCTACATGCCGTCTGGTATTCCCTGTCAGTGCTTGTATCTTCAAAGATTAAATTATTGGTCAGCTCGAGTAAGCTCTGCAATGCAAATTTACAAGATGATATGTCAGTTCATTATCTCTCTGATAATGCCAGATCACTTGATTTATTATCATTGAATGAGACTTATATATGATGCTAAAAAAGCATTGAGTTCTGGGATCATCAAGTGATAACAAATTTCCACAATCTTGCTGATCAAGCATAAACATTGAAAGGATTAGGCACAGAAATGAATGCATGGGACTTTACAGGCATTTGAAATCAGCTTGAGGTCCAAAGATGTAAACTGTCTCTATTTTATTCATGTGAGATCACTACATGGGCAGACTTTTTCATAGGGCATTACTGTGATATGCTATCATACTAGAATAAAAAGAATGAAGAAGCTCCCAAATGAATTTTAACCTTTCTTAGAACTCAATCTGCAATCTTTAAGTTTGCTCCCTGCTACATATATGAGCTGATATTTTTATGCCTCCGCTCACCGTAGGTGGTTGCCGGAGTCGTCCGTCCGTCCGTCCGTCCATCCCGTTTTCGTTCTCGCGATAACTTAAGAACCGTTTGACAGATCAACTTCAAACTTGGCTCGTGTATGCATATGGGAGGGACAATGATCTGATTAGATTTTGGAGTCTCAAGGTCAAAGGTCAAGGTCATAGAGGTAATAATACACATAAAAATGGCTCGTTTTCACCTTAACTCAACAACCATTGGACCGATCAACCTCAAACTTAGCACATGTATGCATATGGGAGGGACAATGATCTGATTAGATTTTGGGGTCTCAAGGTCAAAGGTCATAGAGGTCATTATGTACATAGAAATGGTTCTTTCTCGCGATAACTCAACCATTTGATGGATCAACTTCAAACTTGGCACAGGTGTGCATATGGGAGGGACAATGATCTGATTAGATTTGGGGTCTCAAGGTCAAAGGTCAAAGGTCATAGAGGTCATGTACATAGAAATGGTTCGTTCTTGTGATAACTCGGTAACCATTTGATGGTTCAACAAACTTGGCTCATGTATGCATATGGAAAGGGCAATGCTCTCATTAGATTTGGGGGTCACAAGGTCAAAGGTCAAGGTCAAAGATGTCATTGTATAAATGAAAATAAATCAACATGAAGTGCCATATATTTCTGATTTGGTAATGGCGGAGGCATAAATTTCGACCACGCGTGGACGAAGATTCATGTAGTTTTTCTTCAAATCTATCCATTATAGGTCACAACCAAACAGAGGATGTGGGTCAGCTGCTTGCTGAGACGATGGACATCCAGGCACTGGTGGTCAGTGAACTGGACGAGGTCCACCACGAAGGGTCAAGAAGTGTCGGAGTTCAAGTCTCACAGCCCATGCCAGATCTGATCAGGAATATGGCTGAATTGGTGAGAGCCTGTTTTCTAAAATATTCCTCTGTATAGTGGGAGTTTGCCCTTATGTGCGGACTATTCCTTCTCTCTTTCGCTCTATAGATGATCATACTACCTTCCTTTTCGCTGTCTGTCCTCTCTCTTCCTCTCTGTCTCTCTTTCTTATATTCATTTGAAAGTTTCCAAATCTCATTATTCCCTGTAGGATGATTCGTTCTCAGGGCCTTATCTAAAATATTTCCCACCTTATTTTCTTTCTCTGTCTTTTCATCAGTACCCAGTTAAAATCACTTCGAGGTCTATAAAACGAAGTGTTACAGGAGTTAATTGTAATGAAGACAAATTCCATATTCAGTTTCAGTACTTCAAGAATAATGAGGGGAGCAGATATATGGACAGTTTCCTTTACATTGTCTATTAACTCCTGGGGAGCGTTTCATGAAAGGACTTGTCAGATGTTTTATCCGACAAAGTCTGTTTTATCCGACAGTTGCCATAGTAACAAAGCTTCTCAGCCAATCAAAATCAAGGAAAGATGTAAGATCTGACAACTTGTCAGACAACAAATGTTGATGAAACGCTCCCCCGTTTCCACAAGTAAAAAAGAGTACTTTTGAATGAAATTGAAGTCATTCTGTTTTTCTTTATTCTGAATAACAATGAAACCATGCCTCACTGTCTCAATGTAGTGGGTAGTCCTTACCTTTACTAATGGAATTTCATTTTCATCCTGCCCTCTACAGCTGAATGACAAGAGTGAAGCTCTAGCCCACCAGAGGCTGGTCACCAAGATGCTAGCAAGACGTACCCAAGATCTTGAGGCCACCATGAAAAAATACAGTGACTTTTGATGGCATTCTTCCACAGTACTGTCAACAAAAAATTATGATGATTTCAGCAGTTGGGAAAAGTTGATCATAGCCAAGATTACCAAGATTATGTGGGAACAAGACATACCCAAGATCTGAAGGCTACTACGAAGAAATACATTGCCTGCTTATGACATTCCTCAGAATGCTGCCAACAAAACGTGTGTCAACTTACTTCAACGGTTGGGCAAGTAAACTTGTCCATGAATTTACTCAAAATTGGAATGCTACCATGACAAAATACAGTGATTTTTTTATCACATTCTGTAGAATGCTGCTAACAAAATGTGTGTCAACTTCAGCAGTTGAGCAAGTAGATGATAAGATTACATGTCCATGTTTTTACTCCACACTGGAAGGCTACCATGATGAAATACAGAAACTTATAATGACCTTCTTCCAGAATGCTGTCAGCAGAACATTTGACAACTTCAGCAGTTCAGCAAGTAGATCATAAGATTACTTGTCCATGTAATGTTCTCAATACTGGAAGGCTACCATGATGAAATACAGTGACTTTTGATGATATTCTTCAGAATTCTGTTAACAAAACATGTGTCGACTTCAACACTTCAATAGTTGGGCAAGTACAGACTGGAAGGCTATCATGAGAATAATACAGAGACTTTTAATGAATTCTGTGCAGAAAAATAAAAACACAAAGAAACAAACAAAACATTTGTCAGCTTCAACACTTGGGCAATTAGATGTTAAGATTACTTGCCCAGACTGGAAAGCTACCATGATAGAATATAGTGACTTTCGGTGACATTCTGTGCTGCCACAAAAACATGTGTCAACTTCGGCTGTTGGGCAAGTAGATCATAGATTACTTGTCCATGATTTTGCTCAAAATTGGAAGGCTACAATGACAGAACACAGAGACTTAATATGATATCATTCTTCTAGAATGCTGCACCTGTACCTCATGACACTGCTCATGTTTTACTCAGTGATCTCTCTCTTGTAGCAGTTGAGCAAGTAGATAAGGTTACTTGTCCAGACTGAAAGGCTATCATGATAGAATACAGTGACTTGTGATATCATTCTTCTAGAATACTGCACATGTACCTCATGACACTACTCATGTTTGTTTTACTCAGTGATCTCTCTCTTGTAGCAACATCTTTACAGAAAGCCACAACATATTGTGGCAACTTCAACAGCTGGGCAAGTAGTTCATAGGATTATTTGCCCAGTGTGTTGCCAGAAGGAATATTTCCTTGTAATTTACTTAATTTGAGAGTTTGTCAAAATATGTTGTTACTGGATATTTCTATCTCTATTTTTGGCTTGTTGTTTATCTCACATTTCATGAACCAGTCACATGGTTTACCGGGGAATGATCCCGATTCGGTATAAATACCCAGATAAACTTTGATGTGGTGCAACAGCAAGTAACTTGCTTGCTGTGAGTGTGTTTGATACAGGTTTATGACGGGATAGCCGCTCCACATCATTCCCAAAGTAAAGTTGAAAGCCGGTATGAATGCGGTATTATTGGTTTAGTAGTCAAGGACATGTATTTGCAATTCCTATCTGAAAGTGTTAGTTTATGAAACCACAATTGAGTGGGTTTTGAACCTTGGATCTCCTTACCCCAAGACCATTGCTTCAAAGCACTGGGCCATGATGCCTTTATGAATGAATGTAAGTATATTTTTATAGGAATTCCTTATCATTGCTATACCCTGGGCAAAAAGATCCTGTTGGTTGAATTTGTGCAGCTATCTTTTTCAGAATTACTTTAACAGGTAGATTTCAAAGTTTAAACTGAAGTACTAAAGTAAAAACTTTACCATTCAGTGGCTGACATTACTGAAGTATGTAATATTCCATTTTTTTATGCTGACTCATTTATTTAACTTCAAGGTATGTGTAAATCCATATTGTAACAAATACTAAACATGTATATGAAAAATATCTCAACTTGTATGATTTACTGTATGGTTCATTTTCCTAGTATACTTGCAATATTACTTGATTTCACCAGTTTGAATGAAAGAGCAAACTAGCAACTTCAACTACATGTATGTTACTAACTTTTATTTTATTTTATATGATTATTTTCAACAAACTATCTCTTATTATTTCCTCTTATATTGTTTGCTTCCTATCAAAGCCGCTTATATCAAAATGAACACATCTTTCAATAGTTACAGTACTGGCTTATTTCAGACTGTTACAGTGTGATAATTCTTCTTTAACACCTTGGTCTTTCTTTAATATGTATTGTTATGAAGTATTTTCAACTACGTGGTTGTGCTTCCAAAGTGCATGTATTCAAATTTCTGTAAAAGTGAAATATATTATTATATATAATTTATATATTTTAGCTTTCCCTCTTTGTGGGGGAAAGTGACTACATGGTGTGGGCAATATAAATTTCAGGTGTTCTATTTTCCTTTTCTTTTTCATGCCTCTGCCTTACTATGGTATTTCAGGTAAATTTGAAGTATTGTGCCAAGGCAAGTTCTCTCCAGTTGAGCAACTTTGTGTGGAAGATTGCTATATATTTATATTTTCATGAAAACTTGTAATTTCAGCCTTGTGTTTTCAATGTGAAGTAAAATATGTAATACATTCTATATTTTAGTAGAATAAATATAACATTTCTTCTCTCTGGCTTCTTCCTCCTCATGTATTTTTTTAAATCTGTGCCTTCTCTCTGTCGAGTTCTGTTGTAACATTTTAAAGACGCTCAGTCATGGGCTTTCATGGGGAATTTGACACCATGGGTGCTTACCCAGTAACAGGTGTTGTCCATCACTATGAGTTTTATGACCAACAGACTTTATGTAATGCTCTGTATATTCTACTTTTTGCCCCATATGGCAAAGTCTTATCTCACTTTCCTTGGCCCGAGAATGCCCGAAGCAGGCCGAAGAATGTTTATGGTGGGACAGCATGTTTTGCTGTGCTCCAGGAATGTAGCTCTCTTACAGGTATTTCCAGAGCTTTTCACAAAGTCTGGTGTCAGCAAATTATCATCCACTCCCCATGAAAGCCCACGACTGAATGTCTTTAAGATAATTAGCAACTCTTTGTTCTTGTGTGTATTTGTAAAATTTATATACTGTTATTGTACTCTGTTGTACAACTGCATCTGTCAAAAAACAAAGACGTGAGGATCTATCCATATATTCAGCATTATGGACATGCCATGTGTGCATATGATGATATTAGAACTCTATCAATAAAACAACTTTGGATCTGAGAGATACATCACTGCTTCAAACTTAGTATTTTTTTTTCTAATTCCACTTGCACCTCCCCCCCCCCCCCCCCCCTCCAAGAAACCCCATTAATCACATATTCTGACTTGCTCTGTCACCTTTTGTCCCCAAAGTTCACTCTTTACCTCACATATAGACGGCAAACTGAACTCTTCAGATTCACTCTATCATAAAAATCATACAATGCAGAAGAAACACATGAAACATTGATCATGTATGCATACTTTAATTCAATGTGTAACTACACTGTACATACCTTGTACAAGCACTATATAGTGAATGAGATATTTTTTTCCATTATTGTGAGATATGAAACAAGTTCACTGCCATCTAGAAATATTGAAGTACATAAACCATTTGAACAAGACATTTTGCATTTTGTGAATACATGTTGTTAATTGAATCAAAACTTTGATCTTTCAGTATCTGATAAACATAAAAACAAGACTTAATGCCATGTTGTGACTCCCTGCATGAGAAAAAGTGAATGCATTTCCGTACTACCCACTGCTGCAAAGCACAGTGTATAGCCTGCTAGTACATGTACATGCAATTATCTTTGAACAAGCAAGAACCATTCAATACAAAATGAATTTTCTTTTAAGTAAATAAATGCAGGCAAAAGAAACACAGACATTCAATATTATGGCATTTTTTTCATAAAATGGTAAATACAACAGATTGCACCTTGGTAAGTAACACTACAAAACATTTATCAACCTACAATCATAATGAAAAACAACAATGAATACCAAGACACTGCATAACATATTTGCCATTAAGTAACAAGCAAAGGGAATGCATTTCTTGAATCTGAGGTGATAATGGATATTCATACCATGCAAGAGGGGGGGGGGGGGGGGGGGGGGGGGGAGGGGGGAGGGGGGAGGGGGGAGGGGGGAGGGGGAGGGGGGAGGGGGGGTGGGCAGGTATAAACTAGTACATAATACTGTACTTGCACACATTCCATGAAAAGAAGATGGTTTAATAAACACCAACGAAATTACAAAGAAATATAAAATCACACCCAAATGAATCTAATGGATTTGAAAATTATGTATACCTGAAGATGGTGTATCTAAAAATGGTCAGTCACAAGGTAAAACACAGTGATGCATTCTACTAATACTAACCCAAATAATACAGCCGATTTCTCTAAGCCTTTAAAATCTATGCGAACGACTAATCTTTCAAATTGGGTCAAGAAATTCACTAGTTCTACGTTATATTCACAAAAATTGGGATAACTCTGGGGATTTGTATCTTGGGGGGGGGGGTTGGATGGTGATGATGAAACTTAACCCACGGAATACTATCCCTGAGATAACGCTGACTGGGGTCTATGGAAAATGTGTGTTATACCACAATACTCAACAGGTTAATACAAGTACATTATACAATAAATACTATTTCTGGACGGAGTGTCTACCTTGAACAAATTTTACTCTTTAACTATATTTCATGAGCTTTTCAACTTTTTTAATATTTGAGGGGATTCCTATTACATTTCTAAAAATAATTTTGAAACAAATTTTCAGTGCTTTGTTACATCTAAACCATGTACATATATACCGTATATACTCCTCCCAACATCTGAAATCTTCCAATATACATAAATTTGGCCATAGGGATAGCTGCAAGGATAATAATTCATCTAATAATCTTACTCTGAATAATTACAAGCTCAACAATATTTCAAGGTGATGTACACACATTCAAGGAAACATGGCAAAAGTACTACCGCAGTACTAATACAATGAATACAATAGATGCTATAATTCAAGAAAAGTACCAAGTAAAGATATCCAGCAGATTAACCCTTGGTATTCTTGTATAATGTATAAACAACAACATACAGAAAGCCAATCTCCATATCACTGCACAAACATGGTTAAAATCTATTCAGTACAATATATTAAAATTTCCACCAGCAATCAAAACATAGGACTACACCTTGTTACATTCTCTCATCAAAATAATCATAAAGGCACCACCAAACAATAACACGTATTTTTCATCCACATCCATTACGAAAATGGTTGTGGTTCATTTTCAAGATAAATAGCAACTGTCACAATACACCAGAGCAATACAATACCATGTAAATGAATCATAAAACAAGACTGTAGACTGTTTTTTCCGTGAATCTGCTCTAAACATGGTGTCTTTTCATGACAAATAAGCTCTTTTAATCAAATAACATTGAGGAACCTGTTTCCGATAACATGTGTGTAAGGGAAATTTTTCCATTACATAAAATCATATACCTGGGACTACAAGATCTTGATAACTCGGCACCTCCAAAACCTACATCATCTTTACTGAATAGGCTAAAGAGTACAGTATGATGAAATGTAAGATAACAAACATTCTAAATAAACCATCAATGTTTCTGGCAAGAGCTCACAAGTATACAGTCAAAACTATCATGATGGCCACCTCTGTACAAAGGCACCTTTCTATAAAGGTCAGCAGGACTAATAGTCTCCTACATATTTGTTCTCTTAAAGTGATTACACAATGGTAATTTTTTTTTTGATATATGATCGAGAATAGAATTCTAAGAAGAATAACATTAAAAATATGATGATTTTTCAATCGAAATCAATGCATTTTGGCTAATTTTCTCATGAAAAAGTCAAGAGTTGACCAAAAAATTTGAGTATGAGGTATGACGTAAAAGTGGTTACCCAGCTTCTGCAGTTGTGCTGTGCGCTAGCCTGTACAATATGTATTATACCTTGCATGCATTTTGCTAGAATTGCGCGACAAGGTAACCACTTTGACGTCATTTTGACGTCATTGTGGGTACCCATTTGAAACTGGGACACAGCTAAGGGGTCAAAAATATCCTGAAATCCTATCACATTTGAGGGTTTCCTTGGCAACACTACTTTAAAAAAAAATAGGCAGATGATTTTCTGCTGATGAAATCATGCTCTTTTAAATGAACTAACATTGTTTCAGCATTGGGTACCCCCTTTAATGAAGCAATTTGTGTTGTAGAACCTGTCTCCAAAGGCCACCTTTCTACAGCAGCCACTTTCTATTTTTCTTTAAACAAGTCTACCTGTAACATCCAACTCGCACGAGGTATTATTTCTAAAATTAGGATCGCAACAACGACTAGTACAGCCTTTCACACGTCATAAAAGAGTTAAACATGTAACATTCAAAAAGTCATTGTAAAATGACTTTTTGAATAACAACTTGCATAACCTTTATGCCAGTTATTGCAAGTATTGTTTGACAGTGCAAAAAATACTGTTGATAACTGGCATAAAGGTTAACTCCCTCCATAGGGTTGATAAATGCAGGTATTGATCCACTGATCCGATTGGAATAACACCTCGTGTAAGCCGGGCCTTAGACTCTTGTCTGCTGCATCAGCCCTGTTCAGAATACCTCTCGCCTCACAGAGATACAATGACCTTTACCCTCTGGTGAAACATACAACCTCTGGTGCATCATATCCACTCACACAGAAGGAATGGCCCTCTTTGTCGATGAACTTTGCTCCGCATAGCTGCACATCTGTGATGCATTCTTGGTGTGCAAGTGATACCTTAATGTCAGATTAAAGCGACACAGATTAGAGAATTTTAAAAAAAGGATCATCATAAGTGAAATGATGGAAAGGGGGTGAAAAGAAGGCAAAACAGTCCCTGCAAAATCAATCTGAAAAATAATATCTAATGTATGTTTCTTCCTGGCTATTCAAATGCCATTACAAACACATGTTCCATATAACAGAACCTCTACTCGTGTCATTTTGGAAGCATGGGACACTAAAACTGGTCACGTTTCTGACAGGCACACAGTCTTACATGACTGGAATCATCTTATCTTTGAAACAAGATTTCCTTCTGCATTCAGAGTGAACTCTTACAAAATGCTAACGTCAACAAGAGTGTAAGAAGTCTACAAGTATGTATATAAACTATCATGTCAATGGGCAAGTTGAAGTAATGATTCATTTTCCTCAACCATCCAATCGAAATCAGTGTTCCATTGCACGATTCATAATCCTATTTGGAACGCTACAACAATTGACGCACCTCCTCGTTGTTTCAAATAATTAGAAACAATGGTAAAATATTAGCATTTCAGGCATCTTAGGATAACACCATGGTGCGAAAGAATGCATCCAGGACACATAATGCAAAAATGTAAAAATTAAAATGTCTATTGTGACATATTGGAAAGAAATTTCAGCCAATATCATTCCACAGCAAGACTGTATATTCATATACAAGGTCTACATGCTATCCATGTAATTATCAATCTGTGTTTAAAAATTCTGATTTCCAACAATTTTCCACTTTGCATTCTGGATGCGTCTTTTCGCACCATAGTTGGTATCGATTCCTAAGTCGCCTAACACTGCATACATCACTGTGAAGACTGAACAAATAACATCAATGGGTCATTTAGAGCTGTCTTTACCTTAGCTTGGTTGTCATCTGCTTTCAGAGACCATACTCTCACCATAGTGTCCTCTGATGTGGATAACAGCTAGAAACAAAGTCGCAAGAAGCAAAAAAATTTTTGTACAATAAATGAAAAGCATGCAAAATCTGAACTTAAACCCATCTTTTCCACCTTCCTTAATTATCATTTACTGTATTTTTTGTTTAATTGTAGTACGTTTCTGTTATACTGTTTGCTGACATAAATATTAGTTGGTATCGATGTACTGTATTGTTTTACTTCTGTAAGGACAGCGCATAGAGAAGTACATACTTGAGTGCTTTAAAAGTATGGTCTATTATCATTATTAAAACTCGTGCTCTTGGCTCCCTGTACTAATGATATAAGCATCATTAGTACATCAGATGTTTAATTTCACTCGTCAACAACATCGCAATGCTATAAATCTGGGATAAAGAACATTCAGGTGAAAACTGTGACCTGACATACTTTCTTTATCACAATGTCAAAGGAATCAGAGGCAAGATTAATATCAAAACAAAAAATAAGCTCAACAATACAAACCAATGTACATGACAGAAAAATATTCATTGATACACTCAAACCTCATTACCTCATGTTCATCAATTGGAATCCTTCTACAGTGGCCATTATCTTTTTTTTTTTCCCAATATTTTTATTAAAACAATGAGATAAAGGATAAATTTCCCGTGCAAAAATTACACTTACCAGGCCAGCTGAGGGAGCTAGATCCATGGCGTGAATCCACTTGGCATGTGCACATATTTCAGTCATGAGATTTCCCTTCTGAGTATCAAAGATACGGATATGGCCGGTCCCATAACCTCCTATCACAAGGTTTTTGTACAGACAGAGAGAAGAACACGTGGCCCTGTAAGGAAAATGTTTTAGAAAAAAAAAACAAACAAAACAATCCAATCTTATTCATCATGGCTACAATTCTCAGACATCATCAGTCCCATACTGATGAATACATACCATACATCTACAATCATCGCTGCTGGTCATAATAGCTTTTCTACCACAACAACCCTCCCTTTCTCCTTCTCATCCCCCCCCCCCCTTCCCCATCTGCGCTGCGATTAAAAAAACAGCCCAGCCTTTTTAGAGTTAAACCCTTTTATCAAAAGTTGCAGAAACTGACCCTCCACCATTAATCCTGGTCAGCTGGTAGAACTTGGGTCCAGCCTGCCAGACCATGATACACCCACTGTCGTCCCCGCTGGCCATCATGTCCCCTGCTCCGGCAACCGCACTGATGGGGTAGGAGTGACCGCTTAGGGTCTCGCTCAACTGGACGTTGGTTCCTCGAGATGGGATAGAGAACACCAGCACAGAACCTGTTGATGTACCTAGATGGAAAGGTAGAGGAAGTAAGAGGAATTTAAAAATGATGATGGTGATGATGATGATGATGATAACAATCTAATATTCTCAAGAAATAGCATGAAAATACTGAAAAAAAATATATATATGTATACACATATATTATTTTTAATATGAAATACTTAATTCAATGCTCCTTCTACCAACAGCCACTATTCCTCCTACTGCTACTGCTACTACTACTACTACTGCTACTACTACTGCTACTACTGCTACTACTGCTACTACTACTACTACTGCTACTACTGCTACTACTACTGCTACTACTGCTACTACTACTACTACTGCTACTGCTACTACTGCTACTACTGCTACTACTGCTACTACTGCTACTACTGCTACTACTGCTACTACTACTACTACATGTACTACTACTACCATTGCTACTACTACTGCTTCTGCTGCTGCTGCTGCTGCTGCTGCTGCTACTACTACTACTACTACAATCACTACTACTACTGCTGCTGCTTCTACTACTGCTACTACTACTACTACTGCTACTGCTGCTGCTGCTACTGCTGCTGCTACTACTGCTACTACTACTACTACTGCTACTACTACTACTACTACTACTACTGCTACTACTGCTACTGCTACTACTACTAGTACTACTACTTCTACTGCTACTACTACTGCTACTACTACTACTGTTACAAAGACTATCACTACCACTTCTATACAATATATTCAAGTACAGTGTCAGTCCATCCTAAAATAAACGATCCCCTCCCATGTACATGTATCATAAATTTTGAGTGTTCGAATTCTGTGGTGTCACTAACATCCAAAATGAAAAAAAAGGGGGGGGGGGAAATATCCATAAAAACATATGAAGAAAGAAAGAAAGAAACTGCATTCCTGAACTAATACAGGCTTGATTCTCTATGAGGTGCACAAACACATGCATCAAATAGAATGAAGTAAGATCTACAATATATAGGCCTGCTAAACAAAACTGGATGGTAAAACATACAGGAATTAAAGTATGTACCATATCTAAACATAACATGACAATGTACAGTAAATGAAATTGGGTCTAGTCCACTGGAATATTTGCTAAATCTTCTAGTCCTCAATTTTTACTTTCTTACAGTTGTCAGTTCTATTTACGGCATTTAAGGTGACTAAAACCCAGCGGCAGTGGAGAAAGAAGTAGTCATAGTAGTAATAATCATAGTTCTGATATAGTTTAGCCTGTTATAGTTACTGTTTTAGGCCAGATGAAAATAAATCCTACTTTCCTGTCCCCTCCTCCTTCCTTTTTTGGCCAACTTCAATATTTTTGTTACTTTTTATTTTTGTCCTAAAACAAAATAAATGTCATTCTGAGTACATCTGGAAAATAAAGTGACAAAAATATCAATGATATCACACATCTGAAGTTACAATGTTTTGAGCCTTTGGTGGAAAAGAAAGAAAATTTGTGTTAAAATTGATCAAACTGCATGCTTATTTCCAGAAAAAATGTAAAAATATCAAATAAAACAGAACCCCCTCCTCCTCAGTTTGAAATATCCACATGAGAAACAAGAAATTAATTTTTCCTCAGTCATAACCATCCTCTCTTCACCTGTAATATGCGACATGCCATAGTGTGTCCCCCACCCTTCAAGGTTTGAGGGGGACATGCTTCCATGTCTCCCCCCTGATAGACGCCCATAAACAAATTAAATGTTTCTGATATCACGAGGTAAAAGAATTCTAACTCTGATTTATAATCCTGAAAAGATTAACTAACTCTGCTTTACATGAAAATGAAAAAGAGGAAATTAAGTATATCTGACAGTTATGAAGGACTGAGCTACATGGGGTGCTTATTACAAAACAAGTGCAACAGGGGGAACTGCAATCTGTGCTGACACAAGAAGATCTAGTCACAAATACCGAACCTGGCGATTCGCGATCACGTACGAATTCAGCCCCTGAATGCAATCAATTGAATGGGAGGGGGAAAATTCCATTCAAATTGAATTCTGCTAAGCTATTTACTTCTAGTGCAACATTTTTTTGGAATTTGTATTCAAATGTTTTTTGAATTGAAAATTTTCATACTTGTATTTTTGCTATTATAACAGAAAGAAAATTATGAGAAAGAGAAGGCAAATCACTTTCTCATTATTTCTTTCTTGGACAATGAGTAAGTTCAATTATCTTTGAAGTATAAAGCATAAAATTTGAGATGAAGTTAGATGTGTTTTCAATCACTTTACATTATTGCTTGAAAACACAAAAATTTCACAAATACGGTATACAGTACGTGTAGTAAAAAGGATACATACCCATAGCATAGCATAACCCATAGCAGTGCAGAATTTTCTAGAAGAGCTTAATTGATCAGCTAGTCTTTCTTAAATTGGCAATATTTTGTTTTGCACCTACATGTTTGACCCAAAAAATGAAATTGCAAAATGAAACAGAAAAAATGCCAATTAAACACAAATAGTGATATTTTACACTGCATTGCCAATTCAAAGAGCTCAATGATTAGGTGTAATTGAATCGCTCTTATACGAGGACAGCATAATTTCCTGCACTGGAAGTGGGATCAAAATTTTCAGTGATCTCTTTCTTTCTGTTCATGTGTAATGAGAAATTCCTAGCATTCTGAATCAAAAGATACGGCAAAGTGTCAATATAAAGAAAACATGGTACTGCTATGGGTTAATGTATGAAAGACTCTAATCATTTTATTTATTGCTGATTGTATCTTGACTGCATACAAATACAGCAATAAGTACAATCACAATATGTTTTATATTCCACATACTACGAATCTTGCTGTAGGATTGCCAAAATTTAATCACGCGATTAAAGCATAGTTTTGCCTGTCAATCACCCTGAGAAGAAAAGTTGTTGCACTCGATCTGATAGCTACTATTGATCGAGTGCAATGCACTTTCGTACTATCACCATCACGTGCAACAAACTTTCAGTGTGACTGAGCATGGCATCAGAGTCCTTGTTGTGTTTCTTTTGTGACGTCATGATGAGTTTGTACAGTATACACATATTCAATTGTTGGGTTGAGGCAAAGCAAGTCTCATGCGCACTTCACCGTTACAAGATATGCGCTACAAACAGGCATTGTATGCAGTCCAAACTTCTTTTCCTGGTTTTTGTAAACCAAAATTCTTAATATCATTTTCTTTCTATACAGTAAACTGGTTTCAGATGTGGAATACAAAAGAAATATACAGGACCTTTAATTCAGAAATCCAGTTTGATCTATGGGATCGTCTCAGCGACTACAGTCAACCATCTATTTCCTTCGGGGAAATAGACGACTGCAGTTGCTTCGATCGACCCCACAGATTTCCCCATAGATTTCCTAGGGCCCTGTAAATTTGTATATTATTGTGCATTTTAGGCTTTGTACATGACAGATTTGCATGCAAGAACAAGTTTAACAACAACAACAAAAAATCCACACATTGATATTGCATCTTATCATAATTGCTGGAATTTACTATGTAAATATATGTAGGAGAATAGATACTTCAGGTAATCAGAATTATTAGTAGTTTGTCTCTGAAAATATCATCATCAGGATGACAAAAAGAACAAGAACAATAAGAATCTCACCAACTGCAATGAAACTATCCAGCACAGATGCTATTCCCCTGGTAAACAGAAAACCTGTATAATGACATGCACATAAACCTGTTAATCGTACATTTTCCACAGATGCCAGCCCGAGTTATCTTGGGCTTAGTGTCAATGGACTGAGAAATCTTGATGTTTTGTCATACCCAAAACTTCAGTAGCTGCAGAAGCCAATAGAATGACACAATGAATTAAATATTTAATCATTTGATAGAAAACAATAATTCTTCAAATAGGCAGTAATCAAATCTGACAGAAATTAAAACCTTTACACACAGCATTGTCAATATCTAACACAGTAATAGAGTTTCATTTGAACGACATTTGGTTCAATGAATGTTCTCAAAAAAACACCTTTTGCAAGAGAAAGCATTCTAAAATAAACATTTAGGAAAATCTCTTCTTGGCTACATGTATGTTGAAAGGTTTTCTAAAAATAAATTCAAGTTACCATCACTGCCATCAGAGTTGAATAGAGCATGCCAAAAGACCAAAGCTGAGCTGTCTGGTTCAAACATCTAGAAAGCAATAATGAAAACAAGATTTTAAAAAGAAATATCAGTCCTATTCAAGAAAAAAATATGTGCAAGCTAACTTGTGTTCCATCCAATAATTCAAAATCATGAATTCTCAATTCCTGTAGAGTGAAACATGTTTCAACATAGATAAATGAATAGCCTACGGATGATAGTGCCCCATACGATAATTTGAATCCTGTATTCTAATAAGGTAATATATCAGGCCCCAATACTAACTTTTGGTAGGGAGTCTGCATTGCAGTTTTATGGTTTCTTTGCGGTTAATGAGCCCTGTGTTAACATTTTCCAATTTTGGGACTCCCAATTTTTGAGCACCCATGTGTCCTGGATGCCTGCTAGTTTTAAGCTCTGCTTATTTGAAACTATTTTCTCCATAAGAAAGGGGTAACTCTATGTAAAAGGTTACACAGTAAAACCTGCTTCAGCGACCACCTGTATCAAAAGACCACCTGTCTATAGATACCACAATTTCTGCTTCCCTTGAATAGTTTTTTTTTCACATTGAAATGTGTATTTGAGGAACCTGTCCATAAAGACCACCTTCTCGTAAAAACCATTTTTCTTGTCCCCCTTGGGTGGTCTTTATACAGGTTTCACAGTACTGAGTTAATGCACTTCTGGCTCTAAGCAGATAAATTATATAGCCTTTAAAAAAAAAAAATTGGGGGGGGGGGGGAATTCTGATGCTTTCTCACCTGTACTCCTTTCTGACAGCATACGACCATTAGAGTTCTTGATGGCAGCTCACAGAATTTGGCCTAAAATAGAATTTTAAAAAAGGTTAAATATAGGATGCGAGGTCGTCTGTCCAGACGCTTAACAAAAATGAAGCCTTTTCTTTTGCCTTTGGATTCAACAGAAACTATTCATGAAACAGCACTAACCACCATCAATATTTGTTCTCTCTCTAGATCTATATGGTAGCTCTTCTACTCATCGACCACCTTTTTTGAAACTGAACACCTTCGCACAATGCTTTCCCGCGCATGAAATCAAAATGTACGTGTGGAACTTGGCGCAATACCCCACAGTAATCAAACAGGCTATTGTAACCAAAGTCCAAGAGAAATTAGGATGAAATAAACAGAATTTATTTTTTTTGAAAACTTTGATAATGAAAATGATAAATACGTGCTCAATCAATACAGTGGACGGGTGGTCAGTTTAAATAATGAGCTCACACAGGTGCCCAGTGAAAAACATCACATGCGTTTGTCGCCAAAATTTCCGTGGGTATCGTACAACCTGAACATGAGATGTTAATCTGCTGCATTTTCTGCACAAGTGAGACGAAATTAAGGGAAAACCAACAAATATTTTCTGAGATACGACGTAACCAATTAAAGGCAGTCGATGAGTAGTAGGTCCAACCATACATGTAATATTGTCTAACACAAGAGTTCAAAAATTTAAGAAATATTGCTTGTAAACTTCTTTAAATGGCTGTTTAAATTGATGTCCAAAAACACAGCCTGTTGGGACACACAACACCTGGGTATACATTAAGGTTATTTCTAGAAGTTTACTTAAATTTTGCTTGTGGAAATGACAAAGCATATATATGTACGGTACTTGATTTTTTTTTTTTTTTATAGATCTTTTTTGTAAAAACTCAGAATTCAACAAATCAAATGCTGTACTGAGAATGAGAAAGTAAATTTGTTTGCATTGTAGTTACACAAGAACAAGAAACAAGATCATTTTTTAATGGGGGGGGGGGGTCCACCCTGAAAATCTGAAGCATCTTTTAAGTGACTAGATCTAGGCCTAATTGTTATTAGTCTTAAATGTCAGTAGAGGCGCACGGCCGATATCGGAGACTCTCTCCTTTATGGGAGATAGTTTCCTATATCGGAGACTGTCACTGTGGCACGATCGGCGCGGCAGCCAGCGGTCTCCCATTTCGGACACTATCGCCGATGCAGGAGACAATCTCCGTCATTGGCGACTCTTTGAAAATGTGATCAAAACAACAATCTAAAGTCTCCCATTTTGGAGACCGCGGTTTGGGATGTAGATCTATTTAGGGTCTGACTCGAATGCAATCTTTTTCTTTGTTGTTGTTGTTTTTTCCAGACAAGACTTACACTTTCTGCATGAACTAGTTTCTATTCTCCAGACGTTTTTGATTTTATAATATGATGTGAACATGATGAATGGGTAAATAATTCAGATTTATATCATTTTTTTATCATAAAATGCCTGTCACAACATCTGTGACACGAGTATGAGTGTTTTGGTTAAATGTAATTTTAATTGACATTGTCCAGTTGTTCAATATGTTGGCATTTATGTTTGTTGTTGCCTTTTACTGTTGTTTTTGCTCAGTCTAATTTTGCAAAATTAGAAAATGAAAATTCTGAAATCTTAGTTATATCATCCCCTCTTTTTTTTTTTTTTTTTTTTTTTTTTGGGGGGGGCTACTTTAAAGTTTCTTTTTCAGCGAATAATCAGGATAATAAATAGGCCAACAATTGCCGGACCTGCATCCTGTCTGTGTGCTGCTAATTTCAGGCCTATTCTATTCCGAAGGGATGCTAGATCAGGTAGGCCTATAAAACTGTTTCTTGAAAATATTCCTTATGCATGTACCGAAATGAGCCCATAATGGCATTAAAATGGTTGTTTCAAAAGAACAGGAAAAAAAAAATCATTTCTGTGTAGCTCATGAAAAATTCAAAATAGTTTGTTCGAGTTTGTTCATATAAAATATGTTCAGAATTTATAGCAAATCAATAATTTGACTGGTAATTCATATGAAATTAATATTCATATTTCACATGCATATTCAATGTACTTGCTTGCATCTCTAGGTACTTGTGCCCCCAAATTGAAGGAGTTAATCACTCTGTACGGTCAGCAGAACTGGTAAAGCAGCTGCTTTATCAAGAACTTCCAAGGAGATAGGAATTAGGATGCCGCATCTTGGATGTAGGCCTAGCTGATGATCGATGCAAGGTGGCAATAGGTCTTCAGAAACCTAGAACTGAAAAAGTTATACCGGTACAACTGTACTTTTCATATTTTATGACCAGTGACACAGGAAAGAAAAACTCCTTTAGAAAGCCAATTCTTTGTTTTATAAGCACATTTATTTGAAATATTAACAAAACACAGAAAATTCATAAAAGTAGAAGGGAAGTCCGGCAGTACATAGAACCCTTAACTCTCTTTGCAAAGTGTCAATATATTTTCCACGAACATGTACAGTGTCCACAAATTGACCATCATTTTTAAATGATGTAAAACACTACAAATATTAAAGGCTAAAAAATAGTGATTAAAAATTGCTTACAACTCCACTGACATAGGTCTATACTACATGTATGTCAATAAAGTAAGGTGAACATTATACAGCATGATAAGTGGCATCACTTATATTGAGTACTATCTGATATTAAAAAAGGATACAAATTATTTAAATGTCTTGACAATCGGCAAGAAGGCATCAGTCTGTTGCACAATAAAGTTATATGATAATAAATACCCATTGTGATGTAACCTGTACAGTTTTGGCATATGTGTAAACATAAAATAAAGTAAAATGTATTTTCCACAGAAATACATGCATAAAAATAAAATACATAGAAAACATGATCTCCACAGTTCTTTCTTCTAAATAGAGAAGGAAACCAGTCATATTCATAACCGATAATGCATGTATGATTGAAACCAGAAAATAAAAATTGTACTTGTCATTTAATGATGAATCTACTTCTTATAAAATATGTGAATAGATATCTGGTATTACCCCTCCCCCTCAATAATATTTCGTCAAGTTTCATACACTTAAAGTATTGTAACGTAACTTGGACAAGCCTTGGTAGATGACGAGGCACAGCAAACTCGCCGACTTGAGCAGATTTTTTTTTTTTTTTTTTTTTTTGTGTTTGCTTGGCTTGAAACTGAATCATCTTCTAGATTCTAATGTTGCAATGTAGTTCGACTGACTTCAGGATTGGTATGAATATGCAGCATTATCACCTGAGGATAAAAAAAGAGAGACAAGGATTGATTTTTTCACCTTTATTTTCTATAAACATGTGCAATCAAAGGCCAACAAGTATGACTGAAATTAATTGCCCATATATGTAAAATTAAGTCAGAAGTAATTTGTAAAGGATTTATTTTTCTATGTTTGCAGCAGCCACTGCAGTTATGTATTTTAATCTGTTGTAATTATGTTGATTGTTTACTTGTATGTTTTTAAATGTAATTTGTTAATGTGAGCAATTCAACCATTGACTGCCACTCACAAATTGAAATAAAACTACATGATTTTGTATGGAAAAAAAAAGAAAATAAAGTTACAGAAATTTCTGAATTTAATGTTATATGATTCAATAACTTAATAAGTATGATGATGAGTTAGCAGATGGTAAGGAATAAACCATCATGGTAGCAGATTCTGTTGTGTGTAATGCAGCCAGTCACAGTCCAGAGGAGCAAAGACTACCTGTCCACATGTTGTGTTGGTCACGTTAACTTCAGAAAGGTCATTGTCAAGTAAGTGAAACTCTGGTTAATCTTTGCTTTAAAATCCATGAAAAGCCAGCATGGCCAAGCCAAGATTCCTGAAGTCGTTTCATCTAAATCCCCATGAAGAGAAATATAACATGAAATAATGGAGGGGGGGGGGAGGAAGGTTTGTCTGCTTAATTATTTTGACTAGTCATGAATTAACGTCAGCTGATCTATAATCACCTGACTAGACTGGCAAAGTCAAGGTCCAATCGGCTACGTCCATGCGCTGCCTCCTCCTCCCCCAAATCAAATTCATGAAAATTTGAATCCATATTCACACATAAGTTTCAACCATTCGAGATTCATATTTTGTTTATGTATTTACAGATCTACTGTATTTCATTTTATATTGCCATTGCCGTCGCGCCTGTTGACATTTTCACATGCACCACCGCCATGACCGCGCGGGAGATTATGGCCTTGTGCAATACATGCATGTGCCAAGTTCACTGCACTGCACTGCGCTGCCATATGCCAGAGATCTCGCGCTGCAACACACTTGCTCATTGTTCTGATATTGATTAATGACCAATATTCAATCAAATATGGATAGTCGGCACAAAACAACTCGATTTTTAAGAAATTTATATAAATTATATATTTTATAATAATTATGCTTACCAAAGTTCAAGTCTTCATACATGACCATCGCAATTACCTCAGCAACAGGGGCCGACGGCAGAGTTTATTTGCAATGATTTTCCTTTTGAACATAAGTCAACAGGCTGGGCTGGGCTGGGCTGAATACGATGTGTGAGTATGGATTATAAATAAACATAAATATATATTTTTTTAATGCCATTTACTAGACCTATAACAGTTAAGCCAGTTTCCATTAAAAAGATTTCTTTTATTTCTTCACTATTTAAAAACAATATCTTCACAAATTCACAAGGTAGCAACACATTCTCAAGTATATTCACATGCCAGAATCATAGAAAAAAAAACATTTTTGATACACTGAACTAAATTATTAACAAAAGAAGTCAACATAACTTTTGACATAAATATTTTGGAGAAAGAAAACAAAATCTGTATCGATCATCCGATTGTGCTTAATATGAACGTGCCTAGATGTATGGAAGTGTGTGTGTGTACATGTTCTCCGATACTACGATAGTGTGTGTGTGGACGTGACTAGCCTCGGCTGGCTACCGAGAAAGGAGTTGCAATGAACAAACCACCATTACGCAATGATTAGACGGTGGAATTTTGAAGTAGACGGTGAAAAGGGGTATTTTGATCCGAGGAATCCGATTATCACATTTTCAATTAGCGCAAATGTACCCCCGAGACCGCAAATGTAAATAACCAAATTCGAGCTCCGATTTAGGAGACAGTCTCCTAAATCGGCGACCACAAAAGTCTCCCATAACGGAGACAGTCTCCCAGTACAGAGACGGTCTCCGATATCGGCCGTGCGCCTCTACTGAATGTAGGTCCTCTTCTCACTTCCTTCGTCTTACACTTAACATGCAAAATATCTCTTTGATAATTCTTGCAAAATGAAGAAGTACAGACATCGCTATGGGCCACAAAGGCCAGGGACCAGTCATAAGTTGGGCTGTGTACATGCACACCTAGAGTATCATGACCAGTACCGTATCATTAATATCGACATCATCCCCTTCAATAATGTCAATATCATCATCATCATCATGGTCACCATTCACCACAGCACTTCGATTTAAAATTAATGTTATGCATGTTGTTAGAGAAGCATGAATATTAATGAGCATGATTACATTTACAAGGTACTTGATGAATCTAAAGAATATAAATTTCAAGATAAACATCATTAGAAGTTTCTATGGTATTGGTACCTCAAGGATTGCTGCATTTGGCGCGGCACCGGCTACATCTTTGCAGTGCAGCTGCCGCTGTGTGACATTCGGACTGACACCGCTCCCAGCTCCTTCACCGGCACAATTCGAGATATTCACCACCGCCTTGTGAACAACAGCGTAACATGTCACATTCCTCTCCGGAGAGCACAGCACAGAAAGGTTGTTGTATCTCAACGATGCCGAGCTCTTCAAATGTACTGATTTCGATTTATGATACATTTTGATAAGGATAAATTTCTACTTTTCCAGGCTCAAAAAAAGGTCATTCATTCATTCCCAGGAGCGTCATGTAGTGAAGGTAATCGGGTCAAGGGTCGTGTCCAAATTACGTCGCAGATGGCGACAGACATAATTTTGTCAAAGAGCGACGCGGAGGATCGGGGAAAGGGGGCGATTCTTTCTTTCACACGTTACTCCTCCCTTAATTTCTTTCCAATTTCCTTGCTTTCTTTAAGTTTCCTTCCTTTCATTTCTGTCCTTCTTTCTCATTATATTTCATTTTCTTTTCTTTTCTTTTTCAGTACACTTTTTTCCTTTTTTTTTTTTTTTTTTGGGGGGGGGGGGTGTTGCATGAGACGATCTAAAGGCCAATTTATTTATATTTTGATTTCAGATTCCTTCTGATTGAGATTTTGTGATACCAGAAGGAAATCAATTTTTATCTGATGAATTCCCACTTCTTTTGATATCCTTTTTTTCCCCTTTAAAATCTTTTCTTTTGAGCTTCTTTTCTTCCTCTTCTCCTGTATCCCTTTCATATTTCTTACCTCTTTCCCTGGTTATCCTCATATCACCCTGCTTTTCTTTCTCTCTCTCTCTCTCTCTCTCTCTCTCTCTCTCTCTCTTTCATTCAACTTCTTTCTCATGTTAATCATCCCTCACCCTCTCGTTCATCTCATACTTTCAAATTTTACATTACTTTACATTTCTTTATCCAGATTTCTTCAATTTCTCTGGTTTTCATTCCTTTTCCATTTCTTTCTCACCCTCCGATATCTCCTTCTCTTGCAACTTTCCCTTTTTTCTCATCCCATGTCTTCTCTCTCATAGTCTAGGGTCCCATTTCATAAAGCTTGTTATCAGTAACAACTGCCACATTTCTATGACAGATTTGCTCTAGGCCAATCAGATGCAAGAATTTCAGCAGCTTATAACAATTATTGCAACTTGTCATTGATAATAAGTTTTATGAAACGGGATCCGGGCTCTCCCATTATCCAGTCTTTGTTCCATTTCTATCTTTTTATCCCTTTTCAGCACAGACAAATCAATATTGATGACATATTAACAGAAATTCACTTCGTGAAAAAGTTTTAATAAAATGGTAATATTTGCTTTAGACTGTTTTTTTAAAAACATATATGTATTCACAAATGTAATCTCTTCAAGATTAACATACATTAATCTATCAGACAAAAATTGTCAGAACTTGTAATAAAATCAATACAGCCAGTGGCATAATGAGTCAAAAAATTTGAGGGGGCAGAACATTAAAAAATCTGTATCACCACAGGTGACATAATGGGTTATTGTAATTTCTAATTTAAATATTAACGATATTAAATGGCCAGTATGTGGTCTCTCAAACTACTTTTTTGCCTTCACATACTGGGGTTTTTACAAAAGAAAAGAATTCTAAATTATTATCATAAGACTATACCATGAAATTACACATTAGAGATTCACTTTTTGAATGAAAATCCTTAACAGTGAGTAGCCTTTTCAGCCAAACTGACATTAAAGATTGTTTCTTAATTCATTCGAGGAATAAAAAAATATATATACACATATATATATACCCATATATATATATATATATATATATATATTGAAAATACATACAAACATACAAATATATACATACCTATATACATATATATACATATTTCAAAACTGCGAATAGATTTTGATGTACATTATATTATTACTCCATTTTGATAATTTTTTTCAACGTACATTACCGGCACCTTTCTTTCTTATAGTATGGTATCAGGCTATTGTTCACAGGCCATTATCTCCTGAAAACTGGAAAATTTGGTCTACATGCTGATCTACTCACTGTAGTTTAAGTAGGACAATATTAAGTCATGAGATAGACAAGATGAGAGAAAATTTCCTTTTATTAAAAAAACAAGAATAGAAATAAAACCAGTTTTGGTTAAAACTTTACTTACACCAAGCTAAATTCTCATAACTTGTTCTAGAACCCCCTCTATAAACGTTTTGAAGAGTCCCTTAAACTAAGCTTTGAAATATTTAAACCTTCTCTATCATTGCCCCTTTTATCTCATATGAACTGAATTATCATAAATGTACTCCAAATTTCTACAGGCATATCATCTAGTCACAGCCCTCTCATAACTTTAAAGGCATTGGCTAACATTGTTATGATTTTAAAAAAATCTCATTTTGTTACTTAAAAATAGGATAAACATTAGGGTTATAGTGTAAAAATACCAGTGTGAAAGTTTCAGAGCATAATATCCACGGGAAGTATTTTTAAATATTAGAAATGTGAACCAATGTTTGAAAAATATACGAGGGTCGGTTGCATAGACCCAACGTAAAAGGAGTGCGCATGCGCACATGACTCAACGGACCGCACTGTGTGTATTGACGTATCACGCGGCGGAAGGCAAGTAACGGTATTTTTGAATTCGTCCAAACGGTCCTCTTAGTTCAGTGTCTCTCGAGACAAAAGCTAATAAAATCGCGGTTTGCGTCTAATTTACAGCTTTTCCTTCCAAATTATTGTTGGTTTCAGGGTTTTTGAGTATAAATACAAGTACTCATACACATGTTTCATCTTAGTTTGAGAATTTTTTAAATCAGCTGCTCACAAAGTTAGCCAATGCCTTTAAACAAACAACTTATATGAATCTTGTAATTATAAATCCGCCATTTTATACAGTGTACAACAGCACACTAAATGACAACTGAATGTAAATGCCCACGTACCCGATTAATTGTACATTATGTAATACATAGTGTGTGCATTCACACGCACCTTCACCCATACACCGAAACACATGTTCCACTAATTTGGCATCACAAATTATAATACTTATATCTCATGACATTCCAAGCAAGTGGGCTATATAGACAAATTAGCTATTTAACTTCAAGATCACATGCTCATTTACTTACATCATTGGGCTTGTATGCAAAATTTAGACAAAAATCAATGGCATCGTCAGGCAAAAAAACAACTCCCAACACAGGAATTTCAGCAGCACGCCTTGACAGCGCCCTCAACTGTTCAAGCTAATATTTTTCTTTTAAATCACCGCTTGTGACGTCAGTATCAACAGTTCACACCTGACAACTATCATGTGGTGATAATGATAATTGTATAAGAAGGTAGATGGTGGAGATAGGGCAGCTTTAAAATTTAATAATGAAGTTGCAGGGAACCGGAAGGGAATCGAGACAGCCTTCATTCAGGGTCACTACACCTCTAGGAAGAAACTGGACCTCAAGGAAGAACAGAGTCGTTTTAACAATGCCTCTGAATAGAGCTTTCCAGCCATACTTTATTTTAAACTGTGATTTACTTTGATTTACAACTTTGCTTATACAGGGCTGCCAACTCTCAGGCAATGAGCATGAGACTCATGCATTTCACCATATTCTCATGCTCTCACCTTGATATCAGAATCTCTCACGCAAAACGAAAGAATTATAATTTTAAAAATCCCCTTTAAAAATGCCCAATAATAAGCAATAGCTCGACCTTGATTCTAATCTCTACTCTGGCATGTCATTGGTCTACTTCAACTTTCTGGTCTTATATATCACCTTTTAATTCGCCTGTGACTCTACTTGCTCCTTGTTCCTCTAACAAGTCACGTTTGCTTTAATCTATCATTACATAGTGATGGGCTTGGGCTTACAGATACACAGAGAATCTTCTGGCATACACCAACAATGGGCTGGAGCGACAAAATAAAGTCTTCAAGCACACATTTCTTGAGCAGAGAGCAAACATTAACCTCCCAGGATTGGTGGATGCGCTCATTTCCAGCTACATTCCAAGCATGATGCAGAAGTGTATGCCCGTTTGAAAAGGAAAAAATATTAGGAAAATATAAAAGTAATCAACAACTATTCATAAGATGGTACTATAAGGAGTTTCAAGATTTGCCAAGAGCAGGAGCTATGTTGATCATTGTGGAGTGCTAGAAAGAGAGAACATGATGAAAATGTGCGGCTCAAGGAGGGATTGAAATCTTACAACAAAATTGATTCTCCCTTTTATAAGGATAAAAGGTAATATTTTGTGGTCTCTCACTGCTGTGTGTGCAAACTGAACATGGCAAGAGGTGTAAGAGAAAGACCAGGCACTTGTCACGGGTGTGCTACCAACACTGCGAGAGGTTTACTGATGAAGACTATTTGATCAACTGTATAACATGATTAATATCCTACATGTTCAAATGTGCTTTAAGCCTTGAACCAATATGCAATCAATAGTACACAACACTCATCACTAAAAATCAGTGTCTTTTGAACACAACATGGTGCTCGTATTTGCAGGAGCATCAATCGTTAGTAAGATGGTTTAGCTGTGCTAAACCAGCTTACACTCATGCGCGTGAGTTTTTGACAATGACTATGACCACAGAGGAGAGTTCGGAAGTGTTCCTCCAGCGACTAAGACAGGCCACTATGTGCATAGAGTATAGGAAAATGGTGATACATCACTGACTACTAGACGCACAGCCTGATGAGTGCCGTGCAACCATATTGATGTCGTCATCCACGGCGGACACCTGCAGTACAAGAAGATGCCTCAGAATTTATTCAACTTACTTTTAGCTTGTATGAAAATGATGTTGTACCCATCAAAGAGAATTTTTTGACAGTCTAAAGTTCAGGGGAATATCAGTGAAGAGAAAATGAGGTAGCTTACCATTTGAAACCTGGGATAAACGTAGCAGAAAAGTAAACTCTAAGAAAGAGGGATCAGTCCCATGACAACTTCAATGCCTTTCGAAAAATCTTCATCACAAGCAAAATATAAGGTAAACATTAGTCGGAGAAATCAAGGATGACAAAATCGTCTTCCCCAAAGGGGCATTTCGAACCAGGACACAAATAGTCGGTTAACTGCTAGTGTTCAGGATGTAGTAGCGTTCTCTCACACAAATGTATTACATAAGAGCAATTTTGAAGAAAATAGCATTAATGAACAGATTTCTAAATTGTTTCAAGACATAAATGATAAAAGCTCAGATACCGCATTAATGTGTAATGATATTGAAAGGGCGCTGAAGGCTTGCCATCGAAGAATGGGCACTGGACCTGCAGCACAAGAAGATACCTCAGAACTCATTCAACTTATTTTTAGCCTTCCTATGACTTCCATAGGGAGCAGGCTTGGAGTCGATGGACCAGCAAGAGAGAAAATTGTGTGGCTGCATACCATGACACTGTCTTGGCCATGCTGAGAAGATGTGCTCATGCCCCAACTGAGCGTGAATACCACGATGCAGTGTCCCATCTTCAACAATTATTCGGATCGGACAGTGATAACGAATCAGTCAGCTCTTGTAATACTAATGAATGTAGCGAATGTAATTCTCCACGGAAGATGTATTTAGAACTGTTCAGAGACGATATTCCTGCCAGTGACAATATTCTATTTCAAGTGCCAAGAGCACCCAAGGAAGCTTTGAGAGTAATTACTAAGATCACTGTACATACAAGTTTTTATTCTAAATCAAACTCTGGGTGGAGCTTAAAGAGTAGAGACCTCCTATCCGGAGAAGCCTCCAACTAATGTAGAGGAGTAATGTATTAATGTGTTGCTGTTGCCAGACTTCAGACGACCCGTCCCGCATATGCAGAAGGGAGACAGACATGAGGGTAAACCGGCACCAGCGCATACACATTCACGGCTGTACGCTCGGTCCCAGGGAGGTAGAGGCGTGGGGACAGAGGTTCCCACACACCTATTTTAGCTTCAACTCCCTGGTGAAGGTGTTCAACTCAGAGCAGCTGTCAGCCTTACGCCGGGTACCCTCAAATCGGCTCCTTCTGGAGACGGATTCCCCTCCATCTGCCCGCAGACGGGGGCCTTACCTGTTCAACCCCTGCCTACCTCGGGGATGTTGGGGCGGTGGTCGCTAAGGCCCGAAACACCCAACTCTGACCCTATCCGACCATCTGTGGATCGAGCGTTTGCAGGAATGTGTGATAGACTCCTGGGAGCGTGAGGAAATCCTCCAGAAGTTCCCACACCAGGACCCGGCAAGGAATGTGCCTCCATGGGATCATTTTCCGGAAGATCTTTTCTACAAGCCCACTGACCTATGGTGGACATCACATACAAAAATGTCTAGATGAATTTGTACGCCATACAAAGAGGATCTTTTGACATTCTAAAGTTCTGGGGAATACCAGTGAAGAGAAAATTTTGTAGCATACCACATGAAACCTGGGCTAAATGTAGCAGAAAAGTAAACTCTAGTAAAGAGGGAGAAAACATTGGTCCCACAAAAACTTCAATGCCTTTCAAAAAATCTACATCACAAACTAAAGATAAGGTAAGAGGGAGAATACACTGGTCCCACGAAAACTTCCATGCCTTTCAAAACATCTACATCGCATACAAAAGATAAGGTAAACAATAGTCGGAGAAATCAAGGACGACAAAATCGTCTTCCCCAAAGGGGTATTTGGTTTATTGCTAGTGTTCAGGCTGTAGCAGCGTTCTTAGACACAAATGTATTACAAAAAAGTAATTTTGAATAAAAAAGAATTAATGAACAGATTTCTAAATTGTTTCAAGACCTGAATAATAAAAGCTCAAATACTGTATTAACGCGTAATGATATCAAAAGGGTGCTGATGGCTTGCAATCAAAGAATGAGCACTGGACCTGCAGCACAAGAAGATACCTCAGAACTCATTCAACTTATTTTTAGCCTTCCTATGACTTCCATAGGATGCAGGCTTGGAGTTGATGGACGAGCAAGAGAGAAAATTGTGTGGCTGCATACCATGACACTGTCTTGGCCATGCTGACAAAATGTGCTCATGCCCCAACTGAGCGTGAATACCACGATGCATTGTCCCATCTTCAACAATTATTCAGATCAGACAGTGATAACGAATCAGTCAGCTCTTGTAATACTAATGAATGTAACTTCCATAGGGAGCAGGCTTGGAGTTGATGGACGAGCAAGAGAGAAAATTGTGTGGCTGCATACCATGACACTGTCTTGGCCATGCTGAGAAGATGTGCTCATGCCCCAACTGAGCGTGAATACCACGATGCATTGTCCCATCTTCAACAATTATTCGGATCAGACAGTGATAACGAATCAGTCAGCTCTTGTAATACTAATGAATGTAACTTCCATAGGGAGCAGGCTTGGAGTTGATGGACGAGCAAGAGAGAAAATTGTGTGGCTGCATACCATGACACTGTCTTGGCCATGCTGAGAAGATGTGCTCATGCCCCAACTGAGCGTGAATACCACGATGCAGTGTCGCATCTTCAACAATTATTCGGATCAGACAGTGATAACGAATCAGTCAGCTCTTGTAATACTAATGAATGTAACTTCCATAGGGAGCAGGCTTGGTGTTGATGGACGAGCAAGAGAGAAAATTGTGTGGCTGCATACCATGACACTGTCTTGGCCATGCTGAGAAGATGTGCTCATGCCCCAACTGAGCGTGAATACCACGATGCAGTGTCGCATCTTCAACAATTATTCGGATCAGACAGTGATAACGAATCAGTCAGCTCTTGTAATACTAATGAATGTAACTTCCATAGAGAGCAGGCTTGGAGTTGATGGACGAGCAAGAGAGAAAATTGTGTGGCTGCATACCATGACACTGTCTTTGCCATGCTGAGAAGATGTGCTCATGCCCCAACTGAGCTTGAATACCACGATGCATTGTCCCATCTTCAACAATTATTCGGATCGGACAGTGATAACGAATCAGTCAGCTCTTGTAATACTAATGAATGTAGCGAATGTAATTCTCCACGGAAGATGTATTTAGAACTGTTCAGAGACGATATTCCTGCCAGTGACAATATTCTATTTCAAGTGCCAAGAGCACCCAAGGAAGCTTTGAGAGTAATTACTAAGATCACTGTACATACAAGTATTTATTCTAAATCAAACTCTGGGTTGAGCTTAAAGAGTAGAGACCTCCTATCCGGAGAAGCCTCCAACTAATGTAGAGGAGTAATGTATTAATGTGTTGCTGTTGCCAGACTTCAGACGACCCGTCCCGCATATGCAGAAGGGAGACCGAGATGAGGGTAAACCGGCACCAGCGCATACACATTCACGGCTGTACGCTCGGTCCCAGGGAGGTAGAGGCGTGGGGACAGAGGTTCCCACACACCTATTTTAGCTTCAACTCCCTGGTGAAGGTGTTCAACTCAGAGCAGCTGTCAGCCTTACGCCAGGTACCCTCAAATAAACACCCTACTCCCGTCCCTTTTAGAGTCGACCAGGGCAAACGCCTTGGCCCTCTATGCATAAGGGGCCCAGGTTGGGGATGAGGCGGGTACAGCGTACCTGCCAGGACGGGGGTTCGTAAAGGTTCCCCCTCTCTTTCACTTGTCTGCGGACGGGGGTATTACATCCCTATCCCTTCAACTTGCCACATCGGCAAGTCTTTTAGTATATACAATAGTTGGGCTTCCCGGGGGTTATGGGTTAATTGCCATTGGGCATGGGTTTTTGTACATAATTCCAAGGGGATTTTTTCAAAATGGCCCTCCTTGCCTGCGCCGGAGTGACCTAGGCGGGTATTCGGTTGCCCGGAACCTCACCGAAAGGCTCGAGAAATGTACCTCCCGAGCTGGTAAGATGGCGCCGTAGTCCAGGAAGGACAAGTTGACAGTTCCCCGCTATGGGAGCGCGGAGCATTTCAGGTGGGTTCCCCTTGGAAACCACTAAGTTATTTTTTGACAAGTGTTTTTTAAAGGACGGAAAAGTTCCGGCCACATTCTATTCTTGTACATGTGTTCATAAGAGTTTTATATATATTTTTATATGGTTGGTTTTATACCATTGTACATAGACATCTGTTCACTGCTTTTCAAAATCAGCAGCCGACATTTTTGTAGTTATGTAGTTAAGCTTTAACGTTCAGGGAGACACCCAACCCTGAAGATTTTTTTTTTTAAACGAGTTAGTGTTAATATTTATTTGTTTTGTATGTGAACCTTCCCTGGTTGTTTTGGGGATATACCAATTACTAGTGATTCAAAAAACTGATTCTAGCACTCCTTGGAGGGAAATTGGGTAGTGTCCCATATATATAATGTCCCCTCTATGGAAAGTTTCCAAACCCACGGGAGGGGCAAATTTTTTTTTTCCCCCCCCCTACCTTTTTCATTTTTGCTGGGCTTATTCCTGGTGGGGCCCAGTTCTTCAAAACAGGGGGGAATGTTGTAGTCAGTGACCCCACCCCCCCCTACAAATAGCCACCACCAGGAGGCGCCATTCCCGTCTTCCCGCCGAACCAGCAGTTTTAGTACCAGATTCAGAACAGTAAAGACGTGCCTAAACAGACTTCCAAGAGCCACTTATTTGGAGGTAAGTTTATAGGCGGATTTGGTTCTACTAAACCAAAACAGCTTTAGTAGGTTTCCATATGGGAATTAGAGTAAGGGATAAGGGCATCTCCCGGGGGGTAATCAAATTGGGGTTCCATTTGGTTAGGATATTCTGGCATTGGGGTCTCACCCAAATTATACTGGGCTATGTTGTCTTTGGGTGTATACTTGTAGGTAAAGATTGCCTACATAGGTATAGTAGTAGTAATCAGTGGACTTGTTCTCTTCCCTATCTTCTATTAGGAACTTGAATTC
Source organism: Echinometra lucunter (assembly GCA_029962745.1). NCBI lineage: Eukaryota > Metazoa > Echinodermata > Echinoidea > Camarodonta > Echinometridae > Echinometra > Echinometra lucunter. The sequence continues at coordinate 14,407,733 of CM057159.1, read as the reverse complement.
AATATCAAGTCTACTGGGTATTATTGTGGTTATTATGATATACAGAATAAACTGAGGAAAGGGGATTTGAATCTACATCTAGTGTATGGTTCATGATCTAACTTAAGAGTGACATGTTGCAAGCAATAGAGATAACTGATATTCAGAATTTGAATTATAGAAATGTTTGAGGTTTACTGAATTGAACCTCAAACTTGTTAGTTGTTTACAGTGAGATATTGTTGATAATTGGATGTCTTTTAGTTAGTTAGTGACACCAACCTGGAAGTGACACCAAGTGACACCAACCTGGAAAGGTGCTGTGGTATCAGAGCTAATTCAACTTAGCTTTAGTCTGTGACTTAGGATTGATATGGTCTAGTCATTCAGAAGAACATAATTTACTTGAAAGTATGGACCAAAATATTTAATCATCACAGACATTTTGGGGGGATTGTATTGGCTTATTTCCAAATTGGTTTCACAACACATACATGTAGTTGAATACTAGATTTGAGAGGATGTTTACCTTTAAGCATTGCACAGAGGTTCATTGAAATCCTTAGATTTTACAACATTGGTATTTATTTATTCCTTCCTTTGATACTGCTTTACAGCTTTCAAAAGACATACCACCATGAATCTGGTTCCGATACCTAGATCATTTGTCACATAAATTATGTCAAGCGCGCTACTCCGTAGGATGATCATTTATTAAAATGATTATCATGAATTGTAGTGTGTACATAAGCTGGAATAAATTGTTACATAACATGTAAATATTTATAATTCACATGGTTTCAAACTGTAAATAGTTATAATTACATGTATTCAATCGCATTTATAAAATTAATATTGAGAATGTTTACCATACAGAGTAACTTGACAGTCATTTAGAAATGTCAATCTCAATACAGATTCCATATTTAATTTGAGATAAGATAAACTAAGTTAGGAAGTAATCAACTTGAAGGCTTGTTTATACTTGGCTGTTTTCTCAGACAGATGTAAGAGGTTAGATTCTGTCGACGGATTCTAATGCTTAGTAAGACAACTATGTAAGTTAATTCTTGAACCAGTGGTAACATAGGGATTTTTACGGAAATCTGAGGCTATTTGCCACACAGAATGTGGGTTTACAACTCTCACCGACAGAGTGAGTGGGAGTTAGTAAGCACTGTAAGGCTGGTAAACAAGGCCCGTTGAGAGGTTGATATTATTCGGAACTTAGAAGGAAGGCATTTTTGTTAGAATGGGTTTTCACTAATAGCGATGTGGTATTGAGTGACTGCTGGCAGTTGAGTATATGATTACTTGCATCAGTTTGATCGACAGAAAAGAATTTGGTTGTAAAACCATAGGGTTAGTAGATTACAGTTACAAGTCTAAATAATCTTTTGAATTGAATACGACTCCATGGAGTATAAGTAACGAGTACAGAAATTGTTAGTCTTTAGCTGGGATTTTACTACTAGACTCACTTGCTGTCTGGCCAAGAAAGAGTGCTTACATGTAGATATCAATTCGATATTGATGAAATTTCATTAACAGTTGTATTTACTTCCTTAAATATTCATGTAAATAGTTACCATGCACATGGTTATACTCAATGAATTCAATCACATGTATTTATCTAAATTCTATATGAAAGATTTCAATCGTTGACAAATGATGATAAAATTGTAAATACTGGACGATTAATTTATTAAAGTTCTGTTGAACTTTATCTACGTTTGAGCAATAATCTATTTTCTACAGTTTCACAATGCACACTTGTGAATTGACAGGTGATTAGTGATCAGTGATTGACATGTACGATGATTCCATTCGGAATTTAATCTTTAGACTTAGAGATAATTCGGTGATCGATTGAGTAGTGAAGATTGATTGTTGATGTGATTAAGGCTAGAGTACAATTACGAATTAGTTAAGAAATTAATTTAGAAATTATTATAGACAAGAATTCGCCATCGAGCTCTGATAGCTATGCTTACTTAGTGAGACCCAGTAATAAGTGAGGTTTGAAGTTGAGAAAGAGCTTAGTGGAATTTATTGTTGAAGCTATGCCTGCCTGAATGAGGTGATGGATTGCTCCGATGAGTAGTGATTGTTAAGCAGTGCAAATACCTGAACGTATGCATTAGTGTGCAGTGAATACTAGGATAGCATGCTATCCTATGTGTTAGTGCATGTGTATGGAGAGATGCCGCATGGTCGTCTCTGGCAGAGTCAAGGCTGGTTATGATCTAAGTTTATTTAGGATGTAAATTTGTTTGATAAATAAAAAGGGTTAATCACTCTGTGAGAAAAACTCACCAAAGCCTGTTTTGAGAGTCCGGGTCATTTCAGCAGAAAATAGAAGAAATAATGCAGAAGATTTGAAGAATTCGCTACAGGACTCGGGAGCTTTCGACGTCGATTCTGGCAGTTTTCAGAGGGGAGCTAACAGCTGGGCGCGTATTTCCACCAATCACAAAGCTCTTTAGAGAAATTTAATTATCGGTACGAAGATAGGGATCTCCTGATTGGATATTCACAAGCTCTTTAAATTACGCTCTTGTTAAGCAAGGGAAATGTGTTATTTACAACCCTATTGGCCAAATCTGTACCTACTGCAGAGCTCAACATCTCTGTAAAATGTTGTGGTGGCAGCAACCGGCACTGAGAGGGTCTCACGCTACAATAACAAATGTGACTGCGTCATATGCCTCCACCTTTAGAACTAGTCATTTCAGAAACTGACCTCTGTGACCTTGGACCTGGAACCTACTTACTACAATAATCATCTGCCTATCAAGTTTGAAGTTCATTCATAAGTGGACCTCTGTGACCTTCTTGGACCTACTTCCTCCAAAATCTGATCAGATTGTCTTCCTATGATGAGACTTATTATCATCAAGTTGAAGTTCATACTGTAAGTTGCATTCGGGATAACGAAGCCAATGCCAGAAATTTCATAAGTTGACCTCTGTGACTATTGACCTTTGGCCCTTGACCTGCTTACTCCAAAATCTAATTGAATTGTCTTCCTATAGAGATACATACCGGTACATATCAACGAGAAAGGGGGATGGAGAACCCGAAAACACAATGCTTTCGGAAGTTCTGGCACCACCTTATGTGGCGGAGGCATAAAAAATGATGGTCATATAAAAAACTGTATATTATTTGTAAGCAGAATGAATATTTTGCAATTGTAATTTTGGGCTAGCTTTGCGGGGCTCAGAATTTTAAAAATTATCTTCAAAAACTGTCCACTCAGGAGACATGTTTTGTCACAGTACCCAGTGGATTAAGATAAAAAGACAATGATTATCTATCATATTGTAGCAAAGTAGAGGCATAATAATCAACCTGAAAAACTTCAACTCAATGCAATTTCTTTCACAGTTGCATAAGTTACATGTTAAGTACACCATATCTGTAATATATCGTTCAAGTCATGGGCTTGGGCTTACAGATACATGGAGAATCTTCTGGCATACACTAACAATTGGCTGAAAATTACTGGTTAGGGCTTGAGGCATAAAGAAGACAACTCTTGAGAACAAAAAAAGCCAAGCAAAGAAAGAGGAAGAGGGACTGGGCATGCAGTGAGTGCAGTGGCCTATGGTCAGAGAGTGTGACCTGATAGAAAATGAAGTGGAATACTCATTAGGCTCAACAAAGTTAACTGTACTTTAATACCTTTCTTCATCCATCTGGAATCAGTGATTTTTCTGACGATGTTTTTTAGCCTACTGTAGAAATTTCTTCACTCTGGTCCCACTCGACAAGAAAGCTGTTGTATAATCTCATCTAAAGCAATTTTGCCTGGAAGTCATCATGCCTGATAAAAGAGCAAAGAGGAATGCAGGGAAATTTCTCCCTAAAACCATGAATGCATCCCAAGAACATCCATCTCCCAAAAGGCCATTTGTGGACAACCCGGAATTCAACCACAAGGTCCTTACTGCACAAGGAATGGCGGCTGCAGCGGAGAAAAAGGAGAAGGGGCTCTTTGTCATCTTCGACATTGAAAACCATCTTCAGGATGTAAAGGTTGGAGAGTGAGATGAGTTTGCAGGTTTACCGACCAAGGCTGTTAAAGCAGCAGTGGAGGCGGCCATTCCTGCAATCATCACTGCAGTTAAAGATGTCTGCCTTTCGGCAGTGAAGGAGGAGGTAAACCCCCACCTTCTAAGACTGCAGTATAAGCATGACGAGATAGCTCAACAGCTGAGGCGGGACAATCGATCTCCGCGGGACAATCGATCTCCGCATCACTGGAGTCAAGGAGGAGGAAGAGAAGGAGGAAGGTGAAGGAAAGACAAAGGAGGATGAAACCGATGACATGCTGTATGGAAAAGTCCTAAAAGTGGCGGAAAAATCTGGCATCACCCTGCCCTAGGAGGACATCTCAGCATGCTATCGTGTCGGGAAAAAAACAGGAAAACCAAGGCAAATCATGGTACGCTTTGCCATGAGAAGAAAGTGAGATGGGGTGTTTTCCGGTAGATTTAATCTGAAAGGGGACAGCAACTTTGATGGGGGGTATATCAACGAGGACATCACTCCTATGAGGTTTGCTGTCCTGAAGGCAGCGAAAAAACAAGCCCCTTGGTGAAAAGGGTATCTACGCAAAATGGAAACATTTTGTGTAAAATGACTGATGACACCTTCAAAACAATTACCTCTCCTGGGGCCCGTTGCATAAAACTTTTGCCAGAGTTTTTTACGGCAAAAAATCAGAAAACTATGGCAAAAAAAAATTTGCCGGAGTTTTCCATTGCATAAAACTTTGCCAGAGTTTTTTACGGCAAAACTTACAAAAAACTCTGGCAAATCGAGTGGGTTTTTGCCGTAGCTCCTATACCAAGGGCAAAGTCCTAAAAACTCCGGCTAAACAGTTTCAAGATGGCTGCTCTATTGTATGCCATACAAGAGGCAGCTGCCTTGAGACGGGAGCGAGTCTTTAGAGATCGAACGCATCCCTTGGATGTCTACGACGACAGCGAAATGCTGAAGTTGTATCGATTTTCCAGACAGGGATGCGTTCATATCATCAATAGACTTGCTCCCCATATCGAACATCAAACAAGACGAAATTATGCATTGCCTGCAAGTTTGCAAGTGTTCATATCTCTAAGGTACTTCGCAACTGGTTCAATGCTCAGTAACACGAGCGTAATACATGGCATACATTTGTCTACGGCATCGAGGACCGTACGGAGAGTGAGCTTAGCCTTGTATCAACTACGAAATGAGGTAATTACAGAGAATTTCAAATATTTGATAATTTATAGGGCCTAGTTTAAGGTCATAATAAGTGAAGGGATGAAAGAGAGTGATTAAAATTTCTGTGACTCTCAACACTGCGATAGATTAGAAATATCTATCGAGCTTGAGCTTGAAGATTGTAGGCCTAACAATAATTTAGTAGTATACTGTTGTAGAAACTCCCCCCCACCCCCCTACAAACAGCCACCACCAGGGGGCACCATTCCTGTCTTCCCGCCAAATCATCAGTTTCAGTACGAGATTCAGAAGAGTAACAACGCACCTAAACAGACTTCCAAGAGCCACCTATTTGGAGGTAAGTTTACAGGCGGATTTGGTTCCATTTAGCCAAAACCGCTTTATTGGCGCTGCGACATATTCATTGCAGATCGCTGCATTTGCGGGAAAAACAAAGTTAATTTCTTTTTTAATTTCTGTTGTGATTTTTCGCTGTGGGCCAAGCTCCCTACCTAGTGCACTGACGTACTTTCCGGTGCGCGGGGAGAAAGTGCTCACAGCGGAGTTGCCAAAATCAGCTTTGAAATTGTAGTGGATAGGGTGGAATCCTCCTCTATCCCTCTTTGTTATCATCTATATATATCTTTGTCTTATTTTATTGTGTGTGTCAGTCCGGAAAGCATTTTCTGCCTCGGATTGGCCTTGTTTTGTCAGTTGTTCGGTGTCTTTCGCGCTCTCTCTCTCGGGCACTCTCATCGCCTGTAGTCCCAGCGGCGCGAAAATTTTCCATCCCGCTGTCGGGGAGAGCGGGAGAGAGATTCACGTGTTTTGAACTGGTGGTTGTCGTGAGTGTTTGTGTTTGTTTGCGTCTGTGGGGTGCCTGATTTGTCTTGTTTTGGGTGAATTATTGCTTTTGGGTGTGTTTCTGTACTTGTGAGTGTAAATCTTGTCATTTTTGCATCTTTTTGCCAGTTTTGGCACGTGCGGGTTACTTGCTTGCCTGCGCACTGGTTCGCATGAAATCAGTGCTTGGGCCTACGCTCCGCGTGTTCTCTGTACACAGTGAATGGGCGGCGGGATATCCTTGTCTCCGTTCGGGTGGAAGGACGCCATTTTCTTTTTAGCGTTCATTGTATGCTCGCACAGGCTAGCGTTGACATCATCAGTAGTTTCTTTAGCAACTTTTGACAGGTTTTCAGCAGATTTTGCCGTTGGTACGGTTGCCCTGCTTCAAGCAAGAGGGGTGAGTTTTTCCAACATTTTTATAATTTGTTTTTGTTATTGCTTTTACTGCGTGTCTTCTCTGGGGTGTGTGCTTGGCGTGTTTTCGAACTGATTTTTCTTGTTTTCATCTCGTTCACATCGTCCCACGTTCAGCACTCGGAGGGTAGACGTGTAGTGCCTAGGCCTACTCCCAGCTGTGTGTGCTGGTAGCTGATTTTTGTGTGTGTTTCTTGCATCAGGGCCTGTGGTCTTTTCAATCGCGGGTGTGCCTGATTTTTGTGTGTGTTTGTTGCATCAGTGCCGGTGGTCTTTTCGATCACGGGTGTGCCTGATTTTTTCGAGTGTTTGTCGCAGTAGTGCCTGTGGTCTTTTCGATCGCGGGTGTGCCTGCTCCTCATGTGTTTCGTGTGTGAGTGGTCCCGCTGCCTTTCGGGGTGCGGGTGCGGGCGCTTTTCGGGTGTCTGTGTTGTTTCGCGTGTTGGCCCACCCACTCTTTGTAGTGCGGGAGCCCTGAAAAAAAAAAAAAAAAAAAAAAAAAAAAATATTGGGTGTGAGGTGAGGTGCAGGTGTGTGCTTCAGTTGCAGTTGTGTGTATGGCTGGTGAGGGTGAATAATTTGAGATTGAAGTAGAAGAGAAGCTCAACCTTCTATTGCTGATGATTGAAGCCTACAAGGCTGACGTCATCACCCTCCCAGAATTAGTGCAAGTCCTGGTTCAAGTTTTATACCAGGACTAAGGAGTGATATTTTGTTTTGTCCTTTTGATGGTTGTGAGTGTGCCTTTTACATTAATTGTAGGAATTGCTCCTCCGAGTGGGACACTTCTATAACCCCGTATATATTTTAGTATAGTAGAGGTAGGGTAATAACCCAATCCCATTAGTTGTCCACTTGAGCTATATTGCGCCGGGAAAGACATTCCCTTGCTGCATATGGAAGGGGCAACTGAGGGTAAGGGGGCTAGGCCCCCAACAGGGGGCACGGATGATCGGGTCCCCATCAATATATGCTCATTTGAGGAGCTGCGGGAAGTGCCGGGGCTGGCCTTGGCGCAGGCCGGAATTATCCTGGGGCTCAGGGCGGACCATGGGGGTATTACCCCTGCTCTGTTCGAGGCGTCTCCAGGGTTAGAAACACCAGAGGGGCTAGCGGGACGGTTTAACTTCGCGCCCCGGGAGGTAGGCTCCGCTCAGGGTTCAGGGGGGCTCCCCCTCCAGGGTGGGGGCGGCGGGAGTAGTTTTTCCACGCCGTCGGGGGTTAGAACTCCTATCACTAGTACCCCCGTTGGGGCTTTAACCCAGGGAGGGGACGGATGGTCGTCAACGGCCATTTACCCCTATGATGTCTATCCTCCACCAATAACTCAGGGAATCAGTAGGTCCCCAGGCACCCTCCCTGTTATATCAGGCAAGGGGGCAGTCTGCCAGTTCCACAGGGGCCCTCTTTTGGGGTCAAGGGGGTCGGTAGGGGGCTCGACTCGTTTTCCCGGGAGGCCGAGGGGGGTCCCGGGGGGCCATATGAGCCTCCCTTAGGGGCCTATGATCACCCCAGGGTAGTGGGGGAGCTTGGGGGGCATTCCCGGTTGGGGGGCGACCCAGCCCACCGGCTGGGCCGGACCGACCCTCTCACCAGAAGGGTCCCAGAAGTTGGGGAATCCCGGGGGATTAAGATTGCTGTGGGGCCGGGCCAAAAGGCCTTTTCCTACAGGGATATCAGGTATGACTTGCCCCAGGGGAGTAGTATGGAGGCTCAGGGTTGGGGTGACTCCTTCCCGGGTAATCAAGGGGTGGGGACACAGGCCCCACCCGAGGACCCTGGACGTCTACCCACCAAGAGGGATGGAGTAGGGGCCACTAGGGGGCGGGTAAATTACCAGCCCCTCCCTAAAGCTATCTCCTTTGATGGGCGAGGGAACTGGGGGCGTTTTTCCATAAATTCTCCGCCTTCGCCGACCAAATGGAGTGGGATTGGCCGGAACGAATCAACCAGTTAAGCTGGGGGCTGCAGGGAAAGGCGGGCGAGAACCTTAGCCTACTGCTAGAGCGGGAGCCGGGTCTGGGCTATTTCTCCCTCGTGCAGAGGATGGCCAAGCGCTTCGACAACGGCGGGTTGTCCGAGTCGGCTCAGCTTGAATTTGCGGCGGCTAAACAAGAACCGAATGAGTCCCTACTTGACTGGTCTGATAGAGTCCTTGGGCTGGCACTCCGCGCTTTCCCAGGGATTACAGGGTCATACCCCCAGCAGCAGGCAGCCCTACGCCTGTGCCAGGGGTGTTTAAATCGCGAGGCGGGATGTCACGCGAACTCCGTAAGATCCTGGAGATCCTCACGGTCAAGTCGGAGGCTCCCCGGGAGCGGCCTAAGTCACCGGGTGGCGATCGCTGTTATGCCTGCGGGGGCTACGGTCATTTCAAGAAGGACTGTCCCAAGCTCAAGGGAGACAAGGGGAGTGTGCGGGTATCCTTTGTTGATCCGGAAGAGGGAAACGCGAGCGGGTCGGAGGAGGGGGCCAGCCCCCGGCCCGAATCCCCGACGGCTGACGACTAGGAGGGGACCCAAACGCCCCACGAGAGGACCAGGCTGGGTCGTCAAGAGATCCTGCCGGGTCGCCAACTGACCCCGTAAAGCCGCCGGTTGACCCCGCCGAGTCCAGTGCAGGCAGGGGGGATACTGAAACCGGGATAGCAGGGGAGATAGTGGGCGAACTGGCCCGCTATGTGGGGGAGGTTACCGCCCCGGATATTTCTGTCGGATATCCGGATATCCGGCAGACGGAGCGGTTGGAAGGGGGCCCGGACCCCATCGCGAAGCCAACCGCGGGGGTCGGGGAAGAGGAAGAGGTAATCGTTTGTCGATTAGAATCTGGGTCCACCTTGACGATATCCGTCGCCGTGGGAAGCCGTCCCATCAGCGCAGTGGTGGACACGGCGGCCGAGGTGTCGATTATCTCAGACCGGCTGTTCCAGCAGTTAGATCCGCAGCCGCCCAAGTTGCGGGAGGTTGTCTTGCATGCGGCGGGAAGAAACATGCGGATGAAGGGGACAGTAGTTGGCCCACTATCCATCAAGCTGGGGGCTCAGGAATTCTACGAAGAGGTGTATGTAGCGCCCATCGCCGACGATATGCTATTGGGGTTGGATTTCCTCAGTAAGCACAAAGCGGCAATACACCTCCAGGAGCCTCACTTGTTGCTGAAGGGGAAACGAATTCCACTCTGCTACGCTAGTGAACCCGGGCGAAGGATAGCCCGGGTTTATGTCCAGAAGCGCACGGTAGTTCCCCCCAACGCCATCAAGCGGATAACCGGAATACTAGACCAACGGTTAAGGGAATTTGTATTCGAACCCCAGCGAAGCCTCCCGGTGATGATCCCTTGTTCTATCCATGGGGCAGGGGAAAAGGTCGAAGTCTACGCGGTCAACCCCACGGATAGGCACCATGAACTCGCCGGCTCCGAAGTCATCGGGGAGGCAGAAGAAATGCTAGAGAGGGAAACGGCAGAGAATCCTCTACCCGAAGAGGGGTGCCTCTCCCAAGTTAAAACGGGGGGGAGTAGGGACATACCCCCCCATCTCACCGAATTATACGAACAATCCGTTTATCCATTTATTTTATCCATTTATCCGAGGAGGGGCGGGACAAACTCCGGAATTTGCTAATTCGGTTTGCCGGGGTTTTCGCTCAAGATGAATTCGACCTTGGGAATTTCGAGGGAGTGAGTTGCCGTGACTCCAATGTTAGAGGTGGTGGTGTTGGAGCTTACATTCATTCATCAGTAAATTATAAGACTTTACATGGCAGTGTTGTACATGCAGAATCTATATGGCTGGAAATTTCTCTTAATAAACAGAGTACAGTTATTGGTATCGTATATCGAAGACCAAATACAGATGTATCTGAATTTCAGGAAAGCTTGATCCACACTTTAGAACAATTCAAAATTGACAAGAAAGCATGCATCCTTATGGGGGACTTTAATATTGATATTCATAATTCCTGTAATGCTACAAACTTGTTTGTAACCTCTCTTCGATGTATGGGATTACAACAAATGATAGAAGGTTTTACTAGAATTACAAGTCACTCAGCCTCACTGATTGATCATATTTATACAAATATTACTACAACTTCTATGAAAGTGGGAACTATTATGACTGATATATCAGATCACTTTCCAACATTTGCCATCTTCATGAACAGCTCAAGTGATCCCCAACTACAAGATAAAGTAAAATACAGAAGTTACAAGCGTTTCAACAAAGAAAATTTTTGTGAAAGTCTCCGAACAGTCGCATGGGATAGAGTATTTAAATGTCGGGATGTCGATATGGCTTATAATGAATTTGTACAAATGTTTCAAGACGAATGTGATAAACATGCCCCCTTTATTGAAGTACATAGCAACAGGCGAAAGAACAAAAAACCTTGGATAACTAAAGCCATACGCAAGTCGATAAGGAACAAGCATAAGTTATTTTGTAACGTGATAAAATTTAATCATGATGAAGTACATGTAGCAAAATATAAAAGATATCGTAATGTATTAACTACTATTCTCAGAAATGCAAAGAGAAAGTACTATGCAGAGTTATTTGAGACCCATAGTGGTGACACAAGGCAGACATGGAAATCAATCAATGACCTCCTCCATAGCAAAAGTAGTAACACCAAGGCAACTCATGTAGAACATCTATGTATTGATGGGAATGGAGGCAAAAAGATTGTTAACTCAGATCCTGAAATAGCAGAAGCATTTAATGATTTTTTTGTGAATATAGGTCCAAGTCTTGCCAAGGATATTATATATGATCGTGTTAAAAATTCTTTTGATAAGTACATTCATAAACAAGTTAATAGTTCTTTGTTTTGGAAGCCTATTACATACTTTGAAGTTAGAGACCGTCTTGTTTCTCTCAGTGTAAATAAAGCATGTGGTTATGATAACATTCCTGCACGGTTGTTAAAAGATGCTGCAGAAGTCATTGCAGAACCACTTTCTTACATCTTAATCTATCACTTTTGTCAGGTAAATTTCCCAGTGGCATGAAGGTAGCTAAGGTGACAGCAATTTTTAAAAAAGGAAAGAAAGATGATCCTGGAAATTATCGTCCAATATCAGTATTGCCTCTTGTGGCAAAGGTCTTCGAGAAATTAGTGAATGAAAGAGTACTTGCTTACCTTGAGAAAAATGACATTTTGTGCAAGCACCAATATGAGTTTCGTAAGCAATACAGTACTAAGTTGTCCCTCACAAATCTAATAAATGATGTAATAAAATCGATTGATGAAGGCAGAATAACACTTGGTGTATTCTTAGACTTCAAAAAGGCATTTGACACAATAGATCATTCTATCTTGTGTAGGAAGCTTGAATGTTATGGAATTAGGGGATTACCGCTAATATGGTTTAGAAATTATCTTTGTGACAGAACTCAGTTTGTAAAATATGGTGGGATCAACTCATCAAGAAAGAAAACAACATGCGGTGTACCGCAAGGATCGGTATTAGGGCCAACCCTCTTCTTAATCTATATTAATGATTTACCAGATTGTACAGATTACTTCAGTTTTAGACTCTTTGCTGATGATTCAAACCTCTTTCACACGTTTCTTGTTGGACAGTCTACTGTTGATATGGACGAAGTAAATACACATCTTGAAAAGGTATCAAGTTGGTGCAATGCAAATAAACTCACAATTAATCTTTCAAAAACAAATTATATGCTTATCAGTGGAGGTCGAAAATCCATTGAAGTAAAAGAAAATTTGAGAATAGCAAATACCATTATACATGAAGTGGATGTTGCATTGTTTGTAGGTTTAAACATCGACAAACACCTGACCTGGAAAACTCATATTGAGAAGGTAAACAAATGTATTAGGAGGAAAATTGGCATTATTTTTAGACTCAGAAATTTTGTGCCACAGAAAATCTTGATCTTACTGTACAAAACTCTGGTGCAGCCTCACATTACCTATGGAATTGAAGTATGGGGTAGTACTAGTATGAACTTGTAAATGGAATGTTACCTCATACAATTGTTCAATATTGCTCTTTTCTTCAGCATAATTATCCGACAAGGCAGAAAGAAAAAAATAACCTGTACATACCTAAGGTTAGGACAACCAAAGGAAAATTTTCAGTTTTGTATGTCGGTAGTTCTTTGTGGAATGAACTACCCCTCACTGTGCGAACAAAGCCATCCGCATCATGTTTTAGAAAAACACTTGTAGAATACTTATTAAGTTCAAGTCACACAATTTAGGAGGGTGTTTGAGACACCTCTTTATGCTCTGATTATTTTTGTAGGAATTTGTAGACTAACTTTTATATGAATAACTATTAACTAATATCAAAACTGCAAGATATTTCATATTTGATTAAGCAGCTATAAGCATTTGATACGGACCATTT
>CM057159.1:14151327-14394399 GCA_029962745.1 Echinometra lucunter | reverse complement strand
TACCCCCTTCAAACTTCATTTGGCAGGGGTAAAATGATTGAATAACCATGAAACAAGCAGGAGTCATGAAAATGGTGGCTGTCTGTGCTTTCAAAAAATTCCATATCTACACAAACAAAAATTTTGTTCAAAAATCTGCTTCCCAGACATACATAATGCCATTGAAAACAGACCTCATAGAGAAAAAAAAAGTTTTATGATAAAAGGGGTTTTTTTCCTTACAATTCAAGGGCATTTCAACTTATCTAAACATGTAATTTGTGAAAGGACACAATGCCATTTCTTTCATTTTAAAAAAAAAAAAAAACCTGAGTAGCTCTAATTCAAGTTCTGACATCTTTGATAAAAAGTACACTCTGCCACCTATCTTCTAAAATTGTATCTCGATTGTTACAACATATTCAATATGAATATGACCAATATAAATCTCCCAAGAAAGAAAGCAAGCAAGTGGCATTAGTGTTTTACGTGGACCCGAAAATATATGCGAAACTGTTATTAGCTGTCCTCTAGAGCCATTTCCTGCTTTCTTGCATCTGAAAACGTTTCTTCCTCCATCTCCTCCTCCTCCTCTTCCTCACTGGATGTAACATCGGGATCATCACACTGCAGTCTGCATTTTGGGCAGTCACAGGTGAAGAGGTAGTTCTCCCTACATAGAGAAAGAAATCAAAAGAGGTGTAAAAAATTCAATAATAATAATACCGGTTTCTTATCAAGTGCTTTAACCCATTGTCTACTGGAACCAGGTGACCCCTTTATTAAATCTATGGGAATATAAGAATTCAGTAGTTAACAGGTTAAGTATAAATTGACCAAAGTGCTTACAGTATTGTTACTATTACCCAGATCACTGGATTCAATACTATTCCAGAGTGCACATTCATCACTCTCTGGGGAGCATTCCAGCCTGTCGCCCATTTTACGGGCATGCACATGCTAATCCAATCACACTGACCCTTGCATCCTACTGGGTATCCAATCAGCACCTGGGTGGGAAGCGGCAAACATGGATTAATGCTTTGCCAAAAGACATTAATGATGAGCTGGGATTTGAACCCTCAACCCTTAGAGTGAGAGTCAAGTGAATGAACCACTTAAAGCTATGACAACTCCAAAGCCATGACACTCTGTGCCACTGTATAACTTACAGTACTTCTACTGAGCTTCAAAGTTATCACAATATAAGGAATATATAGGGTAAAAATGGGTTCAGGAATGAAGTAGGGAATTGGATAACTTTTCCAAAATTTGGGTGAAGAGCAAGCATCCCCTTTATCAAGGACTTCTGTTGTCATCCACGGCAGCTGCACTGGGCATACATTGGAAGAAATTATTCATTGTGTGACTCCCAAGGTGTTTAACTTCAAAACCCTTCTGAAGACATATCTGTTTAAAAGGCATTCTGGATGAATTCGATTGCGTAAACTGCAGGACCTAGTATTCACTTTTTCCCTTCCTTAGTGCACAGAGACACTACTGTAGCAACATGTGCTATACAGCCACGTATTATCACTATCAACACTACTACTACTACTACCGTATTTTTCGGCGTATACGCCGCACTATTCTTACCCCAAATGAGGTGGAAAGTCGGGGGTGCAGCCTATGCGCAACCACAGACAATTTATTACCCTTTTTCAAACCCTTGTAAAAAGTGCAAGGATTCGTATGGATGGGACTACAGTTAAAGTACTTTATTTCTATCGATGCAATTATTATTCAAGCATTAAAATGTTTATCATGAATTTCAAAATAAGATCTAAGAAATAAATAAATCTCAGACATATATGCAACATTTGCAAGGCAAAGTAAGTACCACCGAATACTTTAACCCACTATAGACAGGCTCTTTCGGTAAAAATCTCAGCATTTACTTTCCCTTCTGTGTATTTTCTGGGGCAAGTTTTCTTGTGATTTTCCTTTCCCCTGCATTTTTCTTTTCTCCCAAATGAGTTGTGCGGCTTATGTTGCGCTGCGGCGTTTACGCCGGAGAATACGGTACTTTTCATTCTCAAGATTCCTTCTGATACTAGCTACTTTGACATACCGTAACTCTTTCTGTCTGGAATGTCTGCTCCTTTCTCTACAGCATTCATCTAGGTAGCTGATTAATACTTCCTGCTGATAGGAATATATACTAGTGTTTAAAAAAAATACTTCTCAAATTGTTAAGTCTGGGGAGTGTTTCATCAACATTATTGTCTGACAAGTTGTCAGATCTGACATCTTTCCTTGATTTTGATTGGCTGAGAAGCATCGTTACTATGGCAACTGTCGGATAAAATAGACTTTGTTGGATAAAACATCCGACAAGTCATTTCATGAAACGCTCCCCAGAAGTCTGCATAGTCAAAGAGAGCACTGTTTGTTGGATGTATAAATTGTGACATCCCATGAAAATAATCTTTCCAAAACAGTGGTTTGAATTTTTGAATAAGTTTGTACAGTTTGTACAAATATCTACACAACGTACAACTATGAGTGGTAGGATATCAATCCATTCGGAACACAATATAATTGTGCATTGTGCAACCACTTGCTATCCAGTGTAATTACAATTTTACAGCCTTGGGTATTTCTCATGACACGAAATGGTAATCATTATTTTTGCTAAAATCATGTTATTCTCAACCAGCAATATACAATATATTCATTACACATATTCCATTGTAAGACGTACACATAAAAGGCCTTTTACGTGATAAACATATTCGTTAACTAGGTACTAATTTTGCGAGTCTAAAAGGGAAAAGTTTGATCTTTCAGCCGCAATGTCAAAGGTCCTCATCACTGATAAGTGCATAGAAAGTGTATGCAGGAAACATTACCTGTCCCTCTGCAATATCTGTGAGAGCAACAAGGCTAAGTGTGGAGTTGTTGTGAAGAAATCTAATCTCAGCATTAGGTATGCAGCTATGGTTACCTGCATAAAGAAAGAAAACAGAGAAAATCATTACAAAGGTAGTAGAATTTACTAATTTTTCTAACAAGATAAGATAAAGGACCTAGAATTCATTATGGAAAATGTTGAATACAGAAAAATTTATTATGGAAAATATTTAATACAGAAAAATATCAACAAATTAACTGCAAAACCGCTGAACATCAGAGTCACTGAAAAGCACATGTTGCATTTTCACTCATATGACCACCGGTTATGAACATGGTCAGAGTCATAGTTCTCTTTCTAAACTATCTCTGCTCAATAGCTTTTACACATTTTCTACTAAAAATCACTTTGTAGATAGTATCAATTTGTAGTGTTGAATAATCAGTAAAATTTTGTGTGAATGGGTGAAGATCAATTTGGACCATTCCCAGAACTCACGTTTACCTTCCAGTTAAAATGCAGCAAGAGTACTTACAGCAACTTTGCAGTTGGTAGAGGGCCGATCCCTCACAATTCAGGAAAGCTCCCGATTCTGAAAGAAAAATATTATAATGGAAAATTATTATCAAGTAATAGTAGTAGTAGTAGAAGTAGCAGTAGCAGTAGTAGCAGCAGCAGCAGCAGCAGCAGTAGCAGCAGCAGCAGCAGTACTTATTAGTTAGTAGTGGTAGTAGTAGTACTAGTAGTAATAGTAGTAGTACTAGTAGTATAGTAGTACTAGTACTGGTAGTAGTAGCAGCAGCAGCAGTAGCAGTAGTGGTAGTAGTAGTGGTGGTGGTGGTGGTGGTGGTGGTGGTAGCGGTGGTAGTGGCAGCAGCAGCAGCAGCAGCAGAAGTGGTAGTAGTAGTGTAGTAATATCTAATTCAGCAAAGACAACCACAAAAAAAACCAAAAAAAAAAGAGTACAAACAACAGCAGGAAATAAGGAGAGTCACATGGAAGTTGGGAAAAGAAAAAGATCAACTAAATACAACTAAAGCCCAGCGCACACCTTACGATCCGACTGGCTCACGACTTGTCCACGACTGAGTGAGAGGAGATGTGACGTCACAGCTCTGGTCAGTCGTGAGTCGTAGACCAGTCAGAGGCCAGTCGGAAGGGCAGTCGGAAGGATTTGACATGTCGAATCTTCACGACTGGATCGCAAGAGATCACAGGCTCAATCCATCTTCCAGCCAATCAGACAGCAGTATTGATATGACATCAGAGTAGTCGGATGGGTCTGGAATCGCAAGGCGTGCGGTGTGGAGGCTTACGACTGCCCCACGACTCACCTCCTCTCACTCGGTCGTGGACCAGTAGTGAGCCAGTCAGATCGTAAGGTGTGCGCTGGGCTTAATACAAGTAATTAACTAATACAAGTAATACATGTACCTTTCTCTATATCCACATAAAGCTGGTCAATAAACTGGTCTAGGTTTTGCCTTTCTTCTGCTTCCAAGTCGAGCTCGTCACAGTTGTACACATAAACACTTAGAGAACTGAAAAATAAAAATCGTACAATCACTTTTTGCTATTTAATAACAGCAATAAAAATGGCAATCAATATTCTAAATAGCAAATCTATAACTTAAACATGAGGCTGTACAGTAGTGTAAATATAGGATTTTTTCAAAAACATCTATGATTGTACATGATTTGCTTGCTCATTAACTTGGTCAAACTTTTTGCATAAACTCTTGGTTAAAGTTAGCCCTATCTACATTCAAACTAGAAGAAATGAAACCTCCATCTATCTGTTTCATTCAATAATTCTTTCAGGATTAATAGCGATTCCTTGGGAAATTCAGCGGTGCTTCATGTATGAATTTTCATGATTTTATTCAAAGTAAAATAAATAAAACCCCCTATCTATCCTTTTCCTTCAATATACCTTCAGCATTAATCCTCATGACACTCAGTGGTGTTACGATTTTTCCAAAAAAAATATGTATCTTTCGATATAAAGTAAGATTACCTTGACCCAACTCCCTGCCCATTCATTCCAATGAGAGCAAACAGAGATCTCAGGCCATCTGGAGTAAACCACTGGAAAGGATGAGACACATGCAAGACATTTCATGAATTTCATCAATGAAATTGTGGCTGCGAAATCACTTTGACATGCCAATGGCTTGCCAGGACGCAGTGATTCCCCTTACAAATGGTAAATCAAGAAACATAAGAAGTATAGTTGAATATAAATATCAACCAAAAACAAAGTGACACACAAACGGACAAGCAAAACCTAACAACAAAAAAAAGATGCAAAAAAAGGAAAATGGAAGTGTGAAGCTATTAGCCATTTACAAAGATTTGTTTATACTCAGATTGAGGGCATTTTTCCATGTTTTTAAATTGAAAAGAATATTAAACTGATTTTAATTTAGAAGTTCCAGATTGATGGCAGTCATTCTATTACAAAAACTCACCCGGTACTTCTAATTTAGCAAAAAGCCACTTTAAAGTTCTTAAATCTCTAGAAATCCCATTACCCACAAGAATACAGATGGTCAATTCTTCCTAGCCCTACAAAAATAAATCAACCCTTCAAAATGCCTTCATCCGATGCCATTGACTGTTATGACTGGGGTTCTATAGAAATGTATGTTATACTGAAATCAAAATCATGCTCAACAGGTCAGGTTCTACCTCCTAAGGAGTGCTACACTTGATGAAATCTTCTTTAAATCAATCATCTTGTATCCATGTCTCATGATAAAGCCCTATCACGAACATCTGTGTATTTGTTATTGCTGTCTCGTGAAAAGTGGTACAGTTTCTGGTAGTTTTCTTGCAATCCACATGTTTCTACCACTTGATCTTGTTCTTCTTATATTTTTTGCCACTTTGACAAATTATCTTATGAAAGGTCTTTCAGCACATGTGCAAAAGAAATTAACCCGTTGACTACTGAATTCTATCCTTCCCATAGACTTTGTACAGGAGCCACCTGGTTCCAGTAGCCAATGGGTTAAGAGAATTCTGTCAAACATACCTGTGCTACTGACTCCTCATAGAGTGCATTGAGCAACAGAGGCTGTAGAGCATCATACTGACCCTGCAATTACAACAAAGTAACATTAACAAAAAACAAACTCCCGTCATGCTATACTCATTTCAAAAATGGCTTCCCAGCATCTTTGCTTCTCATCACTACTCTTTTCAATTTGTAATTTTCTTCAACTACCATTTATCAATCACAACATTGGAGAAAAATAGATAGATGGTTGCAACTTTGCAAATGACTTGAAGACTTGCAAGTGATATGGATCCTTTTCAACTCTTTTTAGAGAAGCCTCCGTCTCTTCACATGTACAAATGCAGCAATTATTAAAAAAGCAATCACCTCAAACTGTTTGCCAAGAAGTTTGTGTGACAGTTCTCTCTCTTCGCTCTGTGGAACATGGCAGAACTGGTTGAAGGTTGCAATTATCTCTTCCTTTGACTTTGCCTGGCAAGGAAATCAAAACACTGTCTATAAACCCTATCCTAGGCTAGGTTTTAAAGTCTCAGCATGGCTTTAATGCAGAATTCATTTATCCCTCTGTCAAAGGAAATGAGTTTAGGGTATATAAACATGATTCTTGCTCAACAGCCACAGGAAACTCTAAAGAATGTTGCACTAAATGATTGCAAAACAACAATGTGCAAACAATTTTGCTGCACTATTACACAGTTGGCAAAATAATGTTAATTATGCTTCTGCCTGATGAATAAACTGCTTAATATATTATAGCTAAGTTTAATGCATAATGTCCTTCACATCTAGCTAGAATATAGAACTTGGGAAAGAAAATGTCTGTGTTGAAGGGAAACAGTGAATTCGGTGCCCAATGGCTAGTTTTCGAGGGTATGCGAACGATTTACAAAGAATGTGAAAGTTGAAAACATGGCAAAGTCCAACATCCTATTTCAGCCTCTAAAAGTTCGCCAAACATGCGCAGGGGTAGGGAAACACCATTAATTGTTCATGGGATACTGGAAACTTTTGCAAGAAATGTCATTTTTTTCTAAAACTCCCACCGAACTAAAAACAAACAAGTGACGATGCTTCCAAACCCTTCCGCATGTTTTGCCTACTTTTGGAGCCGAAAATTTAACTGTTGGACCTTGCCATTTTTTGACATTCGCATCCTTCAAATGCTCATGAAAACCAGCCTTTACCTGTTTGACTGATGCAATCATTTTGGCAATCAGCATGATACTGGTAGTCTCAGGAGGGTAGTGCATTGTTCTGAAATAAAGACATCAGAAGGAATTGATTCTCGTAGATGAGGTTTACAGTTCACCATGTGGTAAGTCCTGAAAACGAATGTGAGTTAGAAAGAGTAGACAAAGTTGGGGGGAGAAGAAAAGGAGAGGCAAAACAGAGTAGGAGAGAGTCAAGAGTATCTTTCTTTAGATTGGGTGATGTCCTTAAAAGGACTGTTACAATTTATTCTCGCTTTTTAGCAGATAATATTTGTTGTAGTTTTGAACATCAAATATCAGTTTCTAGGGTGGGGAGGGGGGGGGGGGAAATTCTGTCCTTGTCTCACCTACAGGACAACTGCAACTATTTCCAGTCAACTCCAACAAAATAAGATCTATCTCTTACATGTTGAAGGCATTCTCATGATTTCTAAAATAAGCCAGGATTTCAATGGAAACTATCTGAATATTATCAACCTTCTTTTAACGTATTAACACCAATATGTACAACATTGTGTGAGAGCACTATTTGACACCACCACCAAACCTCAGTACTATTTCCAAATTCATATTCTCTCACCATCCACTTGTTCATATGTCTTTCTAAGCAAAAAAATCTTGTCATTACGCAAGAAAAAATATTTGGATCTTGGGCAGCACATCATCTCATTCTAAAGTTTCCTTTAATTTACACACTGCTGGTCTTTCGTCTCGACTTACTTCCAGACTTCTTGCAGGACAACCAATGGATGATTTGGATCAGGAGGGTGGTGCGATAAACAAAGGACTTGATGATACTGATCCCACGCTTGCTCTCGACATTCACTGCTGCAGTAGGGGATCTAAAAAGATGGTATCAAAAGCATTTATCAGAGTAGCTACCATACATGATTCACTACCTGGCTTAGAATAGTAGTATCTTTTTTACTAAAAATTGAAATTCATAAGCTGAAGCATACTTTTTGCATCAATCGTCAGCAATCTTGGATGCGAGCAGACAAATCAGAATGGAGATGACCTCATATCTGACATCAAGGGCAGTGCGGATTATTCTGTTCCTCAAGTCACCAGCATTCTATAACTATATAAAACACTATTAAATTAACCTATAGAGTACTGAGCCTGAGATAACTCTGGCTAAGTGTCTATGGAAACCAAAATCAAATGGAATCCAACTGATTAACCTTTCCAATATTTCTTCTTCCTTGTTACCATTCATTCTTGTCAGTACTTTTCCCCTCATCCCCTCATTCTTTTTGTAAAGGAGACAACATAAATGTTTTACACTTCTTACTTGACACTCAGGACAGTGCACATAGTTCTTTTTCTCTAATTCACAGAATTCCATAAAGGGAAGAAACCATTCAAAACATAGGTTGTTTGGCCTACGATGTCTAATCTTTTGCTTTTGACCCTGTCTGCAGTCTTCCAACCCCCACCCTTTGTACAGCAGAAAAGTGATACAGGATCTCATACCTGACAGTGAGGGCAGTGCACATGGTTCTGCTTCTCCACTCTACAGCATTCCACGTGGGGAAGCACCAGGGAGGGGTTGGCTGAAAGCCGCCTTGCCATTTCTTCAGCGTTCTCCATCGACCTCATGCAGTATTCACAAGCCTCATAACGGTAGCACTCGTTCCACAAGAACTGCGCACAGACAAGAGGCTTTTCTTCAAAGAGCACAGTCCCAGCTGCTATATCTCTTGCAGTGAACAGACCTCTTCCCTGGTTAATGAAAAGGCAATGGTTGTTGGAAAGACATTTCCAGAATTGAATAATAAAATTGTAAGATATTTGGAATATCTTTTAAATATATTATCTTATAATAATGGAATGTCTATGAAATTACAAGATTAAAGAATTACAAGGTATGTCCACCAGAATTCAGTTATGTAATTACACAAACTTACTTCTTTGTTTAGACTTCATCTAAATTAGATAATTTTGGCCCTACAACAGGAAAAAAATATCTCACACATCCTGTAAGTCAAGAGACGGCAGGACTTAGAAGTTAAGCTCTAGGCGCTTTACAAAAAAAAAAAAAATACTGAACAGCTAAATATGTTACATACAAAGAATCATAACGTAGGCATGAATTATATTTCAATTAAACAAATGGAAAAAAGTAACATTGAAAATATGATACATTCTTACACATTTTAATCTACATTCAAACAATGTAGAACATTGATATCACTACAAATAGCAAAGAAAAGCATTGATATGATTGCAAAAAGTGCAATAAAAGAGGAGTTTATATGAAATGTTTATCTGGAGATGAAAAGATGATGTTTTAGTGCTATCTTTAGTGCTTCCCCCCCCCCCCCCCCCCCCCCCCCCACTATAGGGGGGATATCTCATTTGACAGTAGTCCAAACACAGAAAGAAGTTTGAAATATTGTATATTTACAATGTAAATACAATTTTACAAACTTTCAGTCTGGTATACAAACCTTGTACTTCTTTTATCTTAATTTTCATTGGACTTGACTTTGTATGAAAGCATGAGTTGCCACTATTCTGGCTCTGAAATTTCCAGAGACAGAAACATAATATCTGATCAAGGAGTTTTGAGAGCTGGAGTCCCAACTGGCAACAACTTATTTCAAGCAGCTGTCCCTTTCTAAGGTTGCACAATAGAATCTACAGGTGTGCTGTTGCCTTTGATGTCTAGGTTCGATGCATCATAGGAAAGCTTGGGTAATGCTTTTTGTCACAAATAGAATATCTTTAATATTTCACTTTTTATTTGAATTAACAGAGAGAAAATTGAACAGATGATAAAATATGAATACACAAGCCTATCTATATCCAGAAATTTGCGTATGTCGCATGATAGCAGGTTTAATCTGTGAAAAAGAGTAAAATTTTACAATCCTAAAACCCCCAATGTGACACTTTTCCATTTACTTCCTGCAAACGAAAATAAAAAGTGAATTTGTTGAAGTACAGTTATTTATGTTACATGTCAGATTAGCGCCCACACATGCCCAGTCGAGTAATTTTGATTCATATTTCAGGAAATTTTGCACCATTTCCTTTCGCTTGCCTCCTGTAAATTTAAGCATTGTGTACTGCTCATATTATCAGAGGAGTGGTAGCAAAAAGTAATTATCATTACAAAAGCATATTTCCCTTTGAAAATGGCCCGTAAGCTTGCAGCCAGGCAGAAAACTTTTGTCTACGTATTTGCAAGGAAGATCGAGTTAAGCACATGCCTGACATATTTTTTTCTGGCGGCATCGAACGTCATTTCAAAGGGAATGTGTTAGATGTGACTCCAGCTCTTGAAACTCCTTGATCTGATGAAGGTTGTATATAATGTATGGAAAGGGAATATTTGTCTATATTCAGAATTTATTCAGAGAGAGAAGTTTAGAATAGTACCTATAGTATTCATTTATTGCTCCAATGTTTGCAACATGGATATTTGTGTTGCTCACAAAATAAAGGCTCAGACATGACATTCAGAATAACAAAAGAATGATACAACATGTGCAAGGTAAGGAAAAGATACTGATAAATGTCTGATTATATGCCTAATGCTTATTTGGTAAAAATGGCTTGCTTTCTTTCAATTACATAGTTACCGGTAGGCTGTTTCCTGGATTTTTCTCTTCTTTTTTTTAATGAATTAACAAATCGCTAAATTCAAATAAATTTCACAAAAACAAAAAAAAATGTCTGTTACAAAAATATTCCCAAATATTCTCAATGTTCACATGTGGATTACATACTGAGGGAAATATTAGATTAGATTAGATTAGATTAGATTGGATTGGGTTAGATCACACCATATTCCAACTACTCATGGTTTGATTACATTCCAATACCAGTAAGGAATACTGTTTGAATTATAGGATAGGAAAAAGAAAAAGATACTGTGCACATCATCAGAATATGCTTCACATAGGAATGAATAACCAACCACAGGCCCGTTTCTCAAAACCCTAAGTCTAAGTTCTTGGACAACGCATAGAGACATATGTTGTGGAATTAACACGTTTACATCAGATGTCCGTGAACTTAGACATAGGACGGATATGTGAAACAGGCCCATGATCACTAATCTCATGATACCAACATACAATGTACACCGAGGACACCATTTGGGTGTGAAAACAGACCCATATAAACAGACAACGACATATGAGTTTACAAATAAATAAGTTTTAAATTGTCAAAAAATGGTTACAATACCATGACAATACACATCAAATGTATGATAGATAATATTTTCTGTGTTAAGTGTATATTCAGTGAAGTCTCGTTGGTATATTTCTTCCACTGGATGACAATGTTAGCAACATAAAGACTGTGTCATTTCTTACCTAGCTCCTTGATGCAAATCATAAAGATTTTTCTATTCTTGAACCGCTAGAAATAAAGACATGAGTGAGACATTTAAATCAGGCCTTAAATTTCGTCAATTTTCAGGGCAAGGCCAGTTTGGCCTGACATGTAAATACCTCATAGTTTTAAGGGCACTATTAAAGGCCCCTACAAAGGGCACTAAGGCCAAAGTCATTTTACAAAAAGGGCATTGAAGGCCAAAATTTTTCTGCAATCTTTTTTCAAATTTTTGTCTCGCATTTGCGGTAGGCAGCTTTAGTTGGGACGTGACCTTTGCTTATACTGCTGAAAGAGCATATTTCCCACAGGTATTGCATTTTGGACAATGATCAAACCTGGACATGGGAAACAGATTAATGCTAATTCCATGACCATGTTTAATAGTTCCATGTAAGAGTTATGACAGGATTTCCATGAATGATTTCTTTAAAATCCAGAAATTTGATTTCGATGTGTTTCAGCTGATGAATTTGTCAGATTTTGAGAAATATGAAAAAGTGAGAAATTCCTATCACAAGCAATGTCAAGTACACAGTTGCCATCATCTGACCTTGCTTCTAATTTTCAGTCATTTTTAAAAGTGCACAAATTTATCAGCTAATAGTAGGAATCTAGTTATTGGATTTTAAAGAAACCATACTTTGAATAATCTATTAGGGCCGTTTTAAAAGCCCTTTTTAATTTCAGTATTTGTCTAAACAGACAATTTTTTGACTGATCGATGCAAGATGAAGAAATGATTATCACATCAAAGTGCACTTGCGCTGCGCAAACAGCCACCATTTTCAATCTGCATTACAAAGGAAGTCATGTCAACATAAACATCGGTGCGTTCTTAGCCACCCTCCTAACTTTATAGTCTAAATTTTACTTTAGAAATATCAGATTTTGAGAAAGAGGTACTTAGAAAAATTTGGGATGGTCACAACCTACAGTAAGGTTGATACTACCATCGGCCCCTACGAAAGTGATTTTTCAGGGGTTTTTTTGAACTAGCAAAATCTCGTACTACGTGTACGGGAAACCAAAAAAAATGCAAGGCTCCGTGGAGAGTGCTGTTAGCATTTTTTTTTTTTGACTCTCCAGGAGCCTTTCCAGGCTTAATTTCCGGTGAATCCACACGGAAAATTTCATAAAAATGTCTGCAAGATAGATCGCATCGACGTGCGAACCAATGCGCATGCGCCAGATAGTTGCCATATTCGATCTGCATAACCATAAGAAAAGGAACCGATGTAAAGTAAACATCAACACCAGAGTGGCAGAGAGTTTTTACTGGCTCTGAGCTCTGGAAAGTAAGTTTTCTGAAAATTCCAGGTCTAAATGTTGTAATGTTTTAGTAATCGGTACTGCAGAAGATTGTAAATGAGGATTATAGTTACAAGCTCCTCAGAGGCTCAGTTGCATCGGTGCTTGCAAAAAAGTGATTTTCTAGGGACTAACATTAGGGTGTTTTTTGAAGTGGCCAAACGGCTACTAGAGTCTAGACTAGACTCTAGTTACGTTAGCGAGATAGGAAAAAGTACCAGGCTTCATGGAGAGTAATAGCATTACAATTTTTTTTTTTTTTTTTACTCCCGAGGAGCCTCCAGGCTACTTGTGACCGTCGGCTGTCCATTCATAATTAATACGTCCATGCATGCACACACGCGTGTGCACGTGGCTGACTGTTTACATTGCCTTTCGAAATAGCCCCGCACTCTTATGGACGCGCAGCTCTACTCACATTACACACAAAATCTGTGTAGTACGTGTGCATGTCCACAGAGAGAAGCCCGAGCAAGATGAGAGGAGCGTTTGAGATGACAATTTTCAGACTTATTTAAGGTTACCTCTTTAAAATAACTCAGTCTTTATTGATGTTTACCTTGATTTCATCAATGAAGCGAACACTGACACTAGATTTGCCTGCCATAGCACCTAACGTCACATCAAACGTTCGAGCTTCGAATTCTTTGCTTTGCTAAACTTTGGGTACCCTCTCTTCGAAGAGGCAGATTTAAAAATAAATAAAGAAAAAAATCTAGTTTTGGAGCATGCGACCGGGGGGGGGGGTGAGGGGAGGGAACCAAGATGGATGGCAAAAAAATCGTAAACTACTTTATGTGTGTGTGCTTGTGTTTCCACAGAAATATGTTGATCGGCCTCTCTAATTCTCTTCGGGAGACTAGAAAAAATGATAAAAATAATAATAAATTAAACAGTATTATTATTTTCCGACGGAAATTCAGGGCTGCGTTTCATGAAATCGTCGTTATAAGTCTAAGTTCATGGACATCCCATTGAAATGTGTGGTAACTCTACAATGCATGTTTCAATGGGATATCCAAGAAATTAGACTAATGACGGTTTCATGAAACGGCCCCCAGCCTGCCTTAAAGCTCAGGGAGGGGGCTGGGTCTCGATGGTTAAAGCACTATAATCGAGGCACAGTGTACATTTTGTTTTCCCTAACCCTATAGGCAATTGGTGCCGATTAACCCATTGAAATCGACCCGAGGTCTGCCTCTCCGAGGTACTGCAATGACGATCTACATTTTACAAATACTGGGCTGATCGTCCCCACAATTATGTGTGGGGAAAAAGAGTTCGTTTCCCCCCTAATCCTGCACAACATAGAGCCTGAGCACCAATAGGCCTATATTATTTTGGGCTGGGACTCAGTACGTTGAAGTTCTCTGGCTTAAATTTTCCAGCCTACAATATTTCCCATTTCTAAAAATAGTTAATCTGGGATGGAACCTATATAATCAGATTTTCAAATTCCCAGAAGGGTACCCATTATTCTTGCACTGAATAGATATGGCAACCAAGGCCTAAAAGATTCATGAATTAAAAAAAAAAAAAAAGTTAAAAGAATATTCATTTGAGAGGTTTAATTGGACATTGTGACAAATTATGACAGAATGCCAAGGTTTCAAAATTTTGGTAAACTTTTCTTTAATCTGAAAATGTCCCTGTAGCGTAAGCAGTTGCTACTCTGCTTTTCTGAGGTTCGGGAGAAGTTCCGGAGAACTTTTATGTTCAAAAATTCTGGTAGGCCCACATTACTTATTCCACGTTTTTTGTTTTTTTTTTCCTCATGAACAGCTACCTACCCCCTCCCTTGCTCTGATATTATGATCTAGACAGTCCAACCTCCCCCACCCCCCCCCCCCCCGGAGCTTCGCGCGCTCCCTAGGGGGGAGGGTGTGTTCCCCACTCCCGCGCAAAGCGCGGAAGCTCCCATGTTTCTTTGAATTGTTCCTTGTCTGCTCCCACTCTTTTTACTTTCTCTTACCTTTTTCTTTTCTCGATCGCTCACGCTTTTTTTCCCTTCTGTTCTTTCTTTCTTTTTTCTTTTTTGTTGGCTTTTTAGAGGGGGCGATCGTCCCCACCACCCCCCCCCCCCCTTGGCACGCGGGTGCGAAGGCTATGAATGCCCTGTACCTGGAAGTGAGCCAGCCATCTTTAAAAAGAGGAAGAATCTAGAACTGAATACAGAGGGATAATATGCCTGAATTCAGAATTTTCCCTATGTATCCCCTATCTCTATGGTTTCTGTGAGATACCGTAAAAGCCCATCTCCACTTGTTAAAAACACAAACATCTAAGTTCAGCGGATGAAGCAAGTAGAAATGGCGTTATCTTGGTTTCAAGAATTGTCTGTCTTGTCAAAAGCTGCCGTAGTTGTTGGGACGAGTGTATCTCTAATTGGTGGAACATACATCATCTATAAAAGATTATTTGCAAGTAGAACTGGAGGACCTGGGGGAAGTGTGCAAGACGATGTAAGTCAACGACTTTCTCTTATCATGACCCACACATTAGTTTTTAAGTTGGTTACCGGTAGACATGGTAGAATACCGTCTTAACTCTTATCCAAAATAAAAAATAAAAAATAAAAATGTAAGCAGCCCGAGTCCGCACTAGATCTAGCTGTGCTAATTAACGTTAGTGCCAGTGGTTAACACAACAAGAGGTAGGCTAACAGTCTTGCAAGTGAAAATAAAAATCAAAAGGAAAGAAAAAAAGGAAAGATATTCTAACTTGCTAGTTTGCTACATTTGTATTAAGTTGAGGGGTTCACAAACATAAACACTGACATTGACAAAGAGTCACTTAGGTCTAACTGTTAGTAAGTTACATGTATAGAGAGAGAGACTCAGAGAGAATCAATGAACGAGGGATATATTGATGGTAAGTTTGAGAAAATTAAAGGAATTTATTAATAACATTTAGCGTTACTAAGACCATTATTAATCATCAAGCTTTAATTTTAATGATTTTAATTTCAGTCTAGAATATATTACACAACTGAATGTTAATTGGCAATTTTGTAAAGTTATCTCTAAAAGATAAAGACTGAGGAAAATACCTGTGCCATGTGGGGAAGTTGGATGTTCTAATTTTAGATGTAATTTATTTGGACATTTTCTCTAACCCCCCCCCCCCCCTTTTTCTTATTTCTTTTTTTTTTTTGATAAGACTCGAGTAAGAAGAGAAGTAGTGCTTACTCATGTTGACATGAGAGGGGTTGAACCTACTATCATTCTTTTCTCAGCAGACTCTACATCCAGAAAAGAGAGTCCTTGTTCTTGGTTTAGATGGAGCTGGGAAAAGCAGTCTTCTAAAATGCTTAAGCCATCAAGAAGGAGATGGCAAGCTGGAGCCAACGGAAGGCTTTAACGTCATGTGCATTCAAGCCAAGAACACAACTCTTAATGTTTGGGAAGGTATGGGCGAAATTTATTGGCATACCTTGTGGTGAATAGATGATGGGACTAAATTTGAGGGAGATTACTTTTCATAGCAAAAAGAAAAGAAGAGGGGAAAGGAAGAAGAAGAAGAAGAAGAAGAAGAAGAAGAGGAAGAGGAAGAGGAGGAGGAAGAAGAAGAAGGAGAAGGAGGAGGAGGAGGGAGGTGGAGGAGGGAGTAAAAAAAGAAAAAGGAGATAAAGAAGAGGAAGATGAAGAAAAGGAAGATGAAGAAAGAAGAGGAGTTGTAGTTGTACGCTAAATGGGATCTTTGTCCACACTTTGTATTCTTTCAAAGAACAGTTTACAACTGATTATTTTGTTGCCATGGCTACAGTACTTTGTAGCACATACTGATGTGCAATTGGGCATTTAAGTAATCAGTGATGTTTCAGTAGGATAGCAACTGGAGGGATATTTTTCTAGAATTATGGTAGTATTTGGCTCGTAGAAAAAGCCATTTATATTTAACTTTTTTTTTTCTTTTTTAATTGGCATAGACAACCATTTCCACATTTAACAATTTATTTGTTATTCCTTTGTATTACAGTTGGTGGAACCAAGAATGTCAGGTCATATTGGGACAACTTCCTTCAAGGCACAGAGCTTTTGGTCTTCGTGGTTGATTCAGCCGACAGTGTCAGGTTTCCGGAAGCCAAAGAAGAGCTTCACAAACTCTTGAAAGATGGACGTCTAGAAAAGGTCCCCCTTCTGGTTGTTGCCAACAAGCAGGTGAGAAAATAAGTCTTTTCAGTGGCATAAGTTTCGTACAGCCCTAATTGTAATATCATTAGTCATATGGGAGAGTAAGAAAGCTTTTTTTTTTCTTTGTGGAACTAAGCAAGGTTTTTTTTAAAAGATTTTAAAAGTGAATTGTCATACAAAATGTGACTTGATGTCACATTATAATTTTTTATATGATTTTTTTTTTTTGGGGGGGGGGGAGGATATTATAAAGATAAGGAAAACGGTATAGATACATGATTAAGTGAGTCTGCTGTGTTGCTTTCTGGAGCATGTGTTTTTCAGGTTTTCAGGAAATTTTAGTAACCTGTAATTAGAAGGGTCATTATAAGTAATTATGCAACAATTTCTATTAATTTGAAATGACTTTCGGTCAGTTTTTCCAGTTAAATTCACAGGATTGATAAAGGGAGTCAGATGAGACATTTCTTTTCATTATCATGATGGTAGTAATTTGTTCATTTTCATCTATTTGTTTATTATAATATTGATTACTTCTTATTAGATTTAATTTTGTATTTTTCTTTTATTTTCAAGTCATTTCCCTTTATTTTCATTTACTTAATTGTAATTATATTCTTTCTTTTTTTCATTATTCATCTATCAATATTTTAAAATATATTTATTTGTTTATTTACATTTTTGTCAGGATCTCCCTGGGGCCAAGAAAGGAGGTGCTTTCCTCGAGAGCCTGGACCTGGTCCTTCCACTCAAGAACAGGGACGTCCACCTGCTAGAAGTGAGCTCCTTGGCGGAGAAGAAGAGCGCCAACATGGCCGAAGTCCTAGACCTCATGTCCGTCCTCTCAAAGAACTAGTTAGACTCACATACTCATGCACCTTGACTTATTTCATATAGCAGTCGTAAGTTTGCTGATTTCCCATGAACCCATACCAGTACAGTGTCCCATTTTAGTGACACTTTTGCAGTATACCTGTTCATCTAATCTGGTAAGAATTACACGTTACACATGAGCAGAAAGAGCAAAATTTACAGAAAACTTCGAGTCAGTTTTCCAATGCAATATGTGATGCAGTTCTTGCATAAGAGCAATTTGATTGAGCATGTAGTTTTTGCCAGCTTCTATCGACTATTGGCACTATCGTACAAATGAACTGAACAATCGTAATAATTAGTTTTCTCTTTTACCATTCTACCAGAAAACCTAGAACAAAGCTAGTTTGATTCAGTGATAACAAAAGAATAATGACCAGCATTAATACTGCTATAAGGAAAGCAGATTTTAGAGGAAATATCCAAAGAATAGTTGTCATTATTTTCCCCTCAAAATTGATTCAGTAGACAAAGAGTTAATCATTACACTCTCTAAATTGGCAGTGCACTGGAAAATATCAGTATTTTCATGTGCAAATTGGCAATTTTTCTGTTAAAGTTCACAATTTTTATTCATAATGGTTTATTTTATATGCACACGCAGCACTTTTATTTTTTTGAACTATTTAGAAGTGCAAACTGAAAATAATCATTGTCAATTTAAGGAGGGAATGTTGATTAAATCTCTCAACTGCTACAGGTTAATACATTAACATACCAATCACCTGAAAGAAACATTTTATGTATACCTTGAATGTTTGAAATCGACTTCAAAGCATGTAAGCAGTCATTATATTGGTTAGCTGTTAAGGAGTATAAAGGAAAATGTAGGATGATATAGATATTCAGATAGAGAACCCAACTTAAATTTGATTATGTGTGGGCACTATTCTTGACCATTGCATACTGATATATCTACTAGTCCACCAAGAAGTTGCTTGTATTTTCACTGAGAGTGTAGTGAAACTTGCAATATCTCTTTTTTTAGAATTAATATCTGTGCCGCATTTCTGGAAACCGTCATGAGTCTAATTTCTTGGACATCCCACTGAAATATGTGTTGTAGAATTAATGCGCATTTCAATAGGATGTCCGTGAACTTATACTTGTGACAGTTTCAAGAAACACAGCCCTGGAGTCCATCTTTCATATACAGTATTGCAAAATAAAGAGTGAAATATATGTTGTGATACTGATTGGTACTTTTTATTACATTCATGTACTTTTGAATGGGATGTCAGCAAACTTTATTTATGACAGTTTCATGAAATGTTCCCCTCCCCGTCATTTGTGTGTAACACATCACTGTAAATAAAACCTGTAATTAATTTGTACAGAGAGTTTCCTGTTATTGTTGCCACTGGTGGTGTTGGTTGTTGTTGATATGTGGAAGAGAAATAAATGAATTGAATTCAAGTGGTTTGAGAAAGGGTGTACATAATATTATATTATTTGTAATAAATGATATTCATTGCATTATTATATATCTTTATGATAATAATGGTACTGTTCTAGATGGTAATATTGCTTATTATCATCTATACGAGGCGTTTTTCCGTGGCAATTATTTCCATATTTTCCGTTCTCTGATTTGGCAGTGGTAATATCATACCATATTTTCTCTCTTCCGGGTTTTCCCATTGACTTTGCGTGTAAATTGAGCAGCGGGCAATATTCACAAAATCCGGTTTGAACCGGTGTGAGAAGCAACGCAAGCCATGCAGTGGGCAAAAACAAAGATACGCAACGTGCAATGCGCGAATACATAGATGACATCATAAAAAGGGTATAAGCCGTACTTGTGTGATTAGAATTAATGCATACATGTCAAGTCAAATGAGTAGTCAGAGGGATTTTTTTTTTTATTGAATTTTACATTGCTTTACTGTGGGGTATAGATAATAATAATAATATTGACTGCATTGAATGATATACAACCTATATCACCCTCTCTGAATCCAATATTGCCCGCGCCTTCGGCTTGGGCAATATTGGTTTCAGATCAGGCAATATAGGTTGGTATCTCATTCTATGCCAGTCAATATTATATAACTATTGCATTCCTCTATGTTTATTTGACCTGTTTTGTGGAGTATCATGTGGCTATATAATACAGGATTCATATTCCACAGAACACTAAAGTTCTGTAGGGAGACAATCAGGGGCTCTTATGGTTAAGTACCATGTATTCATAATTATGCCCACTTGAGAACCAAAGTTATATTCTCTCCTTTTCTCGCTCTATCTCTCCATCTTTCATCAATCATCACCCCTTTGCTCTTCCCCTCCCCAACCCTCTCTCTCTTTCTTTCTCTCTCTTTCTCCCTTTGGCCTCCTTTCTTTTTTTATTGTTTCCGTTACCCTCGCAGCGTTGTCTCTCTCTCTCATTTTCTGCCCGCTTCTCTCATTATCCTGTTCCACCTTCCCCTCTCTCACTCTCTCTCTCTGTATCTTTCACTATCCTTCGCATCCTTATCTCGTCTAGATGCCTGTCATCCTGTAGGTCTTCATCACTATGTAAATATTGTCTTTCGTACTCGGGTTCGTTTTTCAAATGTGGTGGATTATATTGCTGTTTTTCTTGTGCATTTAATTGAGCAGGAAGGTCTTCCTTTCATATCTGCATACCAATGAATGAATTCATAATATCCAAAGTATTACTAGTAAGCACTGTTAGCCAATCATCTTTACTTGAGATACTTATCCACTTGCACTGATCACCAATTCTTCAGTAACCTCGGCAGAATGGTTTATTATTTGAAATAAAATAAATCATATGAAAATGATAATTGTAGTAAGTGAAAGTTATTGGACAGTGCATGCAAATTAGTTGTAGGTCATAAATCTTAGTCTAATGTGTGCTCAGATAGCTTTTTGTAACAGGTTTATTAAGGACAAGTACTATTGTGATATGTTTCTGTTTTGATACTTTTGTTGAGGAACATGATATAAAATGGATTTCGAAGTGCTAATATCAAGTCTAACAAATTTACAGTACTTTTAACCTAAATCAGCCTGAATCAACTATGACTCAAAATAAGCCCTTGTTGTTAATGGCATGATGAAAAATTTGTTATCAAGAAAGGCAGGAAGCGAAGATAAATTAATTGTTTGGATTGAAATTTCAAAATAATTACACTGTACTTGTGGTTATTTGTGGTGCATTTCCTATGGAAATATTCTCTGTCATTGTATGAAATGAGAGTATTTGCTTACTGGTACTTGAAACTGTATTATTTCTTTGCATAATTCAAGTACATACTTGGAACTATCAACTTCTACCCTTTGTGAGGCTAATGTGCAGAGTATCTCAACCTTTCCTTTGTTAATGAGTAGGAAAGCCATGAAGTTTGTAATGAGGATGTTCCAACTTGTTAACCCATAGAGGTACAGTGTCACCTTTAGGAGATGCTTTTGCAGTATCTGTTGGTCAGAATGTTGGCAGTACATATCATACATGAGTAGAAAGAGAAAAATGCACTGAAAAATTTGAGCCCATTCCCATCGCTGTATGGTGTGGTGTTCTTGAATAAGAGCAGATTAACTGTTACTAATCATTAAACTCTTTAAATTGGCAATGCAGTGAATAATACATAATCACTATTTCCATGTTGAAATTGGAAATTTCTGATTAAATTTTACAATTACATTTCATTTTGGTTTATGTGATATCCATATTTATTTTTTTCATGCTATGTAAGCGTGGAAAAAAACATTTTTATTGCCAATTTGAGGATTGAAGATTATTAATTTAGACCTCAAGAAATCTCTGTACTGCTATGGGTTAATGTCATCTCTTTTGGGTGAAACCGCATGGTTATCAGTATTACATATACCTGTACTCCCTCAAAAACAAGCAGGGTTTATTTCATTTCCTTACATGTATTATCTTGGCTTTCCATGGGGAACACGCAGTATTCACCTTGGTAATTTATCAATTTTATATGTGTTTACATCATCACATAAATGAATTTACAATATATTTCTTGTAATCTTTGAAAAAATGAAGGAAAGGCTAAGTAATATTAATGTTAAAAGCATACGAGGCAGATATCCCATATACATGTACATGTACGTTCAATATTGATTGAAGAGATAAAATGTCTTACCTTCATAACATTGTAATATATGTACATGCCATTGCGTATTGCTTTTCTTTTATGCCTGAAGTATAGGGAGGCGGAGGCAGTTTATTCAATTTTACATATATATATATGGTGATTCAATCTTGTGCTTGAGTGTTATATTTCTTTAAGGTTTATATTTTGAAGCTAGATGTAATATCAGTTCTGATTCGTCAGCTTATAATTCAGTTATGTAAAAGTTGTAAATTGATTGTTACAGTCGAGAGTAGAAACTACATGTATATGTACCTGTATATCAGATATTTATTTGATGTTTTGTATCCAAGGTTATTAAACTTTCCAGTCTGACATGAACAATTCTCTTTGTAGTTGTGTTTTAATGTGTGAAGATAATGGCAAGTCCAGGTTATTCAGTCATTCTATCTTCTTCCAGGTAGAGTGCTGCTTCAAGGCACTGAAGATTACGCACTGTGGATTGTGAGTGTGTGTGTGTGTGTGTGTGTGTGGGTGTGTGTGTGTGTGTGTACATGTTGCTTTTAATGAAATATATTAATTTTAGATCAAGGTCAGAAGGTAGAGTTCCTACTCAAGAAGAAATTATTCAGAGAGTGGTAGAATACCGAAATGAAGAAAAAGCAATAGCTTTAAAAAAGAATAAGTTAGGCAAGCATTTGTTAAAATGGGAGAGAATGTACCGAAATGGCAGGACTGAGGGCGATATCCAGGAGTGACATGGGAGAGAGAGAGAAAGAGAGACAGAGATATTGACTGTGCAGGTGCTGTGTGATCGTGTGTTTTAAGGAGGGAGGGGGTAGGGGTGGTCAAGGGGGTACAGGGGATTTGGTACAATCAGAAAGATTTCACTCAATGTTCCTTTTTTTTCCATCTGAATTTACGTTTATGTTTATGTTCATGTTTATGTTTATTTAATTTCCAGGAACAAATAACAATGCATAATGACATGACAACAAATTTTCAAAGGAAACATAACAACATACATATGACATAAACAACAACCAATGCCTAGGGATTACCTAAAAGAAATTATTATTTCCGTCTAAAGGCTCTCCTTCATTGGTTGTTGTAATATGTGAAATGAATGTGTGAAATGCAGTTATTTCCTTTCTAATGTCTTACATGTTAATGGAATCCACTGGAATAGTTTGGTTTGTGATTTATGTATTGGATTAGAGTTATGCAATTCATTGAAATACTGTAGTTGAGTTAATGTATTTTGATTTGTGATTTATATATTGTATTTGAGTGGATTCAAGATAAAGATCATAAAAAAAAATATTATCCTAGTTAATGTATGTGCCAAACATTTACATTACATGTACCATTCGTAATGGAATGATTTATTTGTAACAAGATGAGAAATTATTACTTTTCCTCAATATCTAGTCTGCTCCGTGCTCTCAAAAGACTCAACCACACAGTACATGTATACAATTTATTTTGTGTGTAGTTGGTAATGTACCAGACGGGATACTTTATACTTTCCAAATATTTCATACTTTTAAGCCAATGCACAGTTTTGGTAACAAAAAGAAAATAGGGATGAAATTGATTGAGTATACATAGTCTAACAATGTCCATCTTGCATATAGGCTAGCTATGTGTGAGGTCATGTAATATTAAATATTTCATTTATGATTTCTGTTGAATTTTAGTGTAAATATTTGAAAGTAATGCAAGATAATGGCACAACGATCAGAGCGTAAACATAACTCTGAATGGCTTTACCTGTCTGCTGCAGGCACTGTGTGATGCACCTCAATAATGTTGGTTTACGTCGCTGATCAAGATCAAAACCATTTTTACCTTACAATTATTCAATATTCAACTCGTAGAGGAAAAAAAACTTTGAATGTTAGTTTTGCTAGCATTTTGCTATTGACTATCTTAAAGTAAAGAAATCCTGAATAGTTCTTGATGGCCTACCAAAACTGTACATAACCTTCAGCTCCAATAGTAAAATCAACCTTGTTTCAATTTGAACAAAGGGTAACCAATATTCCGTCTTGATGGTGACGATGCTTACAGAAGAACCAAACCTTCCCCTTATAAAATCATCGTAGAAATACAGTTTCTTATGTTTCTTGACTCACCACAGAGGTGAGATTTAATAAAACCAATTTAATTCATTTACAATCATATGTTATATACAAAAAAACAAATGCTTTGTTCATAATAAATGAACCAATATATCTCAATATAATGTTAGGTGCATTGTATTGCTTACCACTTGGATTAAAAATGGACAATTTACCCATTTTAGTAATTTTTCTCCACTGATCCATAACATCCATTTTATTCCTTTCACAGATGAAAGCCAAATCTCCTTCAAATGCTGAAAGGATGTGACTGAAACAATTGCCCTAAAACCTATGAGTTCTCATAACAAAACACACACATTGCTTGTACATGTGCGTGCACATGTACATGTAGGTGAGGTTATCAGGTGTGGTTTCCTAATCTGCCGTGATTCATGATTTAGCAAAAATGGCACTTGTTTTACAATTCATGCTTACATGTAATCTTAGATACAAGTACTGAAATACTGCTGCAAACAGAAGTTTCTTGTTAACCTGCACTTGACTGTTTGAACAAGGTTTATCAAGAAAACCCGAGTTTCTAAAACTGAATACACAGGTAGGTGGAAAATTTTTACACTTAAACAAGTGCGGAAAGAAGCAGGGACATCAACATTCTGATGAAAAAAAAAAGAGAAGAAAATACCATGAATGAAATTTCGCTTTCACAATTTCACAAGTTTAGGTTTTTGGGGTGTTTTTGCTATTGGCAACATGGTGATTATAATTTCAAATCATAACTATCGTGAAAAGTTATACGAAATGAAAAGACAAAAAAGAGACTACCTGTAGTTGTGTAAGAGACAACAATTACAACATCCAGTACTTTGCTAAAAAATATCTTTGGACAATACATCTCTTTACATGTATCTTTCTTAGGTAACAAATGTACATGTATGTACCGAAATATTGTTGATAATTTGAACCCTTTTCAGCATTACTAACCAGTTTTGACATTGCAAGTGCAAGCAAAGTGGGCTATGAAATGGGCATTTTCTCTTGTGAATACTTGGAGCAAAATGCATTCTTAGACATCCATTTTAACCCATAGAGGTACAGTGTCACCTTTAGGAGACGCTTTTGCAGTATCTGTTGGTCCAGAATGTTGGGCAGTACATATTATACATGAGCAGAAAGAGAAAAATGCACTGACAAATTTGAGCCCATTCCCAATGCTGTATGGTGTGGCATTCTCAAATTAGAGCAGTTTAAGTGTAACTAATCATTACACTCTTTAAATTGCCAACGCAGTGAATAATATATATAATCACCATTTCTGTGTTCAAATTGGCAATTTCTGATTCAATTTTACAATTATATTTCATTTTGGTTTATGTTACATCCATATTCATTTTTTTTCAAGCTATGTAAACGTGGAAAAAAATAATTTGTATCGCCAATTTGAGGATTGAAGATGATTAATTTAGACCTTAAGAAAGCTCTGTACTGCTATGGGTTAAATAAGTTCTCAAGACTTTGACACATTGCTAAAATTCTGTTTGAAGAAAACGATATCTGAACAAGTTATCCATACTGCCATACATGTACCATGCACTCCTATCCACAGTGCTATGCCTATCATATTCCAGTTTACAGTAAAATCTACAATCTTATGATTCTTACCATTCTATAAATGGTTGTGTTTAGTCAAAATTTGAAAATTGCTTGGGGTTAAAACTTTCAAAACTAGGCAAGAAACTTTCCCCAGTTGCGAAATCTACAGGTTTTGAATCAATTATTCCGGAATCAGGAGCATGAAACTTTCAAGAACCTAAAATACTGAATTGGGAGAACCTAACTACGGCCTCTACCTTTGATGGTTCAGAAGGTATTAGAAGGAAATGAATGGAGTTTGAAAAGGCTTTAAATTTAAATGGAAAAGCAAACTGTAATCTGAATTAGTGCCTTGTCCAACTCCAATAAATATGTAATGAACCCCCAAATTAAAAACTTTTTACAAACAGCCTTAATAGCTAGTCAACTCTATTGCAATGCATGGGCCATTACTTCTAATTGTTCAAGCATTACATGTGTAAATGATTTAAAATCAATTTGGATCAGACATAATTCTTTCTTAGATCACCATGAAATAAAAAACATGCACCATGACTTCTGATTAATCAAGCTTTAATTGAATTGAAATCAATATGGATCAAACATGATTCTTCATAAGATCACAATGATGTCACAACACACTTTACGATCATCTTACTGGATTCACTATTCAGGAGGTTCCCCTGATGCATTCATCTTCATTCGAACTTCATCAAAAGGAGTCCTTCATCCACAATGAGATGGTTGGTACGACATCAATTTGATTTGGCAGCTGTTAAAAGCCTCCATGTCTGCCCTAGCCAATGGTTTCAGAGCGAGAGATACTGGACAGTTCTTGATTTAAGCCCTGGTAATCAATATGAACATGACTGGTTACAATTCACCTAATTTCTTTCTCGACAAGTTCCTGAAGAGATCCCCAGTAACCCGTCCTTTCTCAAGAATATCCAATGAAATGTGCCATGCATTTGACTGTTGATAGATGAAGATGTGTTGAGTTTTGTCTGAACTGCAATAATCCTCT
This sequence comes from Echinometra lucunter, assembly GCA_029962745.1. Classification (NCBI taxonomy): domain Eukaryota; kingdom Metazoa; phylum Echinodermata; class Echinoidea; order Camarodonta; family Echinometridae; genus Echinometra; species Echinometra lucunter. The sequence goes on along the minus strand of CM057159.1, from coordinate 14,367,907 downwards.
TTCGACAAATCTCTGAAGATGTACCATAAGAATGATAGACATGTGAGGGAGAACTAACATTATGTCTAACCTTCTTCGCTGTTTTGATTTGTGTGACATTGTGAGCTCACCATCACAAAGAAACCCCCTCCTATCAACAAAGGAACACTACTTTAACACATTCGCCGTATCCTCCTGTTGACAAAAGGTTGGCAAAAGGTTGACAGAAGTCCCGTTGAAATTGGCAATAACAGTATGTGCTGTTATGCTTTTGGAGGCCCAATTACAAGTACATTCATGAAAAAAGTATCGATCAATAAGGAAGCCTCAATAGTTCCTTTGCTTCCACTTTCCAACTTGGCATCTTAAATGAGCCGGAAGGTCCAAGAGATGGGCAAGTCTTTTTATTTTGGTCCTGGGGTAGGGGTGGTTCTTCCTGCTCCCATGGCCACGCCGATCAGGACGGCTGCAATGGTCAGTCCTTGAGCCGCTACTCTGGCCCTCATCATGGTCTGTGACCTGGCTGTGTTACCTCGCTTGAACATGACCAGTCCATACGTCAAAGCACCAGCAGTAGCCAAGCATCCTGTCGAAAGGGTATAAGAAACAGGAGAAAGTTGGCTATTATCCCTGTAAGGCTTGTGCGTTGTGTGGTACGTTGTACCATCTGTATGTGGGGAAGGTCGTCAAATGATTACCTTATTTTCCGGCGTATACACCACACTATTTTTACCCCAAATGAGGTGGAAAGTCGGGGGTGCAGCCTATGCGCAACCACAGATAATTTGTGACCCTCCTTCAAACCCTTGTAAAAAGTACAAGGATTTGTACGGATGTGATTTTCCTTTCCCCTGCATTTTTTTTCTCCCAAATGAGTTGTCAAATTGGGGGTGCGGCCTATGCGGCGCTGGCTGCGGTGTTTACGGTACATGTATTAAAGAATTCACCATAACAGACAGTTATTTCCGTCTAGTACAAGTTTTAAGACATAACTATTAATAAAAGAAACTGACAGGTTGATATCACCATCATAGGTCCATTTTGAGGAATGGGGGACGATTGAAATCTTTTGATGAAATTCCTACTGCGAACACACGTAGGAGTAGACGAACACCTAAACAAATACACGTACATGTACTCTCCCATCCAATCTTTTCTGGTTTTAATCACTTGCACGAATGCCAGGTTATCATCAGATAACCTTGCACTGAATTAGGCCTGTACAGTGGAAATTGCTGACAATAGGAAAGTAGTGTTCTCTGTCACATTTCTGGGGCAGAGGAACAAGAGCAGTGATCAGAAAAAGATTTCTCAAAATTCATTTGATGAAGATAATTTAGATCCAATTGAAGGAATGGAATGAAAATAGGATATGTTATCATACTGGGTGTAAAAAGCAAACATTTTCCAAGAATTTGTTGATTATTTTAGTGATTTCTATCTCCAACTATAGAGGGCAGCATTTCACATAAATTTGCACAGCTCACCATACCAATGGCTCCCTGAGTGGTTTTAATTAGCATTTCAAATATAAATTTTACTACTATAACCACTGTTTATGATAGATTTATTACAAATTTAAACAACTAAATGATTCAAATATCATTTCTCCTTTCAAAAGTGAGGGATAAATACTCCTATCCCCCCCCCCCCCCGATTTATGCCAATGCAATGCCATGGTTTGTCAGTAGAATTACATACAATGTGATAGCAAAACATAGTTTATAAACATAGTTTATAAAAAAATTAGCAAGCAAATACCAGGTATTAATTGCGCAGATCAAATAAGTGGTCCTTACTTCATGTTTTTACAATACTAGCAATCCCAAATTAAGACCAATTGTGATCATGTAATACTAACAGTACTTACAAAGAGGCAATGCCAATGCAATGGCTAGAAAAGCGCAAGCAGTGCTCAGCGCCGAGCCGACCTATGGGCCGACTCGCCGAGGCACGTCACCTGTTCATCGCCGCATCCATACTGCACTCCTTCGGTCACACGTACACTGTACAGTCTACACATGAGCGAGATTGCACAGGTTGCGTAACTTACCAATTGGCACAAATGGATTCTGCTTCACTTTCTTGGTGAATTTTTCCTTGAATCCTTCCTGCTGTGCTGGAACCCAGTCGTGTAACTCTGGGGGCATTTCCCCAGGATACTGAAACGGCTTCCTCATCTCTTTGGGCCCACTTGGCACTGCACTTTCCTTGATTGCTGCCATTTTCGGCTTTTTTGTTGATTGTATGTAGTCTTAGTTCCAGGATTTACTTATTTTTTTTTGCATTTTTTTTATGATACTCATAGTTTCTTCATTATGCATGTATTCAGGGTACACATGGGACATTTTTATATTAGTTTTCATGAATACAATATAAGAATTAAAAAAAAAAAACGAAATACGCATCTTATAAGGCTTTTAGGGGGTATCGAATAATTCGTGGGCCTGAATATTAGGCAAATCTGTTTAGTTATTGTTATGCAAATTATTATTTTCATAGGATATATACATGCACCGTATGTTGTGAGTGGCAGAATTAGACAATCGTGACTGCTGTACTTGCCACATCAAATCAATAAAATAATAAGTTAGATAGAAGGAGCGTCAAGACTCAATGGCGGGGAGAACCCCCATTATTGAACCCATCAGACATTTTTGCTTCAAGCAGAAGCTGAAATGAGCCAGAAGAATTTAGATGATAGAATCTTATGACATGGGCATATTGTACTCGTAATTGGATGGGTGAAATACTAGTAAATGAGTATGATTTATTGCATTTCTATTAGAAATGAAATCAGGCATAGGCTTACTCTAAAATGTACGGATTCTAGCTCATTTTTTATGTCCAGTGTAAATAATAATAATGATAATAATAATAATGATAATAATAATAATAATGATAATAATAATAATGATAATAATAATAATAATAATAATAATAATAATAATAATGATAATAATAATAGTAATAACAAATGATAGCAATAACTTTTAAACAATACCTGATCAGCTCATATAGTAAAGTGATAATAATAATGATAACAAAAATGGTATCAATAATAATGATGATGACGATGATGGTGCTGATGATGATGATCATGATCATGATCATGATCATGATGACTAAAATTAAATAGATTTGCTTTCTGATGCAGTTGACCCTTTATATTTTCTGTATCTTCTGGTTACCCCCCCCCCCCTCCCTCCCCCTTCTCCAGTGGCCAGCGAGCAGACGGGACGACACTTCACTTTTTCAAACCCTGTATTCAAAAAGTCTCCCCCTCAATCCTTCGTCTATTCAATTTCAACCTCCTGAGCCCAGCGGACCAACTAGACACCGCTTCATTTGTTTCTCAATATGACCTATAACTATATAGTCCAAATTCTCTCCAAAACCCTCTTCTGGTATTTTTTTTTGTTTTTGTTTTTGTTTTTGTTTTTTGTTTTTTGTTTTTTGTTGTTGTTTTTTTGGGGGGGTTGTTCGTTTTTGTCTGTTGCTGTTTTCTTTAAGGCTGACAACAAAATACTTTGGACAAACCGGCAATACCTCTTTCGGTAAATGCTCTACTTTAAAAAATTAAAAAATGAAAGCGAAATGCAATACTAATATTCGACTTGAGGTACCCGGTATTTTGACGTACACTGGTGTATTCCAGAGTGGATTTATAAATCCACTCTGGTGCATTGGTGCGCTCGCCCTCTACGGCTAAGTGCCTGCTGAAGCTATGATAATTGCAGCTTCAACACCGGGATCTAGATCTCGGTTGATATCTTTATTTCCTCTCTTCCTTTACAGTCTGAGTCTGTTTAGCCTTTCCATCAGATCCAGAACTAGAGGCAATGGTCCGTTATCTGTGGTTGTGACATAACAATCTTCAAACAATGGTTGAATAATACGACTTTTGTTGATGATTCATTAGCGTTCAAATTACAGGTGATTATCATTATTTTTAAAAAATAAAAATAAATAAAACTGTGCGGAAACTTATACATCTTGGACCTAACATGAACATAATTAAAGTCGGGACAAAAGTAAAGAACAAAAAGCAACTGATATCACCTAGTTTTCATGGCATTATTCATATATAGTTTTGTTGTTGTTGCTGTTGTTGTTGTTCTTGTTCTTGTTCTTTTGAAGACTATACCAGTCGTTACAACATCCCCGCTCTGGGAAAAAAAATGGACTATACTGTTGAACTTCCAGTCACCATCATACCTTTCATAGACGAAATTATTATACCTGTAACGTAGGTAGAAAGAGTATATATATATATATTTTTTTTAAGGAGTTAGTGCATGGCATAGTGTGAGTCGAACCAATCGAGGCGCACTGGCATCATGGATATGGAAAGGGGAATTCTTATTTGGAAAATGAATAGCTGATTCTAAATGAGGAGAGTGAGTGATGGGGTCCTATATCATTTTCTTTTCTCACCACTGTCCATTTCTCTCTATTAACCTGTTGAATACTGGATTCTCTATTTCCCATAGATTTAATACAGGGGTCACCCGATTCCAGTAGGCAACGAGTTAAAATGCTTCCTTTTATCCCACCCCCTCTCTCTTCTCTGTCATTCAATTAGGGGGGCACGTACCCCCATGCCTCCCACCCCCGTTAGCTACGCCACCGCGATCATGCAACAGAGAATTTGAAGACGTGATGATATCATCTTACTTAATATCCCAGTCATACCAACTATATTAGACACAGACCGACCAACAGACTGAACCAACAAAAATCACATTACCCCACATGGATAATTAACTGTCGGTTTAGAGATCGTTTCAAGTCGGTTCGGCTAGGTGACCGGTGTATCATTCTTTCGATGGCTGCGAGATAAGTCATCGATGTAGCAAAGCTTCTAATTCTCATCACCTCGTCACTATACTTATGTAATTAGTGCCGCTGTGTTAATTAGCTTTCCCTTCCTTGTCTGTTGTCATTCAGCGTGAAGTCTGCCTCTGTAAATATGCTATGGCATTGGCAACAACACGCATCTGCATGGGTATAATTCGCAAAAGATGCACCGGAGCCCTTTGCCCCCCCCCCCCTTCGTTGGGTCATGTAATTAAGTATGTATGGGGGATATTTTTTGTCTACCTTCTAAAACTGGCATGCAGTCACGTTTCAGAGTAAACATGCCACTCCCCCCCCCCCCCCCCCCACTCTTCCTTATTACATCATGTTTGATTTGCCGGGCAAGGAAATGAAAGGAAATGAAAGAACGTGCAGAACATTCAATGTAGTTGCATGCATGGTCGAGTGAGAGGTGTAATCCAGTAATTAATTTCCATGGAAAAACAAAATTTGACCCGGATTAAAACATGCAGATATCCGACAGCATGCCCCCCCCCCAAAAAAAAATAGAAATAAAAACAAATGAAAATCTTCGGCTCAATCTGATGAACCACTGTATCATTTTTTTAAATGGTAAATCTTATATGGTAGAGCTGCAAACGAAGGGAGAGGGCGGACTTCGGACATATAGCCTGAAACCCATTACATATCTGCTAAAGCTATTGAAATGCATGATCGTTTTATTTGCTCTATGCATGCGTGGAAAAAAAGGGGCCACCAAAAGTTCAGTTCTGCTCTTTTTTTTTCATCATCACGTTCAAACCAGCCTGCCTTCTGGAGCATTATGCTATGACGTCATAGTATTGCGTGTAATTGCATTAAGAGTGTGGATCACATCATAACCCCACTGCACATGACTGACTTTGATATAATAATCTTACTGTCCCACAGTGGAGTATTGGGGGGGGGTCCAAGGGAGTACGAGCCCCAGGTGCCACTTTTACGGGCTCAAAAAAGCAAAAGCAAAAACAAAAACAAAACAAAACACACACAAAAAAAAAACAAAACATCCTCTTATTTCAAACTTCAAGGTTTTTGCTTGATCGCTTGTTTTGTTGTTGTTTTTGTTTTTGTTTTTGTTTTTGTTTTTTGTTTCATTGGCGTCAGAAGTTGGAAGGGGGCGCAATTATTTCAGCGCTTCGAAGGCATACTGTGTATGCATCGTATCTCTGTGCAGCGCTTGCCGTTTTCCCAGAGTGCGTTTTCCCTAAATACGCCACTGCTGTCCCATGAGGAGTAGTAACTTGTGTCGCTAAAAGGGAAGACCTGGTGAATGGAGTAAGATGTGAAACTCTCCCTCATGTTGAGCTCAATATGTCAGAGTTCTTTCAGATATCTATAATAATATGTCGGTTACAGTTTGTTATTCCGAAGGTTCGTTAGTCCGAAAATGAAATAAGGTCTGTTAGTTCTTTAGTTATTTTCGGACTAACGAACCTTATTTCATTTTCGGACTATCGAACCTTCGGAATAACGAACCTTATTTCATTTTCGGACTATCGAACCTTCGGAATAACGAACCTTATTTCATTTTCGGACTATCGAACCTTCGGAATAACTAACCTTATTCATTTTCGGATTAACGAACCTTCGGAATAACGCCACCAATGTTCGGATTAACGAACCCTTGTTTTCATTTTCGGACTAACGAACATCTAGGTATACGCAATTTGCGTGTTTCGGAATAACGAACCTTCGGAATAAGGAACGAAGGAAGGAAATAACGAACATCGCTTGAATAGGTCAGCCAATAACGCCGTCGGCTGCCTTTCTTCTTAATCTTCTCGAGAAAGTTAGTATACCTGTTATTTGATCTCAACTTTGGAAGAAAAAAAATGTCGGTGAGTGCCCCATGCCCTCCCCAATCGGAGCCGTTCATGGGATGCGACAACCCTGGAATACAATTAAATGCAAATTTGTCCATACAGTCTGAATAATATGTATAATATTATAACAGATACAGACATTGAAATAGACAGCAATGACCAAAACATAAAAGGGATATCACAACCGATTTCAATGCATTACTATTTCTAGGAGATAAGTAATGAAATCTGCACGTCAATTTTTTTTTAAACAGGTATCTATGGGTATTTTTTTTTTCTTTCTTTCTGTGTTATTGACAGAACAAATTACTCCAAGTTGTGATTTAAAGTTGCAATCTGTAAATACAGATTTTGTGTCTTCCCATAGAGCTTCTTTTCCCTCTTATTCTTGTACAATGGAAAACTCAGGTACATTGATTTCATATGTATGATATTTATTTCAATTTTGATTAAGAATGATAAGATTAAATTTTACGTCTTCTTCATGAACATCAACTATCGTCTTTAATGATCCATTGGATTTAAAAAAATGGATTAAAAAACACATAAACAAACAAAAAGATGAGCGTGGTATCTTGAACCAAAGGGTGTCAAAAGTAGATTTATCATTATTATTATTATTATCATTATTATTGTTGTTGTAGTTGTCATCATCATCATTATCATCATCATCGTCATCATCATCATTGTCATTATTATTTTTAACGAAAAGTTTACGAAATATTTTATTTAGCGATACAATATACAGTTAAATACTGCATACGTCAAAATTTGTAATTTCTTCATCAATAATTGCATTCCAATCATATTTCCAAACGTAACCAATTATATCCCAAACCATTCGCACGTGCAAAAGTACGGTTCAGTAACTGAAATATGGATTTTCTCATGCGTGTGTTTAGCAAGATAGGTCAATTTTTTCACCAGGCTTTCATAAAAAGGAAAAAAAAAGAAACAAAAGTGCAGCAATATTTTCCGCAAGTCCAAACGTATTTTATGGCTCATTTGCCTATTGTGTCAGCGGAAAATCGATGTGCAATTGCAATTACAATTTCATGTGCTGTACATAATTATCTGGGGCTGAATGCACGCTTGGTGTTTCATTGTACTGTATAATACAGGTACAACCGATTTTAAGTACGTATTGATGGTGGCGTAGCCTAGGTCTAGATTGTGGAGGGGCGGCACTGGTATCAGGAGGGCGATGGAAGCGTTTAAGCATTTCATCAATGGTTGATACAGTAATCCTTAAACTATGTTTAAGACGAAATTTTCGTTAGGTCTGTGGACAACAAACCAAGTACAATGTATTATAATCGTTATAAAGCGCATTGTGCCACTTAAATTTTATGCGATGAACAATATGCCTTTACTTTGGCATTCACATGCCATGCAACAAAAATAATTATCAGCAACAATGTTCTCAATCAAAAATACATCTTAAACTTAAACCCCTAATAATCGTTATCAAATCCATATAGCATTACAATATATTACAATTAATTCAATTTGATTGTTTCTTCTCCTCCCCCACACACCCTCAAACACACACACCCTCACACCCTCACTCTCTCTCTCTCTCTCTCTCTCTCTCTCTCTCTCTCTCTCTCTCTCTCTTGAAAAATTGCAAATGACAATATAGAATAAGACAGAGAAAGAAAGCACATAGAAAGGAAGGTACGCAATTGACAAAAGCATTTATACTTTTCAGGGTTATCTCAAGACTTTGTATCCGTATCATTTTAAAGGAGAATAAAACCCTGAGGATAGAGATTAGCAATTTTTTTTAAATCCACCAAAAACGGTTACGAAACGAGAAAGTTATGGAAGTTTGAAAAGTCTCAATTTACTTCCTATGGAGATCCTCAAATTAGCAATGTTGCTTCAAAATGCCAGGTTTAGGACAACTCTGAATATGTTTTGTACACAACATTTCATATTTTCCCCCATTATCTCTAAAGATGCTGCTTGTATCTTTGTGAACTCAATATTATTGTGTCAAATTTTCCCATTATATATCTTGAGCTTGAAAGAGACAAGCTGCACCTTCAGAGATAATGGAGAAAATATGACATTTCTTGTAAAAAACATATTTATTGAGAGTTCAAGTGTACTCCTAATCCTGCCATTTTGCAGCAACATTGCTAATATTTGAGGGTAGCCATAGAAAGTAAATTGTCAAACTTTCATAACTTTCTCATTTCGTAACCGTTTTTAATGGAACTTTTCTTTGAATCGCTTCTGTCTATCCTCTCTTTTCATTAAAATTGATTTTTTTCCCCAAGGGTTTCATTTTCATTTAAGATTAGAAAGAAAAGCCGAAAAGAAGAGAGATGGAGATACAGATCAAGAGAGAGAGAGAGAGAGAGGGGGGGGGGAGAGAGAGGAGGAGGTCGTAAGAAGCCATGGTAGAAACAAAGAAAAAGCTAAGAAACAAAGAGACGGATAGAAGGAGCGACAGAGAGAGAGAGGGTTAGACCATAAACAAATTCAAAGTCCATCTCATATGCTATATAAATACAGTTACGAAGGACACGGAAATCTTAATCAAATAAAAGTCATAGCAAATGCAATTCCCCCAGTGCACTTATAGCCAATTACATGAAGAAGCGAAAACTCGAAGACTGGTATGGGCACTTTCCTCAGTAATTGAAATTCAGATGAAGTAGCATTTTCTGGTAAATCACATTCCTGACTTGAATAAACGTGCAATGAAATTCCTCATTTTTAAAGAACCATCCCTAGGAAAAAAATAAATCAAAAAGTACTGTGGGTGTCACGGTAATTTGACGAAATTACCTTCAAATCATGGTGATTTGGTGGTACTTGCATAGTACTTTCATGATTTAGATGGTAATTTTGTCAAAATACCATGGTACCCATGGTACTTTTCTTTACAGGGAATTGTTGGATATCAGAATATAGTGTAGATAGATGGGGGAATTGCAGCCGTTCCAATTCAAGTTACGTCATAGACATTTCAACGTACGCAGATGTAGGTGACATACTGATCTGATTTTCGAATTGTCGAAAGATGATATAAAACTTGGCGATAGCGAATTTTCAGTTGCTGATGTCAGTTCTTGACATTCACCCTCCCTCTTTCAATCATACGCACACCCACGAATACGCACGCACCCACACACACACATCAAGCATCAAACATACAAACAATGACAACCACCACCACCACCAACAACAGCAACAAATACGTGTCGTTATAAAGCAACATTATTTTCAATAGTTTTATGCAAAGGCTAATTTTTCAACCTCTCGCATGTGTACATCTACTTAATTCTGATAATTTTTCAAGTTTTATTTCAACTTTTGAAAAATTAATTAATTCTTTTTGTTTTAACATGATTACTCTTTCAGTTATAAAACTGTTCTACTAAGAGAACCAACAACAGAAAAGCATACGTAAACAAAAATGAAATCAACAAACATCATATATATATACATATATATATATATATATATATATATATATATATATATATATATATATATATATATATATATATATATATATATATATATATATACATATATATAACAACAGAGAGAGAGAAAAAAAATCCCTTTTAAAAAAGGATGATCAGACCTGCATTTATAAGCATTTTAGGCAGAATCAATCATAAGTGTAATAAGTACGTGATTTACATTAAAATTCTTAAGAATGAAAAAGCTTTGAAGGTTATTATAAGTTTAAGGAAAATACAGGAACTGGCAATACAGAAGCGAACAGGTAAACATTATCTAAACTAGTCTCCAGTACAAACCAGAAAATGTATTTTTAGATTGAGTATCTCTTAATGTAGAAGGTTCTACAAGGCAGCACCTTTCTTGGAGAAATGCCCATTTCGGTTCTGGAAGGGGGTAAGAAAAGATCCAAATTTGTATCATTTGGAGTTCTTTAGGGGTGGACTAACATCTTGTGAACAAATTAGCAATTTAAAACAATGGGCCAACATGCACTCATCATTTTGCATTTTTTTTAAATCCACCTTTTTCGATTGGCACCCAGTGTAGACGATTAAAAACTTTTACATTAGAAGTTAGAGAATTTGTTCCAATGATGTATCCTAGATTATTTTCATAAGCATATTTTTAAAGCAATAAGTTAAGTTCGCAGGAGCTTAACCATTTTAAGGTCGAGCTACCGAAGAATAAGGTCACTCGGCTATGTTTGCTAAGCCATAATGGAGGAATGCATACGAACGTTGCTTTCAATTCTGCTCTCAGCCGTGGAGAATGTACGTATAACGGTCGTCTGCTAGTGTTTTTCTATTTTACCCATCCAATCTAGCAGCATACTCGTTGCATGCGATCGTCCCATTAAGCTCGATATAGCTTTTCGTTCCCGCGCACTTCAATTGAGGCATTAGGTAAAAGTTGAAATCTCGGCATGTGGCGATTTGACATCTCTTGGTAGCTCGACCACTCAATTTTGGAAGAGCTTTTCACTCCACTCCTGCTACAGCTGACTGTACAGCATACCAATCCAATTTGGCGCACACGGTCCGACCTCCAGTCACAACAACCGCCAGCTATTCACTTTTCTCTCTTCACCGCCAACCCTAACAGCGTGGCTGGTTTCAAATCCGAGGGTTGCATAAATTGGCGCAAATTTTCTGGAACTATGAGCGGTATATTTCTCATTTTGGGGGTGAGCCGGTTGCTTGATGTAACCTCGTTGTATCTGTAGCAACTCCCGCCAATTGGATCAATTGGAACATTGCACTGCAAAAGTTGATCATCTGGTCTAGAAACTCAACTTGACACAGGTGTACTTGAATTCCTTCAAAATCATCAGCACCTAATCATTTTTTCTTCGTAGCCACAGGAAAGCCTGACTTTTCGCTGCATCCAGTCGACTAACCAGTGATCCATATACGGACTATAAAGGACTTATTACGTGGATTATCCCAAGAACATTGATTTGCTGCTCATCATCAGACGACTAAATGGCGGCTGCGGGAATTCGATCAGCGGGGGCTTCAAATCATAGAAGAGGTAAGGTAGAGGTAAGGTAGTGACAATATCCTCGTCATCATCTTCATCGTAACCATGATCGCCATCGCTACAATCACTCTAGCCTTAAAGCGGGGTCATACTTTGTGTGTATTTAATTATGCATGGATTTATATACAAGCAGCATAATACATGCATACCAGTAATTTTTGTAGTTAAAGGAGAGTTCTGCTTGGGAACACGCCAGTGAAAAGAGCAAAATATTCAAATTATAATTCCACATACAATTAAAATGAAGTATGTTTTTGACAAACACGCACACCCACACACAGATAGCATGTAGCATATATAATATATATGTTCATATCGATATAGTGCATATAGTACACAATAACCTAGTGTCTCGAACAGCACTCACAATTAACATGATTAAAATCGATAGATACATGACTCATTGTTATGAAAATATTTGATGATGATAATGATGATAATACCTAACTGTATTTCCCATCGGATTAACAAAACATTACTTTGATGCAAATCATTAGGAACATTATTTCTGCAACCATCATCATCATCAACATCATCATCACTTTTATTCTATACTGTCATAAAGGACAACCCTTACTCTCAATGTAACCATGGGAATCATCACCATCGTCATCACTGTTACCATCCCATCACCATCATCATCATCATCTTTATCAACATCATCATCATGCACTTTAGCATTATTCATCATTGCCATCATCCCCACCATCGTCACCACTATAACTAATCACCATCGTCAGTGTCTTCGCCACCTCCACAGTATTTATGTTATCGTCACTACCATTGCGATTATCATCAATACCATCATCATCATCATTATATTTTATTTCTTAAACAACACATGCACACGTTGGTATCAATATGCAATAGCACCTCATTTTATTTGATAGACGATAAAACAGCAATGTAGATTAAAATGCCTTGCTCAAGGGCATAAGTTCCGTCTCGGGGATCGAACCCCGGACCTTCGCGTCTTATGATCATTACCATCACCGATACCATAATCATCATCATCATTATTATAATCATGGTCATCACCATCACCATCATTATCATGCCATCATTATCATGCCATCATTATCATCAACATGTTAAAAATTAGTTTAAATCGTCATTTATTTATTCATATGATTAGCTATACAGTCGTAAACACCATCACTGTCATCATAATCATCATCATCATCATCATCATCACCTATATCGACACTATCTCCATTACTACCACCACCAGCACCAGCAAACATCGTCATTACCACGTGCATCAACAACTCAGTACCACTAACACACCCTACACAAATGCTGTCATCACCATTGTCGTCGTCGTCGTCATTGCCGTCATCATCATCGTAATCATCATCATCAACACTATGATCATATCCATCATTACTAGCAACATAACCTTATGACCTTTACGATTGTACCAAAATTTTCACGTGCATCATCACCCTAATGCCACCACGCCACATGCCCATCACCAATGCAAATAATACCAACACCATCATCATCATCTTCTCCATCATTACCAACTATATCTTTACCTTCATCATCATAATACCACTATTATCATGTACATCATCAACTCCATACCACTATACACCCATCATCATCACATGCTGTTGCCATAATTCGCACGCCAGTTGAGCAGATTATCGTACTCCTTGCGCGACCTCCCCCTCTTTTTTCTCCCCGTCCTTCTCCCCCCCCCCCCTCTCTCTCTCTCTCTCTCATCTCTCTCCTCTCTCTCTCTCTCTCTCTCTCTCCTCTCTCTCTCTCTCTCTCTCTCTCTCATTCTCTTTCGCCCTCTTCCTCTCTGTCATAATCGCATTATTGTATCCATGATCATATTATTATATTCTTTTTTACATAATCAACTGATTATACTCCTGGTTTGATACGAATCCTGTCACGTGGCATTCTATGAGGAATACCACAAACATCAACAAAGAACATGTTTGTCGAATTATACAATTCATGAATCATCATGAACACATTATGATACAGTATCATTTAGTCACATGTCTCCTTTAATTAGAGACCCTCTTTAATCAGCTAACTTGAGGAAATGTCGGTTAAATTATGCAAAGTCGCTGCAAGAGTCATCCAAAGCATGCCTAATGAATTGGCAGAGAGAGAGACAAGAGATGGTAATCTGTGATGTATCTGATAATGGTAAGCTCACTGTCAGCAGTAAGTAACAAGGACTCACATATTGTTTACTCTTCAAATGCGGTTTTAAAGGCTGTCTTGGTTTCTGGCAATGGGACTTCATTTCGAGAATATTATTATGGCTGAAGGGTTTCGAGTCTCTTCCCAGCGAGTGGATATGGCATTTTATCCGCAGTTGTCTCTCTCTCTTCCGATGTGTCGAATGGGTCCCTGGCGGGGGTTATTCCTTGAAATGATCACAGTCACTATAATCATCAACATCATCGTCATCATCATCATCATCATCATCATCATCATCATCATCAACAACAACAACAACATCATCATCAACAACAACAATTCATCATTCTTTTATCCATTATGAGTGCCCATCTTTAATGGTCACGATCTTCAACATTATACCAAAGGTTCGTTGATAAGTGAGAGAAAGTATTTTTTTTAAACAGCACATACACGCGTTGGTATCAATATGCATATAGCACATCACTTTATTTGACAGACGATTAAACAGCAATTTAGATAAAATGCCTTGCTCAAGGGCATAAGTGCCGTGCCGGGGATCGAACCCCGGACCTTCGCGTCTGAGAGAAAGTAATATTTTGTCCGGATGATTCTGTCAGAATCCACATGCTCTCTAGCGTATTTAATGGAGAGTAAAGTGACAATTTACCCCTGTTGATGAATTTCCGACCATCCAAAAGTATGTATAGGAATAGGGGTAAGATGGAGGGTTGCTGGTATTTAATTATCTCTCACCACGCGTCATTTTGAAACATGGCACGAGTTTTCAAATACAATTCGTGAAATTAAAGTCATGCATGTCAGTCGAATTGCTTCATATTAAAATTGATGGATAGCAAAGGTACCGTCAACATTTCAAAAGGCGGAGGGGGGGGGGGGTAAGGGGAGGGAGCTCAGGGAGGTAATCGACAAGTAAAAATTATATAAACGGGAACGTCGTCATGTTCTGAGCATTTCGTTTTCGAAAATCATGAAAGCAACCTTTTTGTTTCCCTCAGGTTGCATTGGCGTAAATCTCGAGGGGGGGGGGGATGGGGATATATTCCCCACTTTTTCGAGAGGGGGGGATGGCGTGTACAAATATACCTATATATTTTTTTGCTGTACCGTCTGGATTATGAAAAAGGTAAAATGTTTGTTTTGTTTGTTTGCTTGTTTTGTTTTTGTTTTTGTTTTGTTTTATTTTGTTCCCCCCCCCCTCCTGAGGCAAAGCCTCGATACACCCCATCACGTCGCATCGATTCAGCAATAATTTGACGGTGTAAAATCCGTTCTCAAAGCGTTGCAAATTCGATTAAAGATTGCGCAGCTCCTGCGCTGAATAGAGTTTCTTGAGGTAAAAAACAAAACAAAACAACCAAACAAACGCACATAAATGGCCTAAGCAATCTTAATTCCTCGGTAATGCTGTTACCGATATTCTTTTGTTGTCGTAGCCTCCTGTATTAAAAAAAATACATATTCTCCATTTTGTGTATGATAACATGGAAGAGTATATCGCCTAACACCATTAGCACAGCGTGAGTCCAGATATTGAGGGGGTATCTGCATCATGAGTGTGTGTGTGTGTGGGGGGGGGGGGAGGATCTTACTCGATGGATGAAAATATGCAAATATAAGGAGGCTGTCGATGTGGGAGGGTATATAGTGTGGGGTTGTAGTATCTTCTTTTATGTTTTCATGCACCTACCCCTTATGCAATCCTTCTACCCCCCCCCCCCTTCGCCAATTATTATTATTTTTTTTTTTTTAGGTAGTATACATATAATATGTGTTGGACAATTCATTTCCCTCTTGGAAAAGTCAGGGGCCTCGGTGCAATATATGCGAAGGGATGGACGCAAAACCGAATTTAAGTTTCCTACAAGTTTTCCGAAGGAACAAAAAAATCCCCCCCCCCCGCTAATCCAAAGTTCCTCAGTCTCTCTGTCTTGCAATTTCTCGACTAGACTAAACATATATGGCTTCCTGCGCACTTGATTGATATTAAGATGCCATAGGTGTATCACTAAGCAGTATACACTCTGAAATTAATCCCAACATGAAAAGAAGAGGCGGATCCAGGACCATTTTGCGAAAGGGGGGTGCCTCAAAAGTTGAGCGAGGAAAGAGATGGAATAATACACTTTCTTCTATATGTTTTAGTCTATGATATTTTATCCGTGTGAGCATGTCTGTTTGCGTGCGTTCGGGGGCGAGGGGGAGGGGGAGTAATGTGCCTCCATTACCCACTGGATTTGCCATCCAAAGGCCGACAACGATTGTGTGTTGAATCTATACTGCTGCGAAGCTGAATGTCAAAGCTGATATAAGTGTGTGCCCAGGTAACGGAGTATGAATGAATCTGATATGAAATTTAATTTGATACACAAGACCTTTGAAATTTAAAACTCACTTGCACTTGAAGGAGATGTCTGAAAGTTAACATTTATTTACAAGGGGCTCTACTCCACAATAGAGCGGATGGACTGAGTGTTTGCCGAGGCGTCCTTAAAAGAAGAGGGGGGAGGGGTGCATGGCGCGTTTTGACACCCTCTATAAATCATTATTAGTAAACACATGATTTTGTCATGGCAGTTTTCCTGACTCAAGAATTTTTTTCAACGTTTGTCGGAAAATCGAACTTCCATTTCTTCTTTTCATGCTGGCAGAAAAGTTGGTATATTCAAGGACTTGTTGAAGATAGCTTTGGGTTGATTTAGCTTACTTGGTTAACCGATGCCCCTTCTTAGGAACTTAGCCATAACAACCCTTTCTTTACTCACCTGTTGCGTAAAATACACGACCAACAAAAATCTGCCTTTCCTTGGCTATGAGATCTGAATATTAATAAAGATGCTTCTAACTGCATGGGCTAACCGACATATCAGTATTACTGTTTTAGGCGCCCGGGCCAAATTTTGAAAATGCTGTGATATGAAATTTTTAATTATCTAGAAGTTAAGAATATTTATTTGACAGCCGAACTCCATAATATTACATATATATATATATATATATATATATTATATTTCTATATGTACTGTATTTTTATGGCAATTTCTCCGAAGAAAAGTACTAGCAAATGTAGTTTAAAAATGGCAAAAATCAAAATACACCAGGTCACTGCTTCGAGATTGAGTAGGGACAACACCAGAATATTGGCAGCGACTAGTGAGTGGTAGTGACAGGAGCCCCCCCCCCCCCTTATGCAGATAGATGCTATGTCTACAAGACGGGCAAGCTATTTGTCTATTGATCCTTGATTATCATCACAGGCATCTGTGTTTGTTTTAATTCTACAGATGAGACATGCTTGTGTTAAATGATATACACACGTACGCACTCATCAAAGTATATGTCATGTCAGAGAAGAATAGGGTGCATTTCCATTTTGGGCGTTTTGAGTTTAGACCAAAACATGGTTGTGTCCTAAGCCTTTTTCCCCCTGCAGAAACACGGTTTATAACAGTATACATAACTCACTATAACGGGCAGAGCCTTGATATACGAGGTAAAAAGAGCTACACACAGGGTGTATTGAACGTTTTTGAAACAGCGTTTCAAAACTTGTTGTAAAACCCTGATTCTGGCTTCGTCCCTGAGCTACGAGTATAAACGAACCTTAGCTGCATATAGACACACTCATTCTTTAGAGTACTTGTATGTTACATTAAACTAGTAATTAGGTCAGAGATAGCGATGTTGATAATATATCGAATGGCAGGAGAACAATCTCAACGCAATAGCATTGTACTCTTGTACGTGACAAAATGGCCGTTCAGCAGACAGTCTCGAGAATCATGACGGCCCTCGAGACCGAAAAGGTTGGTGTCACGGCCTTCTGAAAGGATATTTAAATGTCCACGAGATTGACAGCTGAGGAGACCAACGCATTAACACATCTCCCTTTACTCAGACACACAACTTTTTTTTTTACTTGCACCTCATACAAGGAACTTTATTTATACACCTATAGCAAATATTTACATATTACTATATCAAAATATCTCAAACCATTAATGACATGATAAAAAGAAAAATACTTGGTCGACTGACTTTGAATCATGATATTTACGAATAAATTTACAATTCAAATACTGACGTAATTTAATTTTATCCACAATGCTTTAGCAATAGCCGTAACTCGTTTTTGTTTTCCCACCTTTTAACTTGATCTTTATAAATAACATATTGAGCAATATTTGTAATGAGATTAATCATAGAACCCAGACACACACGCGTGCACACACCCATACACTCAAAACAAAATTTGATCATGTAGCTGACCTTAAAAAATCCTCGAGTAAAAAAGATATCCAGTAACGTGAAACCCCGAGTGCCAGGGGTGGGGAGGGGGGGGGTCTGAAAAAACTCTCTGGCAAGCCTACCCCCCTAATTTGGGTCCAAAATTGCTGCCGGGGAGCTGCACCCCTATAGATCTGCGGGTAAGACCGGTGTGCCCCCCAACTCCATCTTGTTTTGAATTCCCCGTTATTGCACAGGCTCATGCTAATGTATTTAATCGAAACAAAAAAAGGGGAAATGCTGCAGGGAAGCCTCTTCTCTTTGATTCGTTAGTTAGACCGATCGCACCCCCCTTCCCCCCCTCCCCCCCCCCCCCTCTCTCTCTCTCTCTCTCCTCTCTCTCTCCCTTCCCCCTTAATCCCAACGCCCCTTCAAATGCCTGGCCTCACATTTGTTTTATTCAGGATAACTTGGGAAAATCTGAAATTGTTTTTAGGGAACCCCTAAAACCCATGATCGCCATCCTAATATGTCAAAACATTTTCAGGAAATTTTCTTACCTGTGGATAGCCAAGGGTCTCTTCTATCACAATATAAATATATTTTACGCTTGAGTGAACAAAAGTAACTTTTGCGAAAGGGTACAAAATTCAGGTTATTGCTTTTAAATCAAGAATAACATGAAAATAAGATATGTCAGAAAATATGTAGAGAAAGGGATATTATAAATTGTCATGAAACCATCAGAAAATGAAATATTAAGTCTTTACAGTGTGCACCACTCTTATAACCTTTGCTGATACCAACGAGAACAAATAACCAGTTCTTGTCAAAAATGAGTTTTTCACTCTTTTACAAAAGCTCCTTTTGCTCACTCAAGAGTGAAATATTTTAGGGGGTTTCGGTGTCATGTGATAGAAGAAACCTTGGGCTATCACTAGGTATGAACATTCCCAGAAAAATATCTCGAAATATTCCAGTGGCAAGGCTTTTCCCTGACTGTATTCTCTTTCGGGGACACACTATACAGTGCTTTTCCCCCTTACAGCTTTTATTTGTACTGTATATATCCTGATGAACATAGCTGCATGCCCTAACCTCTATGTAGAGTTACTTAATATGAAGCGCGGCGGGTGGTTTGTGCTGAACCATGGAGGATACACGAGAGAATAAGGCATCCATCGATTACATGATGCAGAATTATTGCCGAGACTAATGTTAACCTGTAGCATAATAGTGTTTCAGAAAAGCTTCAGCCCGGTTAGAATCGACCGATGTATTATTACATTAGAATTCTTTGAACATTGGGGGGAAAAAAGAATTCCTGAACATTCAGAACATACATGAATCCAAAAGAGGGCATCAAAGTGGAGTAAGTCGTGTGTTTTGAAGAATTTCGACACCTTCTTTACTTCGTCATTTTCTTAGATTCTTTTTTTTTTTGTTTTGTTTTTGTTTTTTTTGGACGATATTGCATTTGAAGTTTTTGGAATATTTTGACATTTTGCTTGTTTTAAACGAGATTAAAGAGGATTATCTTTAACAAAATTTCATAATCATAAACCCAGTATTTTGTATTGAAGTACTGTGGTATTGATGTTCTCGATATGCAAATCAAAACCTATCAAGAGTTCAAGAGTTGTTTTTTTTTTTCATTTAAAAATAAAAACAGATAACAAAAAAGATAATATATCATTTTGTAGAAATAAAATCCATAGTCACAGTATGAGATTATCAGCAAACTATTGAAAAAAAAAACATATAGAAAGAGTCAAACTGACATATGAACCTTCCGAACAGAGCGAGAAATCATTAATTAATCAACATGAAAAATATGAAAATATGCAAAAGAATCAAGGCACACCAGGTGCTCACCCAATTAAAAATGAGTTGACAAATTATGTGTCACAAGCATGTGGTCGTAAAACACATGTCGGCCACCACCCTCACTCTAATTTCTCTTGTATTTTTAGAATTTAGAAATGCATAACTTTTCTTAAAGCCCGTGTTGCCTCTGTCTCTGGACATAAATATACAGCTAAAGGTGACACAAAATATTCCTTTGGGCGTAATCTCATAATTATTATAATACCAAAAGTTAGTTCATGTTTTATTGAAGATATTAATAAAAAACACTTTTCTCTTTGTTCGTCTTGTAAAAGAATGGGTGGTGACAACCCACTTCACCGAAGGCCCGCGAGGCCGAAAATAGCAAATTGTAATCTATGATATTACACCGCTCTAACCAATTCCTGTGCCAGAAGGAAGTTTAAGAAATATGAAAGAGCAGCAGGACCTCCGGAAACGAGGACTAAATACTAAAGGAGACATAATTATTTTATATACCGATAGCGCATTATTTGTTATGAAGGAAAATACAATACGAGAAAAGTCGGCCTCGCGGGCCTTCGGTCAAGTGGGCGGACCCCGAATGGGTATAGACCGTGATGAATTGTATTTATCTTGAGGTGTTGCAGTCGAGTGGTTTGAATAATTCACTGTAGATGCGAAAGTCGTGGGTTTGCAACCCCGGAGCGACGCTCGTGTCCTATGCATGGTAAGACATTTTAAAAACTGCATTTGCCACTCTCTACCCAGGTGTTAGGTGGGTACCCGGTGGGATGCGAAAGTCGTTTTGATTTGTTTAACATTGTGAGCGTCTGCAAACAGGGCGCTTGGCTAGAATGCTCACAGATGCATACAAGCTCAAAGCCTGAATCCGGGTAATAATTGGTAAAGTGCTCGGAAGTTGTACTGGGCGCTATGTAAATCCAGAATATTATTATTATTATTATTATTATTATTATTATTATTATTATTATTATTATTATTATTATTATTATTATTATTGTTATTCTTATTATTCTTATTATTCTTATTCTTCTTATTATTATTATTATTATAATTATTATTATTATTGTTATTGTTATTGTTGTTATTATCATTATTATTGTTTTGTTGTTATCATCATCATCATTATGATTATTTTTGTTGCTTTTGTTGTTGTTATACATTCTAGGCTGTTAGATCGGAAATAGGACAAATCCCCCTCCCGACCCTTAACCCCCTCAAATACGACAATTTTGTTTTAAAGCACACATGAGAGTAGTCGAGTGCCAACGAGAGTTTGACAGCGAAATCGAGAGCGAGCGACAGATATTCCATTTATTTTTCCTGGAAGAACCATCGAACATAAAGATATGACACAAAGCTTGATTGATGGAAGATTTTCTTTCTGAAAGCTGGAGTGTATGTCTGAAAACAGACCATTACTCAGTTGAGGCGGCCGATGTGCTGTGATTCAGGGGGGCACGTATCATCCATTGCCACGCACACCCCACAACCCCCATCCTCATCATCACCACCATCACAACCAGGGGCGGCGCTACGGGGGGGCAGGGGGTGAATGCCCCCCCCCCCCTATGATTTTTCAAGTGATAAAAAAAAAGAAAAAAGAGGAGAAAAAAAGGAGAAAAAAAAGAAGAAAAAGAGGAGGAAGAAGAAAGAAGAGGGTGGGAAAGACAGGCCTCTGGCTTGCAACTATATAATACCCCTATTTCTTCATCTAAAACGTCAATAAATTGACCTATGGGTCATCTTGCCCCCTATCAAAATACCCTGGCGCCGCCCCTGATCACAACCACCACCATTATAATCTTTCAAGTAATATTGCGGGGTTTAACTCCAGTGAACGCTCTTTACTCCTGCAGGATTTAAAATTCATGCACTTTTTGAGGAGTCATGACATTGAAAGGGATGACTTTATTTTGGAGTGGCAGTCAAAATAGCGGATTTTACGCTCTGAATGTGTTATTCATACCTCGACTTTGGAGTGCATTCCGCTATTTTGAGCCTGGATTCTCTCTTCAAAATGAAGTCTTACCATTAATCCATTCATGATAAGAATCAGTTGAAGTCTGATTTGGTCCGGAGTTTTTTGGTTTTTTTTTTTCAAATTTGCAACACCAGTATTTTCTTTTATTGCTGCATATTTCTTATAAAAAGTCATGTATCTGACATAGATTTATATAAATCAAATTGACAGAAAATATGTTGAGAATTTGCATGGGAAAAAAAAGATTTGAACTTTCCATCTCATGCATTGCCAATTTAAGGATTTTAATGCTTATTTTCCTTTTGAAAAAGATGACCAGCTGCAAATGAAAAATCATGATGCAACGAAATTGGGCACTGTATGTGTTGCATTTTTTGCTCTTTCCGCTTATGTGTGTATATATATATATATATATATATATCTTACACCTCCCTGTGTGTATTATGGTATGGTTTTTGTAGGGTTTTGCATCAAACATTATCGGGTCATACCACACTATGTGGACCTTCTGTCATAAATGGATTATATGACTCATCACAGAGCGTTTGTCTATACTCCTGTATCGTGTTTACAGAGATACTCTATCCATTGTGGACATAGAGCATTTTCCTCTCCCAGCCCCTCCCCCCCCCGAAAAAAAAAAACACCGCCACCCACCTTCATTTTACCATTGTTTGTCGTTTTTGCCAATATTAGCGTCACCGCGATATTGTTTTCTCTAAAAAAGTGAACAGGTGAAAAGTATATATATATATATATTCACTTTCCAACTGATGATACGATCATCTTTATGTTTATTTAGTACCTTAAAACACTATAGACACTGACGTAACAGTGGTGAATCTAAGATTTTGAAATAGAACTGGGAAGGGATGAAACTTCATCCGAGCATGCCTCTGAATATTGACCGAAAATTTAATTGATGTTCCATTTTTCCATCCGAAGACAAAAGGTCGAAAATGGAGGGGGTCCCGCCTCAGTGCCCCCTCTGTAACCGCCCCCCTGAACAAGACAAACGAATCCCCGCTGGGAAGCAATGTCAGACCTGCCAGCTTATTAGTTGTCCATGAAAGGAAGACCGAACGGTGTCCTCAAACTAAAAATAATTATCAGCATGCACTGAACTGGGAAAGCATTTTATTAGCGCTGCAATTTCGCTGATTAACCGTTCACTTTAGCCCGCATGGCAGAGATGCATGACTGCTTGCATGACGAGTGTCAGCGGAATCAGTCATAATGTGGATTAAGATTTAAGAAGCAAACATAAGGCAGTCTAGAAGCCGAAGCATGTATCGGTATGAATAGTACAGTTTGTACAATGAGTGGCGTCAATTCCGGAGGATGGGGTATATATATATATATTTTTTTTTTCAACATGTTTTTATTAAGGATTTCATTCAAATAAACTCAGATAAATATAAACAAAATTGACAAATCTTCATTTCATATCAATAACAAATTACAAAACTATTTACCAAAAAAAAAAAAAAAAAAACTGAAGCAAATAATGATGGAATGAAATACCTTGAATATATATATATATATATGTAAATGAAATGAACCCAGCCCCGACCCTCATGTAACCTAATAATACATATAATTAATATTGAGAGATTTGCAGAAAGAGAAAAAAAAAAATCAAGATATCATTGTTGCACCCCTAATATATTTTACATTAAGCTTCTACATACAATGAAAGAAAAAGTACATTGACATATACACCCACTCACACACACTTACACCCCCGCAACCAACACACTCACACATATACACATACATAAACAAACATTCATACAAATATGTTCATGAACATATAATTTTGACATAGAGTAAAAAAAAAAAAAAAAAATCTGCAAATCAGATTGACACAAGAGAAGGGGGAAATGAAAAAAAAAAATAGTACAAAATTATCAACACTCACTGAATCATCAACACTCACACCAAAATTGACACTCGTACCACACTAGACACATCCTATCTGTTCACATTCAAATCTCTTTTCACCTTCAGTTCATCCCATTTTTGTATATGTAAACTTATCTTGCCTGATTTTGATGCCAGGCGACTTTCTTCCTCTATACAACCCGTAATATATTTCTGTATTTTAATGAAAGAGGGTAACCGGCCTTCAGCTCTTGAATTAAAAATAGCATATTTTATAAATAAAATAACAGAATTAACACATTTATTTCTATTAGAATTTCCAGGTAATCCTAAAAATATATCCCTCCAATTCATAGTTCTTAATTCAACTAAACAAAAATGATCAATACAAAATTGCCACAAAGGCTTAACTTTTATACAGTCCATGAATATATGAAAATATGATTCAGTATGTGTACAACAAAATGAGCAGTAATTATCCCCCACAAAACCAAATCTCTTCAAATGTTCTTTTGTATATATTGCTCCATGTAAAAGCTTAAACTGAAATTCCCTTTGTTTTCTTATAAGAGTTGTACTTCTGATATATCCAAATAATTTACAAATTTCTACATCAGTAAAACTAAAATCACTGTGACCATCCTTGAGTGTTAATTTATACAATTCTTGTAGATTGGTAATGAATAAGTTATAAACTGTTTTTGATTTAATTACCTCAAAATCTGTTTCCTGTCTTCCAATGTTCATACATATCCTAAAGTCTACGAAATCAATTTTTTTAAACTTTAACGAACCAGTAAAATTTTTCCAACTTGTTGGTATAGCGTGGGCGATATCTATTATTTGAAGAAGTTGATTTGCAGTAATACCAAGATTTTGAAAAAAACGACACAGGTTTTATGTGTCCATTATCAAAAATTTGATCCACGCTAAATATTCCTTTATTAAAAAGATCCTTGTCAAAAATCGTTTTACCTCTGATACAAATATTTTGATTATTAAATATAATTGGATTAACCTCATCTTCAGAATATCGATATTTCCGCAAGTCTTGCCAAGCCTTCATCATTTCTGAATAAAATTGGGGTATTTTTATATTTAATTTTGAAGTGTCAAAGTCACATAGAAACAGAAATCTCCCTCCAACTGATCGAAAACAAAAATCAAAATACAACCTCCATCCTGCATCCCGTTCTCCATAAAGTAATCGTTTAAGCCACATCAAACGTTGAGACTTTACAAACAACTTAAAATTCATCATTTTTAAACCTCCTTGTGAGTAATCCTGATACATTATATTTCTCTTATACGATCTTTTCCTGACCATAAAAATTCAAATGTGATCTTTTCCACTTCCGCATACAACCACTGAGGAACCACTATAAGTGACGAAACAAAGTTTAACCTGGACAATGCATATGTTTTCAACAAGTGAATTTTCCCCATAAGTGTGAGATCCCTTTGCTTCCACCATCCCAAGAGTCTTTTTATTTTACTCAGAATTTCTTTGAAATTCATGTCCTCTTTTACTATAACATTTAGAGAAAAGTAAACACCTAAAATTTTAATATGCTGAACAAAATTCCCAAACAACTGTATCTGAGGTCTGTCATTATCCCTACCCATCCACAAAATATTAGTTTTTCCTTTGTTTATTTTTAGACCACTAATTTTCTCGAATTCTTCAAAAAGGTATTGAAGACGTTCTAGAGAGTACGTATTTTTAACAAACAGTGATATATCATCAGCATACAAAATTTGTTTTAATTCATGGTTCTCAAATTGAATTCCTTCAACATTTCTGTCTTTCCTTATTGCCAAAGCCAGTATTTCTATACAGAGCAGAAACAAATATGGGGAGAGGGGATCCCCCTGTCTTACTCCTCGTTTTATATTAAAATAACCAGAAGAAAAACCCCCATTCATAACACAACTAGTAATATCTGAGTATAAAACACGGACCCACGAACAGAATGACTGACCAAATCCAAATAGTTTAAGGATTTCAAAAAGAAAATCATGTGAAACAGAATCAAAGGCCTTTTCGAAGTCAACTGTAATTAGATATCCAATGTTTTCAAAATAAGATTGATATAATATATCATCTATTAATCTTACACCATCTCCAATGTTCCTATCTTTTACATAACCAACTTGATCATTATGAATAATCTCATTCAGTACACTTTTTAATCTTTTCGCTAAAACCTTTGACAATATTTTGTAGTCCACGTTTAAAAGTGTAATTGGTCTAAAGTTTTGGACATATAATGGATCTTTACCCTTCTTTTCCAATAACGTTATCACACCTTGCTTTTGTGAGGTTGTCAATGTACCCCTATCATATGTTTCATTTAAACATCTACCAAAAGTTCCCCCAATAAATTCCAAAACGTATAATAAAACTCTACCGTAAAGCCATCATTACCAGGGGATTTATTAAATTTCATTTCTTTTAAAACACTGAAACATTCATGAATACTTATTCTACCTTCACAAGTTTTACAATTTTCTTTACTTAATTGAGGAATGTCATTAAGGAACATAGAATTTTCATTAACATTAGCTTCACTCAATGAGTATAAGTTTTCATAATATGATCCAATCTTCTTCAGTATTTCCTTTCTATCCTTAATGATATGTTCATCGTCATCATATAATTCTTTTATCACACTTTTTCGTTTATTAGACTTCAATAACTGTTCAAAATATTGTGTTTTTTGTTCTCCTTCCTCAAACCAAACTGCCCTTGACCGAATTTTAAACCTTGTCGATTGTAATCGTACAACTTGTTCAAATTAGATTTTTTTTCATCAATGTCATCAATTATATTTCTCAATGGCTGAGACAAAGTTGACTTTCTAATTCTTCTATTTCCTTCTCCAATTTTCTAATTTCAACTTTCCTAAGCTTTGCTTTTCTTTTGTATAAGTATTAATAAACTGTCTCATTTTCATTTTCAAAAAATCCCATAACAGTAATTTATCCTTTATCTTTGGAATCCACTCTGCTTTTAATTCAACTACTTTATCTTTAAATATCCTCAAAAATTCTTGATCTACGCACAAACTGTTATTAAATTTCCAATATGAATTCCCAAAGTGAGGAGCATTTACATAGTTCTGTAATTGAAGCAGTACACCTGAGTGATCGGGTGTAATCGATGTCAAAATATCACAACAGTTAACAGAATCCTGTAATGCAGAGGAAACAAACCAATAATCCAACCGACTTTGAACAACAGGCCACTTTTGTCTAAATGTAAATTGTTTTTTAGCTGGATTCTTCTTTCTCCATATATCTACTAAAAATAATCTATCCAGAAGGTCTTCAAACTTTTCATTAAATCTATTTCTAGTAAACTTTCGAGGCCCCATATAATCCAATTCCCCATTCATTATCATATTAAAATCTCCACCTAAAATAATTGTATCTCCAGAGCTGTAAAACTTTGAAATACAATTTCCAATTCCTCTAAAATTCCACTTGCATCTTTTCTTTATCCCTGGTAGGAAAATAGCAATTTACTAGTAAAAAGGTAGATTGTTGATATTCTAATTTCATTATTATAAACCTTCCATTTTCACCAATACTCACATCTTTCATTTTCATATTCAAATTTGGAGAAATCAAAACTAAAACACCTTTACTATGATTTGTTCCATGACTAAACAATAACTGACCATTCCACTCTGACTTCCATTTTTCTTCCACCTCTACCGTACTATATGTTTCCTGTAAAAATACTATGTTACTGCCTTTATCTCTGCAAAATTCAAAAATGTTTTTCCTTTTAATTCTATCTCTTAACCCTCTGACATTTAAAGTTAATAAAGTTAAATATGATCTGCTACCGAAGTATCAACGCCCTATCCCGAAAAATATGCAAATGAAACTGACCAAGTGAGAGATCTAAATGTGAACAGGCATCACTACGCTCCAAACAATCACTCACTTTCACTACACCACAGAAAAGACACACCCATTCATACCAGACACGCGCATTCACCCAACACAAAATGTATGCCAATAGCAACACAATTACACTATCAATCGAAACGTACACATCCATGTCAATAACACACATACCTAATAATAGCCTAAACATTGAGAGAGCTCCCTTCCATTTGATAAACAAATTCATTAGGAAATATCTTCCAAACGAAACATAATAAACCTTTACGAACCAAAAAGTAACAGTGCTTGCAAATCACATTAGTGCTTGCAAAGACAATCCTATAAAAAAGAATGAAATCTTTTATCTCCAAGCATTTTCAACTTTACTTTATACATTGTAGTTGCACCTTGGTGAAATTCATAGAGAAGAAAAAAAAAAACCCGGGAAACTACATTCCAATATTCCATTTTATATTCTAATCAGATGCATGAAAAACCTACAAATAAAATAATTTCCCGGACCTTGCACCTGTTGAATCTAATTACATACGTCAGCAGTATTTTCAAATAACCTTATATACATGCAAGAACTTTCTTTCATGATAATGCAACAACAGCTAATGTAAGGGAGAAAATGTATAAAAAAAATTCCCTTAAAAGCAGAGATATCAATCGTAACAAAACATAAAAATTTAAAGACATGCAAACGATAATATTAAAATTACACGTCTCAAAATATTAGCACTAATTTAACATATAGTTGCCCATCATTGGAAACCAAAGTAGAACAAAGTAAAGTGGACTTTCAATCTGAAAGACTCTTCTAATTCTTTCCAATAACTTTGTTTGCTTCGAACTTAAAAAAAAAACCAAATCGGCCATTTTGAACTCCTTTTACAGATATCAATGAAACTAAAAGAAAAGAGGAATTATCCGTTTGTAAAATCTAAACATTCTCTTCATATCCATTTCATATCACCCTTTCTTCATCTTCATCTTTCCATCACTTCCTTCTTAAATACTTGCTCTCAAAACTCTATTTTAAGTCTACAATTTTTTTAAAATACACTGTATGTAGGCTACCCAGGTAAACATTTTAATACTATGTTTAAAACTAATACAATAAAATACGAGCGAAAGAAAAGTGAAGGGACTTTCAGTTCGAATTACGTCTTCTCATTCTGTTTTTATTAATTCCATCCTTTCTTTATCTTTCCATCATTTCCTTCTAATAATGATTTGCTATCAAACACTTATTATTATTTGTTTCAAAATCAATATTGATGACCAACTTAATCATATTTTACTAACCCATTTACAACAGTTGATCAAATCATTAAAACAAGCAAACAGAAAAGTGAGGAAACACTTTCAAACTTAGAAAATCCCTTCTCCCCTTGTTTAATCTCATTCCATCATTTCCTAAATCTCAAAGAAAAAAAAAATTGTTTCTAAAAACTTGCTATCCGAGGCTTTTGATTATTTGCTTCAGTTTTACATATCCTCAACAAACTACCAGAAAGGGAGTTTCAATTGAAAGAATCTCTTATCATTGCTTAATTTCCATCACATCCTTTCTTCATCTTTCAAACATTTCTTTCTAAATACTTGCAACTGAGTGTTTAATATTTGCTTCAATTTTTTATTACCCTATTCAAAAAATCTACACATTTTTAGAGTTATTGATCTGAAAAAAAGCATAAGAAAAGTGAAAGACTATCCATTTGAAAAATCTAAATGTATTCTTCTTCTGTTTCATTTCATTTCATTTCACCTTTCCTTCACCACCTCCTTCTTAAGCACTTGCTATCAACATTCATATGATATTTACTGCAGGTGTTTGATACACTGTACCCAAGTCAACCTTTTGTACACGATATACAGTTTAGCTGTATCAAAAGAAGAAAACAAGAAAACAGCGAGATAAAAGTGAAAAAAAAAAACCACCAAATTTTTCAGTTTTAAGAATGATACTCATGTATTTCAATCAATTCAACCCTTTCTCTAACTTTTCATCATTCGTTTATAGAAATGAGTTGATATCAAACACTTGTAGTTGATGGATTCGTTTTTTAAGACTAAATCAGCTATTCCTTCTAAACTGTTCACCACTGTTATCCATAAAAACATGTCAACAGAAAAATGAAGAAGCACTTTCAAAATTAAAAATAAAGTCTCTTGTCAACGTATTTCATTTCATTCCATCCATTCCTCAATTTCCATAATTCTCTACTAATGATCTGCTGTCAGATTTATAAAAAAATCCTTTCTTAAGCTTAAATATCTTAATCATTTCAAACACTTTTCTTTCACATTTTTCGATAAAAGAGTGAAACAGAAAACCTACAAGAGAAGTGTGAAAGAATCTTTTCATTATTTCATTTCTAACTCATCCTTCCTCCATCGTTCCATCATTTATTTCTCTATAATATCTTCCAGTTGAATGATTTTTTGCTTTAAAAAACTTAAAACACTCAATTCAACCTTTTACAACACTTTTACAGCTATTGATTATCGCTGTAGCAAACAGAAAAGTGAAAGGTTTTCCGTTTGAGAACTCTATATAAATGTATTATCATTTTGTTTCATTTCATTTATCCCTTTCTTCTTCTCAATCTTTCCATCACTTCATTTTTAAAATACTTGCTGTCGATCACTTATTTGCAGCAGCATGTTCACTGTAAGTCACATTTGAATAGACATTCTACAAATATTGTTCATTAAAATGCAAGTAATACAAAAGTATAGGACTTTGAGTTTGAAAATAATAACTTCTTATTCTGTTTCAACACATTCATTTCTTCTTTATTTCACTATCACTTCCTTCTGATAATTAACTTGTTGCCAAGCACTTATTATATGTTTCAGAATTAATTCGATGCCCATTTTTCATTTTTTCTCCTTTTTTTTTCTCCATTTTTTTCACCCTTTCAATGCTCTTCAAAAAAACCCCCCCAAAACACGAACAAATAGAAAAGTGAAAAGGCACTTTCAATCTGAAAAAAAAATCTTGTGATTCTGTTACCTTGCATTCTACGATTTCATCATTTTCCATCATTTCCTTCTAATGACCTCTTATAAGATGCTTATTATATGTTGCAACTATAAATACACAAATCAATCATATTACACATCTTTCAAAGTTTTTCATCATAAAAGAAAAGAAAGGGGAAAACTAAGTACTTTCATTACAAAGGCACTCCTGTCATTTAGTTTCATTTCATTTAAATGCATTCATTTCTCATTTCTTTCTAATGACTAGCAGTTAAATGCTTATTGCTTATTTGTTTCAACTTTAGTTGCAACCAGATCTGGAAAAAAAACCACATTCCTTAATGCAGTCCTAAAAAGAAAAGGGAAAGAATAGTGACAAGCAGCTTCACCTTGCTTCTTTCTTCCATTACCTTCTTTCAATAAAAAAGGAAATTTCATACTTTCATAAGCTGCAAACTTTGTAGTCTTAATTATACATTTATAAACACACCATATTAAAAAATACATGATATCTGTTACTATTTTGCTGATTTCATCATACCAATATCTTCAGAAAATAACAAACAAACATTCCCCAAAAGGGACATTTTCTTCAAAGATGTATGATTCCATCGCATTGACCACTGTCTCATCTCATGTACCGATGTTTTATCAGCATGAATACAATCTTTTCATTCTTTTCACCGTACTTCATATTTCATTCTTGTATTTTCTTTCCTTGGTTTCTTATCAAGAGCTAGCTATTTGCTTCACGTTGCTTCCGAAATTTCTTTGGAATTTGTAACCATCACTACTTTTCGCTACCGGGATCGGACCAAGCAGACCAGCTCTCACGGGTTGCCCCAGCACTCCTCGAGAATTTGCGTGTTTGAAGAATCACTTTCGATCCTACAATTTTGATTCTTGTAGCTACATGATCATTTTTTCGTAGTGAATACGCGATGGAGGCCAATCTTCCTCTCTCCTTTTTCATTTTGGGGGGCAAATCGGTGCGTATGGTAACTTTACTGTAAGGGGAAGATTGAGGCTGCATGTTAGGCAGCTGGGTAGACGTCGATGAGTGCTGACGTGGTCGACGCTCAAATCCATACAACAAACGATCACGGTCAATCATTCTAACGAATCTGACAATGATTGCGGGGGGTTGAACTTGAGATTCTGCACCTCCACGAGTGGAAGAGGGTAGCCTATGCGCATTAACAAGTGGGATCCGTGACGCTTCTTCTTTTGATATTCCCATAAAATGGGCAAACACTTCATGCACTACATCGTAGGTGTTTTCCTTCTCATTTCTTTGTTGAATTCCATAAATGAGCAAATTAGATTTCCTATCATGGATTTCACTCAGTATTAGTTTTTCCTCCAGTTCTTCTATTTTCTTGACGATTTGGGAACGCAACTGGGGAAGGTCATTGTTTTCAATGCTTGAAACTTTGTCAGAGGTCATAGTAAGACCCGTTTCAAGATCTGATACTTTTTTGTTAGTATTAGCAAGATCTGATTTCATAGTAGACATTTCTTCCATGAGTTTATCCAGCTTACCGTTTAATTGTGTGAATGAGGCCCTTGACTCCAGCATAAAAGAAGCTAGTTCCGGAGGTATCATGGCCGCTCCCTGACCGCTGCGTTCCTCGTGCAATGACGTGTCACCTGTCATGGCGCCTGTAATGGTGGACTGCTCACTATCGGGAGTAATTACCTCACTGTTTTTGCTCTTATTTGCGGCAGCAGATTGAGGTTTTCCCTTCTGTTGTGTCCTCAGGTTGTAATCTCGAATTCCTTTATCCATATTCACGGATATTCAACACTTTAAGGGATATTTCCACCAATTTTTTTGAAATGTTGGGAGCTCTCAAAATGTCCGTGCGTTTACCACGAAGTCATTTCACACGCACCATATATATCCTCCTCCTCCCCCCACCCCCACACACACTTTTGAGAGAGGGGGTGGCGTATTCAAAAATCGAAATAATATCTAAATCAGTTTTTAAAATATTTTATTAATCTCTCATAAACGACGATTATAGCAATAAATTTGAAATGCTGCATGCTATCAAAAACCAGAGAAGATGAGCTGATGAGAGAGTATTTATGCGTTGGGTGAGGATGGGTGTGCGTGTTCGTGTGTGAGTTCATGCTAGAAATTTAGGCGAACATTTTCTATCATCCTCAACGCTTCGGAACAGATTTACGCCGGTGATAATAACAGACAAAAATCCCCCTCTCTCTCTTTCTAAATGGTGTTAGAGAAGGGGGACACCGGTCCGTAGCCTCCCCCCCCCCCCCTCCATCAATTAAGCGTGATGTAGTGATGTAAATGACACTCCTCAAAAGGATGATGGTAAAAGCCTCTATTACATCGAAAAACCATAAAATAAAAGGAGGGGCATCATTCTAAAGAAAAGGAGACATGTGTTTTCATGAGGCGTCCTGCATTATATACCTCTTTAGTTCAATGAAAATATTGTATTCTGTACTTTTGTTTGTATGCTTTATAATGGTTACCATATAACATCATTGCACATGATATTTTATTTATGTAATATTTATGTAAGCATGTATTACTTTGTATTTATTAGAACTCAGAAATAAAAGCAATCAAACAAAAAAAAATATCAATAATACTAATTGATGATAATCTAATGATCTAAACTATACCCTCTATTAAACTCGAGTTTTCAGTCTTTGGCTTGTTTTGTCTTACTTAATAATTCGTTTAAAGGAATATTTTCAGAATTTACTAAACAGACGAAATTAGTGAGAGAAGTATATATGCGCCTTTTCTTTTTTTTTAGAAAATTTCAGGAAAAAAAAACCCCGGCACCATATAGGTGTGGATCATTTAACACTTCTTATGTGCATATAGCATTTACTGGGATTTAGAGAAGACGGAAGTGATATTGTGATAAATAATGAGCAACTTAACAAAACTCAAGTTTGGTTAAGTTGTTCATTTTTATCATTGTTATTACTGTTATTTGTTTCGTTTTATTTTGTTTGATTTATATAACAAAATGATAAATCTTAAGAAGGCCAACTAGAGCTGAAAGCTTAACAACAAACATTTGTGATCCTGCCTCATCCTGTACCAGACGTACCCTCTTCTCTTTATATATATATATATATATATATATATATATATATATATATATATATATATATATTTGTGATCAGGTAACATATACAACAGCTTTGGCAACTCTCGTGGAAATAAATACATGTGAGATAAATAGAGAGAATAATAGCGTAGCATGAATCAAAGTTCCCCAGAGCTGTCCTACCATTTTGGAAATTTGGTCTAGTGGTTAAGGCATTGGCGTTCATAGCCAAAGGCCCTGGCAAAATTTCAAAATTGGTAAGACAGCTCTTGGGAACTTTGATTCATGCTACGCTATTATTCTCTCAATTGATCTCACATATATGTGTGTATATATATTGAAAGAAATTAAATGAGAGAATAATGATTGCGTAGCTCACTCAATGTCCCCCAGAGCTGTCATCCATTTTTTAATCAAAGGTTGAAAAAAATACCTCTGCCGGGAATCGAAACGGAAGCTGACATTTAATTTCTTTCACTGTTTTATATATCCACAAAGGATGAACTTCCATACATGTATGTTTAGACAGTAGACGTATATATATATTGCCCAAATCACACTTTGGTTGAACGTTCGCCACGAAGCATAGTACGCTTGATTTAGCAAGACTCCGTCTCAGCGGTATAGAACATAAGTTGGGAGAGTCCTTCCTACCAGGTACCCATTTACGTCACGTGGATCTGACAGAGACAACTGTTACATTAGCGGCGCCAGAAATAGAGAACGAGAGCGACATATACATAGGCATACAGATAGATAGATGTAGACAAAGATAGGAGATGGAGTCAGAGACAGAGAGATAGAGTGGGAGAGAGAGAGAGGGGGATGAGAGGGGTGAAATATGCATAGACAGATAAGCAGGGAGGGAGAGATATAGATAGTGGGTCAGAGAGAGATCGAGAGAGATCGGGAGAGAAGGAGAGGGAGGGAGCTAGGGAGGGAGAAATATACCAGGCAAAGATATGGATAGATGGATAGAAAAGGCGGAGAGAAATGGCAGACAGTGTAAGAAGGAAAGAAGGAAGAAGAAGAAGAAGAAGAAGAGAGGTGGAATTTTGCATTGATTAGATTGATTCCTTGTACATTTCAATCGTAAATGTTTGAAAATGCGAAAAATATATACCCGTACATAAACTACGAGAAGAATGATTAAATCATTTTCACTCTGGACGATAAAAAGAAAGAGAGAGAGAGAGAGAGAGAGAGAGAGAGAGAGAGAGAGAAGGAGACAAACGTCAAACAAAAGAGAGGCGTAAAAATTCAAAGCCAAATTCAAAGTTCGAAATCAAAACTTTACTTCCAAAGACAAAGAGCTATGGTATTAAAAAACAGTGTATTACGAGTATTTTTGTTTACTGAAGTAGATAAAAAAAGAAATAAAAAAGGGGTGCATATTGCAATACAATCGTCTCTATAGGCTGTGGCTTGAGCTTAAATGATTCCTGTTGGATGGGCAAACTAAAAAGAGCTTTTAAGCTGTCAACCCTATTGATTGAGGAATTTGATTTGACTGAATAAGGAATTAATGTAATAGAGGAACTGACAACTATTCTACTGTGAAAGAATTTCTGATAATATACTCCCTGCACGTACCTGTAAAATGCATCTGACGTTCATTTGGTTATATATTTTGGAAAATGTTATTTCATATTGGGCAGAAAATCCATCTCCAGCGCAAACTCTCAATTTCACGACGCATTATTTCGTGCAGTGTTTTGCTTAACTGAGCTTACATAGAGTTTTACACGAGGGACCGTTTTCAGTGTGACATATGGCTACATACGTCATGGTCGAAATCTTATCCAATTTATGGTGGTTCGTAGCAAAAGGGCAGCTCGCCCATTTTATGTGTTTCACAGTGTCAAAATTATTATTGCATAGTCTTTATCAGAATTGTAATCTGCGATTTACTATTGAACGATCATGCAAACAATATAGGCTGTCCCTTCTTCGCTTTTGTAATATAGATAAATATATATATTGTTCGTCGAGATGAATCCTTCAGTTTTTGTTTTGTTTCGTTTTTCGTGGAGAACTTGGGATCCTTGAAGAGACATACTTTTGAGACCGTTTTCAAATTTCTGTAAGAATCCGTTTCCCCAATAATAAAAATTCATTCATAATTAATACAAAAAATAATGAATTAATGACAGATAATACAACAAAAAGGATAATTTAGGAATGCTAATGATTATAGAGCCGTTATTGCCTTTTAATCTTGGAAAATGTGTGGGTTGGTAGGAGGTACTGGATAGCTCATAAATTAAACAAGTCTCATTTAATCTTCGAACAGGTGTATGAAAGGAGATAACTACATGAATATTATAATTTTATAATTGCACCTCAGAAGTATAATGCGGCGAAAGGCTGTCAGATGGGGGGGGGGGGGGGGGTGTGGGTCTAGAAAAAAAGGCAAAGGGTAAGAATAATCGTTGTATCCCTTTTTAAATGTTTTAAATGCATGGTCTTTGTATATATAATGGAAGACATGCACCCTGCATGCATGGGCAGCTTTTAAATCTTATGCATAGCGGCATATTTTTCTGTCTCTATATGTTTGGAAAATTTACTTAAATTAAAGGTTATTCTCTGCTACAGAGATTCCTTATTAGAGCTAGAATCCTTGTTCTGGAACTACTGTATTTTACCTTAAATATCAGCTGAAAGAATGAACTGGCCTTCCTTCTTTAGGAAGTGAGTCCATGGTATAATTCACTTTCTGCACAGTAGGGATTACATCATTGTGCAGTGAAAGTCCATCCTCAAAATAGTGGAATCCACATCAAAATAACCTTTGTTCTAATCATTAGTTTGGACTGCATGGGTTCTTCTTTTTCAGACTGCATTTCCACTTCAAAATGAATACTCTTAAAACAAATCAGTTAAAAATGACTATAGATGAAAGGGTCAACATCTAAAATACTAGTCTTTTTTTTTCATTATGTTAGTCATTTGTGACTTTAAAAAAACAACTAGAAGTCAGTCATTTCTGACTAGAAAATAGTCATTTTTATGACTAGATGTATTAGTTGCACCCATCTGACCCATATAATTTAGTTATTTTAACTAAATTGTTATTAAAGTGAAGTAATCCCTGATGACTTATCAAATTAAGAGTGGTTTTAGAGGTTTCCACTCTCGTCTGCATTGCTGATCCAAGGCTATTGCTCCTTTTAAGTCTTCTCCAGTGAATATGTCATTCTCCATGGAAACCCAACTACGTTCAGAGAGGCTGCACTACCTATCATCAGCATGATACAGCCTCCTGTTGGGCCCCACATGCTATAAATGGACCAATGCATGTTTTTACTCGCACCCCTGCATGCTCATTTTTATTGTATATATGTGAGCCAACCCAAATCCTGCACCTTGTCACCTCCATTGGCACATGACATTATTGACATCCCAGTATAGCTTCCAAGGAGCTGCGTTTTGGGATTACTGCGACAAGTAACAAGTAACAAGTAACAAGTAACAAGTAACAAGTAACAAATATTTGTTAACTCTTTTTAACCAGCGCTGGTGCAAGTTTTCTTGGATTCCAACCTGTAGACTATGACAGAACTCTTTGCCTGAGTGGTGGGTCTACATCTTCCGTAGATGAAGATATTGTTCCATAATGACATGATTCTTTCCTCGAAATGCGCAGGAGAGAGAATCCACTCTTTCAGGGATCATTATAAGGACTAATCCTTTTAGGAGTATGTATAGGAATCCCTCTAAAATAGTGGCATCCACCCTCAAATCTAAAGGGAAGTTCTAGGCACATAAATGGAAGCCGATACCGGTATTTTGAAGGTGGATTTATGTTGCACAACGAAGTAATCCACAACACAGGAGTGAGTTTCCACTCCCGTTGTTTACAGAGTATCTGTCTGCACCGAGGAACCGAGACTGTTGCCTCCTTTTAACTCATTCCGGACAGGAATTACTTAGAACCTAATTTGGTCAGCTTTTATTCTTCAAATTCACAACACCATACAGTTTGTTTCTATTATTGCTGCATTTTTCTTACAGAGGGTCATGTAACTGAAAGAATGTCAATTGACGGAAAAAATGCTGACAAGTTGATAATTTACCAATTTGCATGGAAAACAGTGACCTTGAACTTTCCATTGCATTGCCAATTGAGGGATTTTATTGTTTATTTTTCTTTTTTTAAATTCCTCTGCTGGCAAGAACACAGTGTCCCACATTGTGTTCACAGTGTGAAATCATCTTCACACTGTTAAATTTGAGCGTTTTAACATTGTGAATCTCATATTCACAGAGTCCACTATGTGAAGACACTGTGAAAACTCACATTGTGGAGGTGTCCACAGTGTGAAATTATCTTCACACTGTTGAATTTGAGCGTTTTAACATTGTGAATCACATCTTCACATAGTCCACTATGAGAACACACTATGTGAACACACTGTTTGGCACTAAGATCTTTCCAGCAGGGTCACACTTAACAACCAAACTGGGCACGGTGTATATTGGCTCGGTTATTTGGCTAAACCACAAAATGTGGAAACGCTCTCTAACATAAATAGGTTAGGTTTCCTGAAGGAACCCCGTTGGCACCCTCTGTAGGACATTCGTTCTCTTTGTGTCTAACCTGTAGAGTTTGGCATAACTTGTTGCCTCGGCGCTAGTTCTACATCTTCAGTAGATATAGATGTTTAGGGTCATCCCAGGCGAACAGCGGACCCCAAGACCAACAAAAAAAAAGGAAATATCCTGAAAGATGATTAAGAAATAATTACGAAAAGATTGGAAAAAGTTAAAGAAGTCAAGAAAGATATCGGTCTTGAGTGCCTTTAAAAGGTTGTCAAGGTAGAAGAGACCAACCGTACCGGTCTGATGAACTGTAGACGATTCTTCTGTACTTTGGTTCAACAGGATGAAATAGATGATCCCCTTCCCCTTCCTCGGGTGATACGATATTCGTAAGAACAAAATTAGACTTATTTCCGATTGCTCAAGTGACAGAGCATAAACAATATCAAAAGAAGTTTTTTTTTTCATACGGTTTGATAAGATCACCTCACCATAAACCACTTCTTACCATTAAAGAGTTTCCACGATTCCACTTTTTCCACTTTTTTCATTTGAAAATGTTCAACATTAGCTTTAATGTAAGTGAGTAGCAAAATATTTGATGGAAGCAGTCCATCACTGCACGCGAACACCGATCAATACTAATTAAAGTACATCGAGGGCTTAGGTTAATTGTAATTGCAAACAAGGTTGGGGTTTTTTCCTCCAAATGTTCACTAGACGAGGAAATTCAGAGAGCAATCAATATCCGGGTTGACCCTGATCAAAAATATGAACGGTTTGTCCAAGGGTAAACATTGATTGCTTGCATGGGTTGTGTGGATTCCTAGATTATACGGTTTGACAGAAATTCGTTTGGAAGGAGGAGATTATGCAGATGACTGGGGATGTTTACACTGTTCGAACAGTTATTCAAAAATCATTATTGTTTAAAATATGAATCTACTCATTGGGTCGCGGAGCTGGGGAGGGGGGCTTCAGCCCCCCCCCCCCCCCACTTTTTGGAGTAGACACGTTGGTCTCTATACAATAACGCGGCAATGATTATGCTTGTTCGCATGCTCACACCGCATGCTCACCCCCCCCCCCCACTTTCAAAAACGCTCAGCAGTTGTTTTTTAAAAAATCCCCATATGTTTAACATACAATTAAAAAAAAAGAAAAATGGGTAGGTTCATAATGTTAAACAACCTAATAAAACAACCTAATGATTTTTAAACAACTGTTCTCACCTATAATGTGAAATGGGGTCCCTGTTATTTTAAATCTTTGGCCCATTCTGCTGCATTAATGCAGGAATGGACATCCACTAGATTTGGAGTTAAATCCAATCCAGAAAGAGATTGACTCGTTTAAGGTGGAACTCGACAATATTTTGTCATTGTTTACCACTTCATACGAAGTGATCCCTATCCCCCCCCCCCCCCCCCCCCCCCATGGTTGTGGAGTTCCATAAGGAGAAAGCTGACAGGTCTTTTCAACAAAAAAAGTTATCCAGATTTTCTGTCTTTGTAAAATCTGTCATAAGCACAGTCCTCTCTTTAATGACATAATTATTGTTTGTGATTCCTCTTCCAAACATCATGCCTGTGGTAATAAGCACACGATTGCACGAGTGATCAATTGGGCGGGAAACAGGCAATGAATACAAATTTTACGTCATCAAGCATGGCACGTGACACCCGCGTCCGATATTGAGTCGCATGAATGTAGTAACGTGCATGCACTCGATATCAGAACAATAGAGTTCATTATTGGGATCGTTGTTAATTTCATTTAATCTTTTGTGACGCGACTTCGAATGTTGTTTACTGAACATGCAGTGTAGGCTAATCGTGCAAATGGATCTAGTTGGCCAATCATGAAACACACGTTGAAAGGTCTTTGGAAAATGGGGGACAGAACATGAAGAGAATAGTGCAATTTAGGTTACTAAGAATTACGTTTCGTACCACTGAAAAAAAAATGTTCAAGAGAGTTCAATAGTTCAAGAGTTTAATTTTTCATTTCCAAAAACAAATAACAAATTGTGAAAAAATCAAACATACATATCTACTCATACATCATTCAAAATAGATGAAAGCTCTGGGGAACATTGAGGGAGCTATGCAATTATTATTCTCCCATTTTCATTTCTTTAAGTGTTTATTATTTACAAGGGAGTTGCCAAAGTTGTTTGCATTTGTCAAATTTCTTCAATATATGTATATATATATACACAATACAGGAAACGTTAACATATAATTTGAAATATGAAACAAAGTAAATCTACAAGAATATATATATATATATATATATATATATATATACAATATCAACTCTTATGGAAATGGAGGGATCCACTAAAAAGCAATGCTTGTAGAGTTCAGTAATGTTCAGTTGCTAGTCGCTTAAAGTTGGGCATTTTGATTACATTATATCACAATATAAAACATTTTATCTCCTGTTATCCCTCTTCATACAGGTGTAGAAAATAGCACAAAGTGAAAATGATGTGAATGATTTCTACATGCTTGCTTATAGCCGCAGTTATGCCTCCCAAATGGCAGTATTTGATATCTAAGTCCAATTTTTGTCATCATTGTAGGTTTCTACTGTTCTCCCAACAAAGTGCTATTTGCTTTGAATTAGGAATTAGTCTATGGTTAGCTTTTGCCTGGAATCCACAATGAATGAAAAGGAAATACTATCGCGAAAATTGACACTGTGTGGCACGTGCCATTTCCAGCAGACCGACAATCGATTTTCATTTTAGAATCACCCCCCCCCCAAAAAAAAAAAAAAAAAACCCCAAAAAAATCCTTTTTACTTATACCGCATACATACAGTCTGATATTGGGCACCCCGTGTTGACGTGTATACGTCTGGTGCGCCTTGTGAGGAATCAATAACACCTATTCAGAGGTCATCATGCATGTTCATGATCAGGGCATTGTCACACGTTACCGACGTCATCTACTTCGCCAACATCGCATTGATAAGCGTGTTATCTTGTACGCTTTTATAATGGGGTGCCGGCAAACTTTTACTCATTGACGGTTTCGTGTACCGGTGCCAAGTTTCTAATGCTCTTTGCAGTGCACTTCATCGAGGTATTGGTTTATCGGAGAGTGATTGTGGAGTGAGACGACGATGATATTGAGATCTTTATTTCATTGATTCCCGACGAAAAAATGCCGCAGGGACAGATGTATGAGTAACAATGAACGCCATTCAGTATTCCATTACACCCACTTCACTATGTGCGACGCATTTTTCCTTTCATTTTTAAAAGAATAGTCGGCTGCACGACGGCTCTGTTTCAAATTACCCACTTACCTCAATCTCAATAATGATTTAAAGGGACGTTACTGTAGCTTAGAAAGGAAAACATAATTATTCGACGTGCATATTCAGTGTGCAAAGATCAACATAGATTACGTCAGTGATGACGACACTCACAGAGTGTTCATCTCCTTTAATCAAAGACTTTTCATTGATACTTAAATCTAAACATCTAAACTAGTGGAAAATAATGGATTGATAAGAAATTTGGGTAAAAACCGCTACTTTTATAGGTTTCGTATACACAATGTACAACTGAAATAGTGGCCATAATGTATAAGTGAGAAATTTTGATGACCGATAGAGACCACAGTGGTGTCCTTTGTTAAAAAATATGACCCCCCCCCCCCAAAAAAAAAAAAAAATTCACTATCTCATGATTTTGATTGGGGTGAAAGTTTTAATCAGTCTAAGATAGTCCTTAATGGGAATAAGTTAACTATTGTCTGAAACAATCACCATTATATTCTGTCGTTATCCCTTATTTGAATTAATAAGGGATTTTGTTTTTCACCTAAAATCTATCGTTATCTTTCTCGTCTTCCCCTGTTGATATTAACTTAAGGGCAAATTTTTGTACAGTTCAAAAGCCTTACTAAATTTTTTTTGTGTGTGTAAAGGTTGCATAATTTGCATCATCCAGTTATTCTGTCTCATACCAGTGCATTAGTTGCTGCCACTTTGAATAACAAATACATATCATTCTGCGCTGTCTGTTTCTTTGCTAGTGCTTGAAGCCATTTATTTGAGTATTCAGTGTTTGATTGATCACAGTATATTCCTTCTCTCCGAGTACCTAATTCTTATCGATTTCAATTGCTACACAAATTCAGAAACACTCCCTTATCCACTGAAGAGCATGGCAAACAAACTGCCCAAACCGTATACACTTCTCGCACATTTTGGTATTTCCTCTTTTCCGATACCATACGTCTATAACACGGCTCACAAACGCATTGCCCCATCTATAAACAATCTCGCTGTAAAGGTAGTTCGCTTCACCGGTTTGATAGATGGTTGTAAACATAACCTTTACAGGTCGGGCAATTAAGACCAGGAGGGCGCATGGTCATGATAAATTCACATCGATAGATCCCAGCTTCCAAAGCACTTTATCTGGGCGAAATGAGGAGCCTTCTTGTAGAATTAGTGATGCAGTAACTGATTAGGTGCATGCGGTGAATTACGACAAAGAGACGAAATTGACATAAGAGCGCTCGTTTGGGGAGTATATTCCACAATAGCCTACATTAAATCTGACATTAATGTCAATATGTGTAAACTTGTATTTTCATTGTGATCAGTAAACACAGAAATTATTTCAGTATTTAGATTCAAGATTCAGGGTTGGTTTTATTTCGCCGTTTTTTCGTTTTGTTTTGTGTTTTGTGTTTTGTGTTTTGTTTTGGTTTTC
Organism: Echinometra lucunter; assembly: GCA_029962745.1. NCBI lineage: Eukaryota > Metazoa > Echinodermata > Echinoidea > Camarodonta > Echinometridae > Echinometra > Echinometra lucunter. Next base: position 14,324,812 of record CM057159.1, on the reverse strand, counting down.
TTTCAGTACAAATTGATCCTGGTACAAAAATACAAGTCAAACAAATTCAATGCAAATTATATCAGTCAATCACTCATGGAACTTAACAGTGGATAATATAATGATACTATTAATTCTTGAAGTATGTCATCCGTCTATGTCACTCACAGCATTATGCATGGTACTAATAACTAGTTAGTCATTATCAAATATAATGAATTTAGGCTTTGATGTTGATTACTTGCGGGAACTCTGCACATAATGCTGTCAACTCGATGGATTAGCTTAAACTTCGAAATATCTACACCCTGTGCCGGTAGGCTCAAGTTTTTGGGGGGCCTTAACGTATATTTATATACGTCAAGGCCAAAAGAACTATTGGAACTATATAATTAGTCATTTGTTGAAATATTATTGTTATTCTTTATACTGTTATGATTAGCATTATCAATGTCATTATTATCATCATCATCATCATCATCATCATCGTCGTCGTCGTCGTCGTCGTCGTCGCCATCATCATCGTTCAATAGTAGTCGTAGTGGGCTTTGATAGTTAGCTAAACATGTATAGCTTTGTTCAAAAAGTTATTTTTTATACAATTAGCTTGTCTGAAACCAATCTCTTTTTTTTCAAGCTTTCATATACATCATCACAAGTGAGTTATCCATGACATAAGGTATATGTAAGGTATATAAGATATATAAGGTATATTCTACATGTATATTATTCACAAATACATTTTAAATGAATCCGGGACGATGAAAAAGAAGACTAGCGTTTCCCGATCAAATTTGGTAAAGACTGCGTTCTTCCTTCATCGTGAACGAGAAATAATAAAGGAATATACTTTCCAACCCCCTTTGACCTTTACCTAAACTGTGATTTACCTTTAAAACAAATTACCACTTCCCCCTTTCACCGCCAGCGAGATAAAAATGAGGTTTACACTCAACGAGGCTGAAATGTCTTCTCCCAAGTACACTGTATGATCAAAATCATTGCCAGCAGCCATTATCTGGGTGTCTGTTATGAATCGAATGTGTTTTACCCAAGGACAGTTCGTGAATATTTCATATGATTTGCCGCAAAGCTCTGACTTTCACTTTGTTACACGATTGTCAGCGATGCACAAAAGTCATTTTGGCGACCCAAGTGTGCTAGTGTCGGATGATTTTTGATTCAATGTTACATGATTTATTATTCTGATTTAGACATTGACTTTGGAGTTATATTCTCGGAGGAGCTTCATTTTCGTTCACTTCGTGCTTTGAAATAATAAAGCAGTATTACAGTGTATATAACTAAAAACGAAAAACAACTTTTTTGAATTCGTGAAAATTTGTTACCATGTGATTCTCTTCCATGGAGGGAATATCGTTAGGTTACAATCACGTATTTCCGAAAATATTTTAAACATTTTGAGAAAAGACCCCGTACCATAAATGTGTTCATGAGAGGAATCTGAAATATATCTGTGCAATAATTTTCTTTGTATTGTATTTGTATGACAGCGGACAAGCACATTTATATTAGTGGATTGTTTTCCTCTGTATTTCAGTTTCTAGCGTAGACTCTGTTATAATATTTACCATCATTAATTTTTTGCAAAATTTAAAGACCACCATTCCAAAATGCAATAATTCAAAGAAAAACTCAAGATAAACAATTTTTTTAGACGTACTTTTATCTGCAACGCATATGGGCTCATACCATTACTCTTGTGCTACTGACCACTGTAGTAAACATGTTATAATGTTTGCTTATGTTTACTACAGCTCAATCATTCAGTGAGTCAAAAGAATGTATTCCAAATTGTTGAAATACCCTCAAATATCCAGATAGTCTTGAACTTTCGCAAATGATGGTACACACTAAGAAAAAAAGTTTCAATTTTGCGCCCTTCAAATCCAACACTGGGAGCTCCTTTATGGGTACAACTTTACATCCCAAGAAGCATTCTGCACCTTTAAGGGTGCCGAGTTGTACCTTATAGGGAAGGTGCAAATCGCACCCTTTTGAATACAAACATTTCTGCACCCTTAAAGGTGCAAAGTGGTACCTTTAAGGGTGCGGATGGGCATTTTCGGGTGCAAACAAGTACAAAAGGGTGCACCTTTGCCCCTTTTTCATGCAGGGTGCAAGATTACACCCAAAAAGGTGCTGCTAGTGTTGCATTTAGGGTGCAAAACTGAACCTTTTTTCTTAGTGTGTATCCAGGTCCGTCAAACGCTATTGTAATATTGGAATAACTATCCTTCCAAACTCAGCTTCCAGTAGATCCTGCCAAATTATTGTGTGTCCTTGAAGAGAGCAGAAGTTTGCACTCTTCACCAATATCATGAAACAAAATTTATGTATAAAAGATGAAGTTGAGATTCGTCATGCAAAGCCACTAACAAAGAAAACGGTCTCTAAGCAGTTGGGAATAGTATAGAGCTATAGATTAATTGTGCATAATTAGCACAGATGTGTAGTGTGAGATGTGGAAATAATCAAATTGATAAGAAATTCACTCACTTTCCCTAAAAGGCGCTTGCACTGCACACAGAAATGTGGTACTTGCCCCCGAACTCGAACTTCTCTTGTTCGTTTTGCAAGCTTTTGTCGTGCTTCCATTGTTGTTTTCTTGTTTTTTGTTTTATATTGTTTTGAAAGAAAACGGAAGGCGACGGCCCTGGCCAGACAAAGCATCTTAAAATAAGGTGATGTAGTGTTGCGGTGACTGATGTAATAAGCTTAATACGGATTGCCCGAAGGCCTCTGATAGCATGACTACTTCATTTGATTAAGTGGGGCTGAGCGATGATCCTAAAAAAAGTGAGAATCGTATAGTGACAAGTCCAAATAAACAGAAGGGTATAATTACCAAACCTGAGGCACTTCTGTGGAAATAAATGCATTGAACACCATTTTCTGTGTGACGAACGTAACATGCACTGCAGTATTATTGTGATGTAACTTGGGTTTAGTCATTATAGAGGGGGGGGGGGGTCATGAATGGGTTATACGAGTATAAAATGCAAAGGGTCAGAATAACTTTGTATATAGGACAACATACAAGAGGGGATCTTGTCATCTCATATAACTTTCTTTATCATTTCCTTTGTCTATTCCTTCACTTTTCCTGTCTGTCAAATTCCCCTGTCAATTGACCGGGTAGGGCGTGCCCAGACCCCTTCCCACAGAGCCCTTGATTACCCTATTTATTCGACAGTGTATTATAGCGTAATTATAAATACTGCATTTTTTAAAACATCCTAGTTAAGACCTTGGGCAGTTACATGAAACGTTTTATCCAAAAAAAAAAAAAAATGATATCACTTCACTAAAAAAAGAAATAATAATTTTAAACAGTATATAATTCACAATGTACTGCGTATACTTTTAACGTGTAATTTGTTCAGGTTCACTTTTGCTATAAATGCATTTTCATGAATTGTTTTACTTCAGTTATGATTTTATTTCGGCATGTGGAAGATATTTGTAGTTATTTCATATATCAACATATCCTTTCATCTGTTTATTGTGTATGTGGACAGGGGTGTCAATACATATATATATATACATACATACATGTATATTTCTTTTTCTTTTTTTTTTTGAGGGGGACACTATATATCAAAAATATTCGCTGACAAGCCAAAAAAAAAGGTCCTTGGCATAAAATTTAGGAGACATACCCAAAATATTTGCTGAAAAGCAAAAAGTCCTCAGCATATTTTTTTTTTGGGGGGGGGGCAATATCTTATTGTGTCCCCCACCCTTTATTTTTTTCGGGGGGGGGACGTGTTCCCCCTGCTCGATTGATGCCTATGTATGTAGGTTTGTTGGTGGTATATAGGTGTGTGCATCAAAAAGCTTTTTTTTTTTTTTTTTTTTTTTTTTTTTTTTTGGTTTAAAAAAAAAAAAATTATTTGCAACCTCGTTTCCAACAAGCTAATTCTGTCTGGTTGGTAAAATAAGCCAAAACATTAAGCAGCAAATCCTTCATTTTGAACAACACGATTTGTATGTGCTCGGATTAAGGATTTCCTTCACTTTGTTTTATTTCAGAAAAAAAAAGAAAGCGTTATATTTTCGGTGAATCAACTCCCATGGAAGATATTCTGCATGTAATATCAAGGCAAAACAAAGCATTACAAGTCACTCCAACGTTTTTGGTTTTTTAAAATGATATTTGTTGTAAAATGGCTGCAGAGATATAAAGGCCCATGGGGAAAAAATGATTTCAGACTATATGACAAATCTTAGCATTCATCGCATGTGACGATTTCTCGAAGGGCAGACTTCATGCATGGATGTACAAAAAGAAAACACTAAAAGGTTTTAAAAGCCTTCCTGGAAATCTTAATTTGCGAATATGTGCGTCCTTTTGTATAAAGTGAGCTGACAGCCGACCAAATGGACTGGCATGTGACGTCAGGGATCTATTAAGAAGATGTATGTGTATAATTGAATTGTTCAAGCCAGGATGAAGGTTTGATGGCTCCAAATTGAAAACGATACGGCCTGTGTTTAGAATCCGTTTGTTGCAAACAGAGGATATTGTAAATATTGGGACGGGGGGGGGGGGGGGTAGGGCTGGTGGTCATTTGATATATACTGTATATTTGATTTGCTCTGTGCTGGTCACTACAAAATTGATACTGTCGGAGTTGAGTGGTTTAAATACTTGACTGGATATGGAAAGACTGTTATCCCCGACTAGGCCATCAGAATATGAAAATGTACTCTCAGCTCCGCTGATGCCAACCAGAACAAATAGCAATTTTTGTCCAGCTCAGATTTTGCACCCTTCCACCAAAGTTAGGTTTGCTCACTCCAGCGTAAAATATTTGAGATCATTGGGTGGGATTTTATAGAAGAGACCCTGGGCTATGCACAGGTATGAAAAATTTCCTGAAGATATTTGTAAATGCTCAGATAGCAAGAATTTCAACAAGGCATTTTATGTGCATTGCTTTTCTTAACCATGCAGGTGTAAAACAAAAGAGAGATGAATCCGTCTCATAAAATTTGATATTAATAACAAGTTGCAATAACAGTATTGTTATAAGCTACTGAAACCATTACATCTGATTGGCTGAGAACAAATTTGTCATATAAAATGTGGCGGTTGTTACTGATATAGCAAGTTTTATGAAACGGAGCCAAGGTATAATGGAAAATAATACTGTTCTCCGAATAAAGATGCGGTATCCGGTAAAATGGTGGATTATTGTATGGAAGATGGTTAGGGACGTTCAGATTTCAGATGCAGAGAATAGTGCAAGGTCAGATAATAAAGGGCTTAGTGGATTTGAACCACCCCCTTCTTTCGAATATTATGAACCCCACGCCCATAGAATTTTATTCACTTTGAGTTCCCCCATCACAAGTGCACTTTTGAAATGAGAGAGCGAAAGAGAGGAAGAGTAGGGAATAGAGAGAAAGAGAGAGAGAAAGAGAGAGAGAGAAAGAGAGAGAGAGAAAGAGAGAGAGAGGGAGAGAGAATATTCGTAATTATGTAATTTGTTGGAGTCGATATACACCTTACATACGACAGTGGCGTTGAACGGTGCTTATTAACATCCACTACCATTTGCAAACGTCATGACAAAGATAACTACAAAGCAAATGGAAGTTCCCTCTTATTTTATTCCAGGTATGTCAATCAATTTGCTACAAATGGATCCCTTTCCAAGGTTACGTACTCGTATTAATATCATACCATATTTCGATTCCGCGGAGGGTGTATTATACGCAACAATGGGCATGAAATGCACCGGTGAAAGAGACGGATGGGTTCAAAATCGCTTTCTGATCGCTTATATTAATAACCAAGGATGGTTTAATTGAATATAGCAATCAATATCTGCGTTTCAACCTTTTATCTCTTTTCCTCCCATCTTTGCAGTGAGGGGAGTGGAAATTCACTGACAAAAGAGTGGAATTCACTCTTTAAGGAGTCATTATTGGGAATTAGCTCGGCACTGAGCCGAAATGTAGTAATTATCATGTACATCAATGATCGATGTCAGAGAATTGAAATGCATTGCACTGTATGTTTATAATGTCTATTGAGAAAGTCCTTGCAATAATGATGTACGATCTGTTCGAGCTGCGTTTGCCATTAACGTTGATTCTGAATTTCAAATAAGCTCTATTCATATCGGCCATTAACAAAATGTAATTTTATCAGAAGAAGGAGAACCTGAACTTTCAGGCATAAAAGTGTTCGATTAGATGATAATAATTAATGACGTTTCTTAATGATGTTCTGGAAAATGTTACGGGGGCAGTGTCATTTAAATTATATATTCTACAATACTGTTTACATGATACAAAGTTACTTCTCATTTGTTATAAATTGGTAACATCTCAACAATTGGGATTTCACAAAAATCATTATTCTTCTCGAATCAATTGAATAAAATATTGTACAATTTATTTATTTACAAAATATTATACAATTTACTATGATATAGGCTTAAAGGAAGGAGATGAGATTCCCTAAAACACTATAGATTTATGATAGCCTATTGCATGATGAGACAATTGGAATAATAACAAAGAAAAATAGATAGTTGCTATAATATATATAGACACATATTATGTGACAGTAAGAATGGAATTGATAAAGAGCAAAAACATTTTTTTAATCGATGCAATCATTTTGTATTTTGAAGTAAAAATCAAGAAGAATCCGTCTGCAAAAGTGCCTTGCCCTCTCAGCATGAAACCTACACTCGGCATGCGAGAATCTGGCATTTCGTCACATTCTTGCTCTCTTCCAAATAATGATCCGACTCCTTGTCTATTTGCAAGCTTTCCCTAAATTCCACTGTCCTTGCATAACCTACCTTTCAGCTATCTTAACCTACTTTTAAGTATTAAATCCTCGAAATCCTTGGGCACTATTTTGGGATTTCAAGTATTTTCTTATCCGTCATGTCAGGTATACACGTTCTGCAGATTTAATTAGAGCAGTCAGTTAGTTGTAATTCAATTAATTACATGCGATTGCGATCTGTTGGCTTGTAGCATGCACCAGCCATTTTGTAAAACAAACGTATGTGTACTTCTGAGCCTCGCAGTTTTAATTGGATCAAAATGTATTTTTACTTGGTATTTAAACAAATTCAGCAATGAAGTGGTAATAAAAATACCATGACAATATAAATATGTTTGACTCGATTTTGCTGAAGAGCATCGTATGCTTCCTATTTACAAGTCCTATTAGTTATGTTTGTGTCTTCATTAAATAAAATGATATTGAAAAACATGTAATCATACATTGTGTCCGATCCAACTTTTTTTGAGAGTATGATTTGTTTTTATGTACACGTCTTCCTAATAACTCCGTTGCATCCTCGGTGAATATGGAATTAAGATACCCTCTAATCGCATACACATTTCATGTTTGATCCAATTTTGTTGGAAAGTGTAGTTTGTTTCCCACTTACACGCGCGTCTACACAATAGGCTATAGTGCATTTCCTCAATTATTGATTGGAATATGGATCGTCGGTTGGATGAATGAGTCTGCTCTGCATGAGATCATTTTGTTATAGAGCTGAAATACATTCACATCTAAAGTAGACTGCCTGATGATTTGATTAGTGGATTACTGAACAAGTTACTTGTTAAGAATTTTGATGCATAATTGAAAAAATGCAAAAAACCTATATGGAAAATGGAGAAACTATGAAACTTTAAACATCTCGGCTTCAATCTATTCGTCACACTGTTATAATCTTTGTTATTACATTTAAACAATGAAGAATTTTATGTACCTTAACAGGTGATTATTCAGTGCACGAATATAAAACTTCGCTATAGACTATAGACATGCTTTTCATAAAATGCTCTGAGAATATGTCCTTTCTCGACGGACTGAAATAGCTCAACTTGTTTAATGTGATTACGTTTCCTTCGACTTTTTCCTTACCATGTACGATCAAATTAAATGTGTTATTTTGTGTACATTACTAGTGGCATGTATCAAGCGGAGTTGATAATTCAATTACCCGTTCGACATTAATGTATGGTGACAGTGAAATTAAACGGGGAAGGGCACTTTCCTTACAACTGTCATATTACATCTGCTTTATAAGTTCACATTTTTAACTTGCGTTTTATACGATATGATATACATGAATACTCAACTTTGTCGTTTTTTTTTATTCTCTTCCCTGTATAATATGTCACTGACCCTTTTTTCTTTCATTATGGCACTCGGCTTTCCTTCCCCTTCCCTTCTCTCTCTCTCTCTCTCTCTCCCTCTCTTCTCTCTCTCTCCTTCCCCTCTCTCTCCCTCTCACTCTCTCAAAATTAATTCCCAGTCAATTTTTTCTTCGTCAATTATTTTCCCACAATATTTTTCCATCATTTTATCTGGTAAGTGTGGACAATTTTCTGTCCGATCGCTATTTCTCTATCCATATCTCCACTTATATCTCTGTTTACATTCCATCGGCCATTGTGTGCCCCCCCCCCCACCCTCCCTATCTTTCTTAAACTTACTGCTTCCTCGTCTACACCCCACCTCTACGCTTGCTTTAAAAGCATGATCAAAACACATTCCCAGATTTTCCCTTCCTGTACATCCTTAACCCCTTCTCTCTTTCTTTATCTCTTCCCCCTCTCTCTCTCCTTCTCTCTCTCTCACGTACACTATCCGCTTGCTGAAGGAATGATTGATCCTAGATTTCCATGGAAGCTATCCAGACAATTATGCCAAGGGTATGTGGGCAAATATACACTCAGCATGTACACCAACAAACTAGAGCGAGGCAAATTGGCAAGGTGGAATGACGCGTACATAGCAAAGGTGTGCACCGTATACCCTCGCTCAAAAAGGACAAAGGAGAAATGATATGAATAACAGCAGTGGCGAAGTCACAGGATCGATGTGCACTCCCCCACCCCCTCCGAGTACTGAAAAAGGTGAGAAAGGGTGGAGGGGGCGAGAAAAAGAGACCACCTCCACATAGTGCAATGAACCCACATAAAATGCTTCGGCGACAGTTGGTCCAGGTTTCATTTCGTTAAAGAACAGAGGTTGCAATAGGTTCACGTAACTAGTTTAAATAAAATAAGTAAATGGATCCCCTTAAATCTAAACTGTTAGCATTTCCTAAAAGTATGATTTGCATGTACCTCAGTTTAAGATGTTTCTTTCCTTTAAGTTGTACTCAGTTAAAGAATTTACATTTCCAGTGTGCACTTTTCTAATAGTATGTATTTTCTCTATGATGCATAAGTATGTTAAGCGTCATGAGCGCCAGGACCTGGCGGATACTGACGCTATATACTGAGAATAAAAGGTTCAATTTTTCACCCAAAATGCAAAAATAGCAGTAGCACCTTTTGGGGTGCAATCTTGCACCCTACATGAAAAAGGTGCAAAGATGTGCTTCAGTGTTTTCACCCAGAAATGCCCATCTGCACCCTTAAAGGTGCAGTTATGAAGGGTGCAGAAATGTTTGCATCCAAAAGGGTGCAAATTGCACCTTCCCTAAAGGGTATAACTCTGCACCCTTAAAGCGTGCGTGCAAAATGTAGCTCACTGCACCCTTAATGGTGCATAATGCTTCTTTGGGTGCAAAATTGCACCCATAAAAGAGCTCCTGGTGTTGCATTTGAAGGGTGCAATATTGAACCTGCTATTCTTCGTGTTTATAATAATAAAAATAATAATAATAATAATAATAATAATAATAATAATAATAATAATAATAATAATAATAATAATAATAATAATAATATTAAGAAGAAGAAGAAGAAGAAGAAGAAGAAGAAGAAGAAGAAGAAGAAGAAGAAGAAGGCAAGCTTGCTTGGGACAGCTCACATCCTACGAAAGGTCTTGAACTAGAAAGAGAAATGAACAATGAAAAGAGGACTTGTTTGATAGAATAGAGAACAGATAACCCTAGATTTCTGGAAGAAGTGCGGTTGCTGTTTAATATATCAACAGAACATCAAGTTGTGGATAAAGGAAATAATAATAATAATAATAATAATAACAGACAACATTTATATATAGCATTACTATTATTATTATCATTATCGTAGGCTTAGGGTTAGGACGTGGTGTTTGAGCCATGCTAGGGGTCCCGAGGATTAGAGTTCAGCGTTCGGTTAGAGTACGAAAGTGACGTCACCGGAGCATGTGTTTGAAAAAAAAATAATAATAGAATACCCCCTCCCTTTGATAGTCAGGTATATAGACTCGGATTTCATTTTCCGAGTGAGGCCATGGAGCCTTCTCAATCCCCACCCCTTCTTCAATTATTATATGCAGATACGCTTCTAGACGAAAGATAGCAAGGTGAAGGATCCACAATAAGCTGTGAAAGGTTCTTGCAGAAGACATACTTGTACATGCATGAACACATACTGCACTGGTGAAAGTGAAACGTTTCTTGTAAATAGAATCTAGGTCGGTTTAATTTCCTCGGTCGCGTGCACGCGCGTGAGGAGACATGTATACTGATAATGCTTTCTTCAGAAGGCAAGAATTGAAGAGAATCACATGTTACCAACCACTTTTCTGCGGCAGACGACTCAACGATATTTTATCACATATGACATTTTAAATCTCTTTCCCGCCACGCGAGTCGAGTTTATCATATCACCACGATTCACGGGGGTGTATTCTTCTGACATGTTTTATCCTCAGAGATAAAGCATTGATGGGAAGTGCATTGTGGTTAATCCGCATGCTATTAAGTGTAATAAATTAAAGGTAGATAGGTGTTAACTTTACAGAGAGAAATTGAGGGTGACTGAATGGGGGTATATAATTATATTAAATGCATAAAAATTGATGATCGTAAAGTTTCCGGCAAAGTGATTGTCGTTTATTTGGCGAAGAATATCTAGTTAGTATTGTGGCGCCTGCCTCAAACACTCCCGTGAGTGTGTTTCAGTAGAAGCATACAAGGCACCATATTCCGTGGAGTCATAATTTGGACCTTCTTTCGGTCTTTAAGGATTCAGCAACTGAAGTGTCTCTGAAACGATTTTAGTTATTATCGAGTAAGCCTTTCATTGGTGTTGACATTCTGTATTTTCTCTCAGTTTCTTGTTGAAATGCAGAGCTGGATTTAGTAAGTAATGTTCGAAGGATGTGAATGGGAGAAGGATGTGAATGGAAATCGGAGACAAATCCCCCCCCCCCTCCCCCAAAATTATTGCACAATATTACTGGTATATCAATGTGGGTATATGCCATCACCTCCGGACCTCCGGACTATCATAAAAGTGTAAAAATCGATAACCAGTCGATAACACAAAAGAAACCCGCGACAATTTCAGTGGGTAGCATTTTAAGCATGCTCCTAGCTCGTCTGATAATCCATTCCAATTTCCTCTCGTAACAAAAATATGACTTGTACACTCTTAGAACACCTGTAGAAAAAATGGTGCTGATCAAAGGTGCTGATTATACAGAGTCTTTTCTTGTCCCACATTTGGAACCTTGAAAGGTTCTTCAAAGAACCATTAAAGGTTCTCTGAAGGATTCTAAGGGGGTCTTTAGAACCATTATTGGTTGTACATAAAATCTTTCGAGATCCTTGAAAATAATTATGAAGAACCATTTAAAAAGAGCGTCCCCCCAAAAAGTTTACACTTTTGAAAGGGCCCCCAAATTAAAAAAATATATGAAAATTTTTAAAACTGTTTATATATACGAATAGCCCAAGGTCTCTTCTTTCATATGACCCCAAAAAGTCTGGAAATAATTCCTGCTTGGGTGAGCACTGCCCACTTTTGTAAAAGGTATGAAAATCAGGTTGCGCAGGAATTGACTGTCCCTTTGTGTGAGGTGAGTAGTTCTCCAGCTCACAAAATTGAGGATGGTCTGATAAGTTTATGATAAATCATTATGGATATGGGTGTTTTGCAGTGAATGTCATGTAATTGAATGCATGACTGAGTCTTACATTTCCAATAAAAGTTTTATTGTGGCATTGTCAATTGCATTACTTGGTATTATGTCTGTGGAAATGGTAGTAGATTTTCTCTGGGAGTTTGGTATGATGTGATGGTACATGAACTGTTATGGGTTGGGCTCAAAAGCAGTCACACTGATTCAGTCATTGAATTAAGCAACAAATCAATCAAAATATCACAGATGTACTCATTCTTTAGGCATATTAGGCATTAGTGGGTACTAGCAACCAGTCCCTTGTGGGAAATGAGTAGAAATGAAAATGATAGATTAATTTGGGGTAAGGGAAGGTAGACTGGATGTTTTGAATGGAGAAAAATCCATATGAATTGTCTTAAAAATGCCATTATAAAAAGGACCTATCGGTAGAATATGAACACGCAAACCAGCACACACACGAAGGGGGGGGGGGGGGGGAGGGTACATGCATGCAAGTGATTGTCCTCTTGACCCCAACCGGCACCCCTACATCCAATCACACCCCATCTCGCCTCTCCCCGCAACATGTACCATCACCTCATTCTGAACTCTCAGGAACACAGCTAGACCATCGTCTCAGACATGTCAGACATTATCACATACCAGGTAATGCTAATACATGTAATAAATGCAATACACGCTCACTCATGCATAAAATTTTGATTGCACAAACCATGTAATTCACTCAACAAACCTACATCCATCGCGATTTATCATAAACCTGTCCTACCATCTGCAATTAATTTTGTAAGCTATGGAGCGTCTCACTTCATACAAAGGGGACAGGCATTTCCTGCCCAACCTGATTTCCATACCTATTACAAAAGTGGGCAGTGCTCACCCAAGCATGAATAATTTTCGGACTTTTTGATGTCATAGAAGAGAAAGAAGAGACCTTGAGCTATTCGTATGTATAAACGTTCCTAAAAAGTTTCCAATATCTTTTTATTTGGGGGCCCTTTCAAAAGCGTAAACTTTTTGGGGGGACGCTCGGTAGAACCCCTTTTCTGTAGGGTTCTAAATACGGGATAAGAAAGGGTTCTAAACGGCACACTTTTCTAAGAACATCAGTGATAAAGTGCCATATTGTTCTCATTCGAAGATCAAATAACTCTTACTCACATTATAATTCTTTTATCATACCTCGTGTGCTATTTATAGAACGATCCTATTATTCCGTGCATCATGATTGCAATTGTCTGAGACTATCGCAGCTTTCTGGTCATTTTGTAAAACCAACAAAATCCTGAACTAATATTAACCTTTTCGACCCAAAGTGTAATACTTTTAAAAGTAAATCAATGAAACACTAACACTTTGTAATGCAATCGTCAGCTTTATTGTTACTGTTTAAATGCTGATATTTGTTTGTTTTGAGATTGGGTATACGATAGCTCTAAATAATATTGTAAACGTATCTTTCATCGTCCTCATCAAACAGGGGCGGCGCAACAAGGTATTTTTGATAGGGGGCGCAAGATGACGCGTTAATGGCAAATTCGTAAGTCGTGTTTTTAACTTAGGTCGACAGGTGGGTTAGAGATCGATGGTTTGATGAGGATTTGAATGTACAAATAGGGCTATAAAATTGCACGACGCTGTCCTCCTTTTCCCCATACTCTTCTTTCGTCTTCCTCCTCTTCTTCTTCTTTTTTTAATCCCTTAAAAATGATAGGGCAGCCATCCTGTCCCCCCCCCCTCCCCCGTCGCGCCGCCCCGGTCATCAAAATCCTTAATTTTAATTCTTTCTCCGGCTTCCTTTCCCAACCTTCGCTTATTATGATATTCGTTTAATCAATAGTGATGAAGTCGTAAAAGCTCTGCTGCCATCTCTCGACTATAATTTGAAATTCAAGCTGTCCTCCTCAACTCCGGCCTTGTCGAATTGCACAAATGCACTTTCTCTCTTTAGAAATGTTTATTTATATTTATTTATATTTATTTTTATTCATCTATTTTGCATGGTTGGCCTGTACATCCATACATCAATATTTTTTAATGCAAATAATGCTTGGTGAAATTATTCCGCGGATTAAGGACTTAATGAAAATGTGAAGAAAAATCGACACCTGTTCTTCCAACATTGATGGCTCAGTGAGACACAAGTAGAATTAAACGACCATTTATTTTTCCAAGAAATGTAAATGTGGTGGAACTATTCCTGGGGAGCGTTTCATCAACATGTGTTGTCTGACAGGTTGTCAGATCTTACATCTTTCCTTGATTTTGATTGGCTGAGAAGCATCGTTTCTATGGCAACTGTCGGATAAAACAGACTTTGTCGGATGAAACATCCGACAAGTTCTTTCATGAAACGCTCCCCTGGTTCGTTACCATTTCCACTAAGAATTTCTATTCATCACACTATATTTATAGGCCTCGCTAGAAAGGAGGAAAGGGGTGTTGTGCACCCTTCCTTCTAAATTTCTGCCAGCACATAATTATGAGATCATTCTAGGGTCTTTGTTTGTTTATTTGTTTGTCTTCTGTTTTGATTTATTTTTGTTTTTGATGTTTCAGCCCTGAAGTGAAAGTGGAATATGTAGAATACACAAATCATGAACTAAAGTAATGTTGAAGTACTTAAAGATTTAGGTTCAGTGGTGTATCTAGGGAAAACGGTGCTCGGGGCAAACGCTGAAATTTCAACTTCCGACGCCAACGAAAAAAAAAAAAAAAGAAGAAGAATAAGAATAAATACCGTAATTATGAAACAACAGCTCCCTAGATACGCTACTGGTTATGTTGCACTGCACTTGCGATTATATAATTCGTGACTAAGTTTGTTTTTTTTTTTAATTATTATTTTTTATTACATTTTTTTCTATCCATTTTTAGCGGTGTATACCAGCATTCAAGGTAGTGCTAAATGCAACGTAATGCAGAAGACGTTGATGGCGTAGGTCAAAAGGTAGACTTTTGAGCATGATATTGGACAGAGAGTGGTAGCGAAACAAACAAACAAACAAACAAAACAGATGGGATGATAATGAGGATGATAGTAGTGGCGATGTTGGTGGAGATGATGATGATGATGATGATGATGATGATGATGATGATGATGATGATAATTGATGATGACGATAATATGATGATGATGATATATGATGATGCTGATGATGATGATGATGATGATGATGATAATTGATGATGACGATAATATGATGATGATGATATGATGATGATGATGATGATGATGATGATGATGATGATGATGATGATGATGATATTTGATGATGACGATGATATGATGATGATGATATGATGATGATGATGATGATGATGATAATTGATGATGACGATAATATGATGATGATGATATGATGATGATCATGATGATCATGATGATGATGACGACGATGATATTGATGGTGATCATGACGACGATGAGTACTATGATGATGACGATGATAATGGTGGTGGAGATGATGGCGATGGTGCATGGTTATAATGAACCTACAGCGGCGTTGTCAATGTTCTTGCTGTTGTCGCTGTTGGTGCTGTTGGTGATGATTATGATGATGTTGATGATGATGGTGGCGGTAACGCTACGCCATTGTTAGTGTTGTTGTTGTTGTTGTTGCTGATGTTGGTAGATAGTGATGATGTTGACTATGCTACAGCTGCTGATGATAATGATGAACTGTGATGGTGATGATAATGATGATGAAGATAATGATGATGATGATGATGATGATGAAGATGAAGATGATGATGAGGATGGTAGTGGTGTTGGTTGTGGGTAGTGGTGGTGATAGTGACACTATGGCAGTCCTTATGGTGACGCTGATACGAGGTGGTGTCGGTGGCGGTCGTGATGATGCTGATATTGGTGCCGATGGTGATAATGATGACACCGATGATAATTATGATGATATGCTGATGATCATAGCGAGATGATACTGATGATGATAATGACGATGGTGATGATTATGATTATGATGATGACGACGACGATGATGATGATGACAACGACGAGGACGACAATAACTGTGATGATTATGATGATGATAATGATGATGGTATCTTGATGTGACCAAGTACGACGAGGGTAAAAAAAAAAGAATATACGTGACATTGTTTGTTTGTTTGTTTGTTTGTTTTATTTACTCACGGCTAAAAACAATATACACAATATTATTGTGCCCGCTGTTTTTCAGCGAGGCCGTGATTAAAAAGAAACATTGAACAATAAGAATAAACATGATAAATGAAATCAAGAAACAAAGATATGTAAATTATAGACTGAACTGAACATATATACAGGAAAACAAGAATAAAATCAAATCAATAGCGCCCCCAAAAAACCCTCATACGAATGATATAACATATTACACGAAAGTTTTAAAAAAATCGGATCAAAGTAATGGTGTGATATTGTAAATGGAGGGGGGGGGGGTAATAGAAAAGGCCGAGAACAAAAACAAGCAAAAACATTAGCAATTAGTATCTAGCAGAGGAAAGAAGTGGACCAATATTTCTATTTTACTTATCTTTGTGTTAAATAGATTAACATCATTTATAATTCTAAGACTGACGGGCACAGCATTAAAATGTTAAGAAGCTTGATAAAAAGGGCTCTGCTGGAGAAAATTGGTGTGTGGTCTTGGAAAGGCGATTTGTGAATTAGCAGAGCGAAGCGTATAACCTTACCGGGTATTAAATTCAATCAATGTAGATAGCAGAGGAGGGCCGAAATTATATTAAAAAATGAATATTGAAACCAGTGCCTGTTTTGTCCAATGTACTTAAAGATGATCCATGTCAAGAGTTTTATATAATATATTCATTTATATAAGTTTTATATAATATGTTCATTCGGAGAAGGCTAACAGAGCGTGTCACTGTTCTTTTCTTCCCTTTCATATCCCCGTGAATCTGCTCCAATTAGGTCAACGCTGAGACCTAATATTCAAACAGACGTAAATAAATAAGTAGATGAATTTGTTTCACTAGCATCAATTTTTCATCCTGTCCTCAGCATCTCAAGAAATTCGAGATGCGGAATTGGCTACCTGGGGACTTGCCCAGAGAGGTCCCCCTCCCTTTCCAGGGTAAGAATAGTAGTGATCAGGAGGAGGGGATGGGGGGGGGGGGGGGGGGTTACTGTGCCAAACTAAAACTGAAAGATGATACGGAGATAACCTTAACCCTCATGCCCTCGCAGTAAGAATCGATGAAACAGCCTGGGCCTGGGACTGTATAAAGAGGCGCTGAAAATCTATGGGGGTAACTCTTGCACGATTGATAAGATATCGTGGGACTTGCATCATCTTCTTCTTATATCTATCCCATATCTCGTTTGTTTCATCTCTTGGTCAATTTTTCATTTCCCTTTGATGTCAGTCGATAGGGACACGTTCCCCTTTCCCCGTGTAACCCCCAAGCGAGAATTATTTCGAGATCTTTCAAATTCATTTTTTCAAACTTCCAAACTTAAAAAGTGTCGAATAACAGTAAGTTGTTCCAAAGAATATAGAATATAATCAAGCCTGATGTGTGCGGTGTTCCCCCCCTTTTTTTTGGGGGGGGGGGGGGCTGCAGTATCTTATAATTCTGTGTGATTTTTTTCCAGTTTGTGAATCATTTTCAAGTAAGAATGATGATTCGAAAATATTACAGTACCTTGCAACAATTTTCGCCCAGGAAATTAACCAACCTTTCCCAATAACCTGCAGATAGATTCTATCACAGCGCAGTCACATGACCAGAATGTCCTTATTTTAAAAACGAAAAATTGTAAAATTTAAAGAATGAAATATTCACAAGAAAAGAGAAATTTGTCTCTGTTTATCTTAAGGCATAAGATACAATAACAATATCCTCATGACTCTTTGATATATTTCAATGAGGGCGGAAAGGGTTATTAAATCCTACTTTGCAAATTTTAAAATGTAGAGGCAATCCTTTTGAAACTGTTATTTGTTTTTCCCTCGGTTTCAATTTGATTTCTTTGATTACAGAGAATATCACAAATTACACGGATAATCGCATGCAATTGGTCTGTGCTTTTAGCTAAATTGAAACTCGAGTACTCTCCAAAAAGCTCAATTTCTTTTTGATGTCATCCAATTACCGAACACTATCTGTTATTTCATCCCCTTTCCCTTTCATTCCAGCAAGTCTCTCTAGCTATGCTTTTTTTTTTTTTTTTTTTTTTTTTGGGGGGGGGGTTACCCCCGCCCACCCCTCCCTCTCTCCATGTTTATTTTTATTTATTTTTTTTAAATCTACCTCAAGCTCAATTCTACATTCTATAACCTTCTGTTTTTTTTCCTGTTTGTTCACCACTCTCCCACTCTCTTTCTTCTTACTTTCTCGTCTTTTCTTCACTCTCCCATTTCTTTTTCTGTGTCTTCGTCCTTACTCTCTCTCTCTCTCTCTCTCACACACACACACACACACCCACCCGCACACACAATACTTTCTTGTCTTTTCTTCACACTCCCATTTCTTTTTTCTGTGTCTTCCTCCTCCCTCTCTATCTCTCTCTCACAAACACACACAACACCCGCACCACACACACACACATACACACCCACGCGCACACGCATCCATCCTCATTCCTTTGATTGTTCTATTTTAGCCTATATCTTACTCTCGATTCAATGACCACTCTCTCCTTCTGTCTGCTTCTCCCCTTGCCTCGCCCCCTCTCTCTCCCTTAAATAATTCACCGTCTCCACCCTTCTTTTCTTCTTCATTCACTCTTCCTGTGTTTTTATTTCTCTATCTCTCTGTTCTAGTCTCTGTCTCTGTCAGTCTGTCTCTCTTTCTCTAAATCCCATATCTCACTTGCCTTAATCGTTTTCTCCTCCCTCGTTCCTCCCCCTCTCTCCCATCTTCTCCCTTCATTAAGCATGAGGCACTGTCTCTTTATTCTCTCTCTCTCTCTCTCTCTCTCCCTCTCTCTCTGTTATCATCTTTCGAATTTGTTATCACACTTCTCTAGCCACCTTTCTCTTTCTTCCCCATCGTCTGTATCTGAGTAATCTTCATATTATGACAAGATTTCCCTCTCTTTTTTTTTCCAATTTCGATTATTCGCTCTTTATTGTTCAATATAATGCTGTGTTTTACCGCAATCTAAACTAATTTTAGTTGTTGGTTTATATTTAGGATTCTTGTGGTTACAGCCAACATGTTGATGTTCAATTCCCCAATTTTAGTCCTCCTTGTTCTTAAACTCTATTGAAATGTAATCAAATTCCACTTAAGGTTTTCTGTCGTCGATTCAGGTAATATATTGACTTTCTACAAAATTTGTTGTAAACTGCCGTTTTCGGTTCGAAATCAAAAGCGAGGGAGAGA
Organism: Echinometra lucunter; assembly: GCA_029962745.1. NCBI lineage: Eukaryota > Metazoa > Echinodermata > Echinoidea > Camarodonta > Echinometridae > Echinometra > Echinometra lucunter. Next base: position 14,305,602 of record CM057159.1, on the reverse strand, counting down.
GAGAGAGAAAGAGATAGAGAGTCGGAGAGATAGATAAATACATAGATAAATAGATAGAGGGAGGGAGAGAGAGAAAAAGAGAGAGAGAGGGGGGAGGGGAGCGAGAGTGAGGTTACAGAAAAGTTTGTTTCATTATAATTTCTAGCCAATATTCTGTCTTTCTGTTATTCACTATAGGCCTAATGACTGTGAACGGTAAATATTTGATTATTTTCACTGTTGTAAATCTAGAAATAGAGACATTTTGAAAATGCCATTCATACTGATTAATCATTGGGGCCATCTGTGCAAATGGATTAAAAGAGAGAGAGAGAGAGGGGGGGGGGGGAATAGTTATGACCATGCAGATCATAATCTAATTCACATTCCTATGAATACCCCTGAAACTCTGCGTGTTCTTTTTCTTTAAAATTTGACCCGCTGAATAAGTTTCTCAGCGATTTACACCAACTTTTAGCTTTAACAATAATTATTCCATTATCTTTAAGGCACTTCCAAATCATGGACGATTATTTCTATCACCTGATCATTCCCTGTCATAGACGGTCACACTTTCCGATAGTCATGCCGAAGTCGTTCTTTTGGAACGTAATTAACCGCCTCCTTAACCAAACACAATGCTATAATTTACTTCCCAGCAGTGGCGTAATGAGCCAAAATATTTGGGGGGGCTCAATCTTTGTGAGGAGCGAAGCGACCAACCCTGAGAGAGTGCAGCGACCGAGCCGGGGTACCCCCCCCCCTCTTCACGATACGGAGCTTTTTCATTTTTTCGACTTAAATTCCAAATTAAGTTCAGTTCAATTTTTATTTTCTCTCATTTCCAACAAAAGGATTTCATTTTAGTGGGGCGGTAGTGAGCACGCGAAGTGTGTGAATCACTTAATGAGCGCGCGAAGCGCGCTCCCTAGGGGGGAGGGTGCAGGCAGGGGGGAGTTTCCCCCCTCCCGCGCGAAGCGCGGAAGCTCCGACGTTTGATGACATGTTTGATGACATGTACTGTTATGGATAAACGTGTCATGAATCTACCGACCGGAAAAGGATATTTTTTCATGAACTTGGAAACATGATTATGAAAACATGCAGCCCAAATAATCTTCTTAAGTTTCAAACAAATACCAGCGTTACACAAAATACTTTATTACTTATGATAATAATACAGACAAAGACACTATGAAATAAAAAGGACGAGCATGGAGAGGGTGTGATGCGGTGGGGTACCAAGGTTTCACTCCCACAGTGGCGTAGCTAGGATTTCATTTTAGTGGGGCGGTTGTGAGCGCGCGAAGCGTGTGAATCACTTACTGAGCGCGCTTCGCGCGCTCCCTAAAGGGGGGGGGGGGAGGGTGTAGGAAGCTCCGACGTTTCTTTGAATTGTTCCTTGTCTACTCCCGCTCTTCTTACGTTCTCTTACCTTTTTTCTTTTCTCGCTTCTGCTTTTTTTTCCTTCTACTTTTTCTTTCTTTTTTGTTGGTGTGTTTTGGAGGGGTGACCGCCCCAATCGCCCCCCCCTGGCTACGCAAGTGCACTCCCATGGTAATTTTTTTGCAGTATTGATGGTTTGCAACTCTGTAAAAGAACACTATTTGGGACTGCAAACTTAAAGCCCGTGTCTAGTTTTGGTAAATCTAAGAATATTCATTATCAAAGTTTGAATCCATTGTCAGATAAACAGATAAAAAACCAAGTGTTATATCATAAAACACATTAGTACTGATATTATGCGTGTTTTCTGCCTTGCTATGCATGCTATTTGGGAAATTGTGAATGCGTTACTTAAAGGTAAAAAGGGAGTCTAGAGAGAAGTAATGAAATTCGTGTGATAACACTTATATAATATTGAAAATAAACCATGGTTGAAATTTATTTGGGGGGGCTGGCGCCCCCCCAAGCCCCCCCTCCAGTACGCCAGTGCTTCCCAGCTTCCTGGCTTTGCTCCGAGATATATTATCATCGACTATGTTGTATTACCCTCCAGTCGCGAAGACACGGAATGAGGTGGGGGCTTGTGACCCCCTTTTTCTCCCCCCTCCCTCTACCCCCTCCCTCTCCCCAATGCCTTCCTCATGCACTGGAAAGGTGTGTGAAATGCCGTCCACGAAGACAAGATAGATGAACGAGAGTGGATTACTGTTCCTGTCGTGCTCCATTATTCCCCCTATAATACCCCGATTAAAAAAACAAAAACAAAAACAAACCCAATAGACCCAACAAACCCAACAAACAAACAAAAACTGGTTATATACCACTGTTGCCCACGCATAGTACTTCGTGATGCTGTCATAGCGATATCTTAATTCATTTTAATCAAAATTCACGCTATTGGTTCATAATTATGAAGCCTTAACAGTTATGACCCCCCCCAAAAAAAAAAAAAAAAAAAAAAAAAAACCCAACCAACAACGGACAAACAAACATCTAGGTTCCGGTTTATGTTTTGGCAGTCACTTGTCTTGTATTTTCGTGCATGCAGGTTTTCAAACATTTTACCAGGCATTTTCTGTCACCTTCACAAAACAGTGAATCCCCTTTAAGATGGATGATTAATTTCTTTATTCCATTTTTTTTTTCGAAACGCACTTTTGGTCAAGCTCATGAATGAAAGCCCTTAAATTTTCTGGGTGTCTTTTCGATTAAGGCAATGCCCCTACAACATCTTCTACAACATCTTCTACACCAAGACCCTCTTCCACCAATACCATCACCACCACCACCACCACCACTACCGACACCACCAGGACACTCTATCAACTCCTCTCCCTATCCCTGAACCAGATAGATATTACAAATAAATCGTTATTACATTTGTCTTCTCGTATATGTTCTATTACTCCTTTGTTTTTACCTTGAAAGGCTATGCCCATTTCTCTCCCCTTAAGAATACCCCCCGCGTCTAAAATGTTAACATCTATCATCAACCATCACACGGATACCAGTTACAAACAACATCTCGATTACATCCTCCTTCTGTCATCACTTCCACCACCAGGGTTGGAGTACCATCCTCCTCCTCCGCCTCATCCTACCACCACTACCGCAACACACACACCCCATATCATCACCCCCAATCTTCCTCCAACAACCCCATCTTTGACTTTGTATGCATCCACTGTCAGTAAACATGTGCTTATGCTCATATCTCGTAAAATATTAAGAAGCAATATTACTCGCATCCTCATTTCGCATTATCCTCACATTGGCATCATCCTTCTCTTTATTATTCATGACATTTAGAGGCAATGAACCCATGGTTGGCAATCTACCACCCTTTTCTAAATACGCTATTAACTCTCAATCACAATTATTGTTAGAGCTACCACCAAACAAGGCATACCGCCAGACTCCCGAGCGTACGTATACATGTATACATTCATATCTAACTCGGATAATGACGCAGCAAGCGAGGGGGAAAAAATTCCCCAAGCCCGCACTGCACGTGGGCCGTGACCCAATCGTGACCCGCAAACAGCCGTGCACTGGACGCGATTCACACGGTATAGAAGGTGAACCGCCTAGCTACGTACGGGCACCGCTTATCAAAGGCATAAGCACCCGCACGCTGTCGTTGCGCTTTTGGCTGATTACCAGACGTTCATTGCATGTGTCGTCTGGCCTGGGTCTGCAATTGTATACAGCTTATGATACACAACATAACAGCGGCGTTATTAGCGTTTGATTGCCTAAAATTGGATATTTTACAAGCAGCCTAATCAGTAAGTATTGCACTATTCTCGGTAGAATTTGAGGATTTTTCCCCTCGAAAGTCTTGCCTGTAAATTTTCGGTTTATCTGACTATGCTCTTTCTCTGTGTTTACAGTGGGACAGGTGTTAAAGCGAGCCAAAGCAAAGCGCAAGAAGGAAAAAGGTGGCCAAACAGTGCAGTGCTCTTCAAGTAGTGAGTACTAATGACTAAACAGTCATGTTACAATTAACACATAACTATTCCTAATTCTATGTGGTCATTAATTCGGGCTTACATGTGCATTAGACCAAATCAGTCATTTAACTTTGCTTTTTAAAAGATTTTGTTGACCTGTGAGAGTGTGAAAGTGAGAGACACAAATTTGACAGTTTCAGCCTACCTGTGAAGGAGAATTGGATAATCAAAAAGACTATTCAGAGTTTGAATAAGCTCATCTTTGGGTATGTCATGATGTGGAACTGCTAACTCACTGTTGAGAGGATAACTTAGTGCATGAATTAATTGAGCTGGTCTTAGCATCTCACAATCTCTAGTCTTTGTGGTCCTTAAAGCACTAGGTCCATGCATAGACCCAGCAGTATACTGACATGTGCTTCTTCGAAGCAGGCGCCAGATAATTGAATTCATTTCTGTCTGAATCTGAGTAAGATGACCTAAATAATCCAGACAACAGAGAATGATGGTTCCTGGACGGATGAAATAGTATTGTGCAAGGAATATGAAGTATTTCAGATAGCGATGTTGCTGAGAAAGAGGAAGAGAGAAGAGAAATATCCAGAGATGTAAAGTTTAGTTAGAGAATGAGTGTGAGACATACAGAGAAAGATTGAAGATAGAGCAAGAGATAGATTGAAATTTAGATTTAGAGAGAAAGAGAAATAAGAAAGGGTTGCAAACTAGAGATATATAAGAGATGTGGAGAGGAATATATCCTTGTTTTTTTCAACAGTGCTGACAAATATTTTAGAAAGCACAGGAATGGGAAGGTAGAGTTAGATATATGTAAGAGAAGAAATGATTATGAAAAAGACAAACAGAAGAGAGAAAGGATAAAAAAAACAAAAGAATCTAGGTCTTGGTAGAACAGAGAGTATTCGAGAGGAGAGAGAGAGAGAGAGAATGCAAGCAAGAGAAAAGTAGAAAATTATAGAAAGAGCACAAGAATGAGATATAATGATTATCCTGTTGTATTACAAACTACTTTGCTCAATAATATACAATAGAAAAGAATGCATTGGATCAGTGAACAGCTCTCTCTTATTCATGTCACTGTAGGGTATTGTAACTAGGATTATAGACAATAAGCTCTCTCTGTCAAATATTCTCTACACAATAGTAGGTGATCTCATGACAGCATTTAGATATTATCAGTGTTTTTTTTTTCTCGTATAACTTTCACCACCTTAAAGACTGAGTGTAATACCTTCATTGCAGCAGAATTGACTTTTTAAGGTGCCCCCTAAATTTAATCTGTTAATAATATTTATAATTATGCTCATTTGTGGATAACTCAGAGAGAAAGACAGATGCATTAACTTCTAGTCTTATCAATCCCTTTTTTCCCTAAAATATTGCCTTTATGAATGTCTATTTCTATATCTGCAGCCTCTCTGTAGTGTAGTGATATGAATGGATAATCTTTTTTACTCTCATATTCAAACAGTTGAATATGCTTCAATTTTTTTTAAAGCAATAAATGCTGTTATGTAGTTTATAATTGTTCCCAGTCATACAGTGATAAAAAAGAATATCCTTGATAGTGATATATGTATATACTGTGCAATGAACCAAATACATATTTGATAAATGAAAATGAAATAATGACAATGCATAATGTTTATTAGGTGCCTAATACTGTTGTTTCTAAGTGCACCATATTCTGTCCAAGAGTTAATTACCAGAACATGTAATAAATTTGAAACAAAATTAATTAAAATACAGTATTTAAATTTTTTTTATTTTCAATGGTAGATGTTGTTGAAACTATTTGGTTGAATGTTTTTCTACCTTGTATGCTGAGACACAGAATAAGAGCATTAAATCGTATAAAATGACAATGTAATCCCCTATATGCCTCCCAGCAGATGGTACCAGTATAATTGCAGCAGGGGGAAAAACCAAGAAAAAAAATGTATTACCTAGCTCAGGTTTCCCCCCCCCCCCCCATAAACCACTTGTAAACAACCATAATGTGGTCAGGATTTTTCAATTCCATTCGTGTGCACATTCAGGGTGGATGCATCCATTACGTCTGGTTCAGAGAGTATTAATGCATGAACACACTCCTCCAAGTTGACATTCTGAACTGTATTTTATTCAGAAGCTACGTACCTTAACTTCTGCTTCTTATACAAGAGGCAAATCTTTTTTTAAGGAATCAGTTGTCAAGTGGATATCACCTTCCATATTAAAGGTAATGCACACTAATGGTAAAAAATGAAGTGGCCAGAAATAGATTTCCATAGCTTTTTTGACACACCTTGAATGATAAATTAATTTACTTCAAATTCACTGTGGATGAAATGTATTATTAAGCACATTTCATCAGTGTCCATACTATAAAAGGGTACCTCCCAGATATATCTGTAACCAATATATTTACAGCTCGCTAATCAATAACTCCATGTAAATGTCAGTTTCTAAACTATTGTTGAGCACATGAGGTTTTTCATGCTTTTGAGTAAAGCAGTAATGAAATAGGATGATTCCCCCAAAGATGTACAAAATGGATGCATGACAGTAAGTTTCTTCTGGCTCTGAAAGTTGACGGAATGCTACTGGTTATTTATTTTGTCCTAGACAAGATAGATACACCACCGAAAGCACCTTTCCTTTAAATTTTTGGATTTTCTGCAGAAGGAGAGGGCACATTCAAAACAAACAAAAACGTAATAACAAGAGAATAAGCATAGCATTTCCCCAGAAATCTTTTGAATGAAATAATGAACTTGGATGGTTGGGGAGGGGGGGGGGGGGAACCAATAATTTTGTGCTTAAGGTATGTCTATAAGTTAAAGCAGGGGGGGGGGTATACATGTAGGATGGTTGTGCCCCAGAATCTGCTCCTATTTTAGTCTTACCTCTGTAATGAAACGGAAGAGATTTGGAGATGTAAGGAAGGACAATTATCCAGACTGCTTTGTCTGCTTCACTGAAGCATAAGATCAAATCTTTATATTCCAATAAGGCTTTTAAGAGGATTGCTCATGTATACTCACCAGTGAGTGTTGTGATACATTTAGGTGTGAAACATTTCCATAAATTATACCAGAACGATATCACTTTCATTATTATTGTCAGTGACAGTTGAATGGTGATAATTGAGATAATTGTCATAATTTTTGTTGCTATTCCTCCATACTCCTCCTTTTCTCCTTCTTTTCCTCCTCCTCCTCCTCCTCCTTTTCCTCCTTCTCCTCCTCACAAGTATGGTAAACAAGTGTAACAATAACAGAAAAACAGCATCATCAACAACTGCAACAACAACTACACTACTCTGCTACTGCTGCTGCTGTTGCTGCTGCTGCTGCTGCTGCTGCTGCTGCTACTACTACTACTACTACTACTGCTACTACAACTACTACTACTACTACTACTGCTGCTACTACTACTACTACTACTACTACTACTACTACTACTACTACTACTACTACTACTACTACTACTACTACTACTACTACTGCTTCTACTGCTACTACTGCTACTACTACTAGTACTACTACTACTGCTACTACTACTAGTACTACTACTACTACTACTGCTACTACTACTAGTACTACTACTACTGCTACTACTACTAGTACTACTACTGCTACTACTGCTACTACTACTACTACTGCTACTTCTATTTCTACTACTTCTGTTCTATTGTAACCACTCCTCCTCCTCCTCCTCCTCCTACTATTTCTACTATCTCAACCACCACCACTGCCACCACCACCACTATCACCACCACTTCTGTCTACTACAATCTTGATTATGACCTTGACAAAATTTATCCCTAGTATATCACTCTTGCCCTATTGCTACTCTATTCTGCCACTAGCTGCTATCTCTGCCTCTATGTCTATCACCAACGACGTCACCACCACCACTGCCACCATCATCGCCACCATCATCATCACTACTACCACCACCTCTTCCAAGCTTATTACAACATGTGGTATGAGAAGTAATGATAAACTGGCAACTGAGGCTGCTATAATTACATGTACCTTGTTGATGACTGCACTATTTTTTTTTGTAACCCTAAACTATTGCACAATGTACTCTCACACTATTGCTACTCTCTTCTATGCCTCTGCTATCTCTGTCTCTATGCCTACCACCACAAGCAACTGCTGCCACCATTATTCTATGAGGTACATGAATGAAGTATATGTTAAGAACGAGTATACATTTCAGTGAATTTTGTCACTTGGCAGATATATGCTTCTTATACCTTTTTGTTTGGAGTTGAAATTAGGGCTTGACTTGCACTCTTCTCTAGTCCCCTGTAGATTGCAATCAGACATTTAAATCCAATTACAATAATGCGCCTGGTTTGTCGGCACTAAAAACCTGTTCCAATGCATCACTGAGCAAACGGAAAAAATGGTTCTCTGCATCTCATCATACACTGTTTGCGTATTGTTTCTGTCTCATTGTTACTGCTGGGAAAAATTATTGACCAGCTTTTCGAATCAATAAGTGCATCAGTATTGCGTCATAATATTTCTGCGCACACTGTGAATTACACTGTGTACTGAGCATGCACCAGCCCGAGCCCTTTGTATGAACACAAAATATGATCAGAAAATATATGTCTTGGATTGGACAGAGTAAGAATAGGTAGCCTTTATTATAAGTGATGAATGATATTGAAAAGTTGAATCATTAGATAACGCAAAAATTGAAGAGATGGAACATTGAAATTCATAATGAGGCTAGAAGCTTATCCTTTGATAAAGCACATTATCTCAAAAGTACCTTTTAAAACATTTTCTCTATATTCTTGCTGATAATTGTCATGTTTTTTTTTTCCTTCACTGCATTTCTTGGGTTGCATACTGTTTAAAAATTCTTGTTCAGTCTGTCAATCCACCTCTCTCTTTCAACCCCTTGTCCCTTTTTCCCATTGCTATCATAATTCAGGTGTGCAATTTGTACAATTGGAATCAAGGCTTAGTTACACAAGAAAACCATTTCAAGTTTTCGTATGTTGCTGTTGTCAGTTAGAAAATGGGATAAACCATGGTGATAGATTTTATTGTATTTTTCTTTTGTTCTGTGGCAGTCACAATGAAATTCTGAAACCACCTCATTAAGGAGAATGGCAATAATGCTGGTCAACTATCAAATCCCGGGGGGATATGTCTCATTGAAGCTTGTACATCATCCGCGTAAACAAAAACGTAGAAAAACTGTTGTTTTTCAGCACCGAGCGGGTATCAACCTATTTAGGGTATCAAAAACAGGAAAACTCAGAAAAAAGGGTATCAAAATCAGGAAAATCCTGAAAAATATTATTTAATTAGGAGATTATGATGCAATCCTTGTATAAAATCCCCGTTTAGGGTATCAAAATCACTCCTACTACCGTCCTACTTTAATCCCCGTTTAGGGTGGATGATGTACAGGCCTCAATAAGACATATCCCCCGGGTATCAAATGTATATATTGCAATCTGCTAAAGAGAACACAATGCAGGCTGTGGTGCTTTTCCAACTGCTTCCACCTTTCCTTAACCCTCTCAGTACTGCCAAGTTTACAAAAAACCTGTCACAAATACAGATTTATTTTTAAAAATATGATCATAGCACCTTTTTAATTTTCAAAAATGATTTTGACACATTCATTATTTTATTGAATATAATTGCATGATGCATGAACCTTTAGGTATTCTATTTCAAGAAAGAAAAACAGGTAATTATCCAGAAATAGTGTTTCTATCATGTGCCAAGCTAATAGGGTTCCTTTTTGCTTTGTATTAACACCCTACCCCCCCCCCCCAAATAAAAAACTTCTAGTCATAACATACTCCAGCATGCTACACTCTATAACTCACTCAGACTCTTTATGAGGGGCTAGTTTTCAATCAATCGACCCCCCTTTCATCCAATACCACGCATGGCTAACCCACCCCCTCTCTTCCCATTGTTCCTGTCCACCGCACCCCTCCACACCCCTTGTCCCCCCTCTGTATCTCCCAGCCTCATCTTCGGAGGGACAATGAAACAACTTATGTCGTACAAATCTAGCTGATTCCAAGGCCAAATATTGATTATTTCGGAGAAGGGAGAGTGTACAGTGTACTCTCTCTGACATATTCACAAATACACCTGTTATTGAGTGTATTTGTATACCTCGTGATAATAAAGTACACTCAAAGCACGATGGCTTTCACTGTATCTTCTGCTACTTGTTCTCATCACAATGCATAAAGTTAACATATTTAAACCCTAGAGGTACAGTGTCACCTTTAGGAGATGCTTTTGCAGAGTCTGTTGGTCCACAATGTTGGGCAGTACATATCATACATGAGCAGAAAAAGAAAAATGCACTGACAAATTTGAGCCCATTCCCATCGCTGTATGGTGTGACATTCTCGAATTACAGCAGTTTAAGTTAACTAATCATTAAACTCTTTAAATTGGAAATGCAGTGAATATATAATAACTATTTCTGTGTTCAAATTGGCAATTTCTGATTCAATTTTACAATTATATTTCATTTTGGTTTATGTTATATCCATATTTATTTTTTTCAAACTATGTAAACGTGGAAAAAAATGATTTGTATTGCCAATTTGAGGATTGAAGATGATTAATTTTGACCTCAAGAAAGCTCTGTACTGCTATTGGTTAAAATAACTAATGAATGTGTGTGTAATCTTTTAAGTGAGAATGATATGTATAAGTGGAGATATCATACATGTAAATTCAGTCCACATACATTCATTCAAGAATTATTGCCTTGTAGTTGTCTATATCGCATTACACTTTACATTGTGCAGTTGCAAAGTATGTTTGTATTAGATGGGTGACCTAGTTTTATGTTGCATTCTTTAGTGAAATTTAATATTCTCTTAACCCTTAATACACTTTCATGTACCAGGATATCCCAAATCTGTATCAGATGAGCTTGTTTTCATTGCTAGAGCAGTTCATGATTAAAATGCTAAACTAGATATTTTCATAAATGCATCTGGGTGCTTTTTTATTGATTTATATGACAAATAACGATGATAATAATAATAATAATGACAATAATAATGATAATTATAATAACAATAATAATGCATAATGAAAATTATAATAATGATAATACATAATGATAATGATGCAAGAATAATGATAATTATTATAATAATAATGCATAATGATAATTATAATAATAATAATAATGCATAATGATAATGATACAAGAATAATGATAACAACAATAATAAGAATGAGAATAATAAAAAATGATGATAATTATACAAGAATTATGATAATAACAACAATAATAAGAATGAGAATAATAAAAAATGATGAAGATAATGGTTAGAATGAAGTGTGATAACAATAATAATGATAGTGATAATGGTGATGATAATAATATGTATAATGATTTTGATAATATTAATACTAAAAATGCTACTAATAATGCTACTAATAACAAAAACACCACCACCACGTTATATTGGTATGCAACACTGATGGCAGTATATGCTTACAAGTACTTTGTTTGTGCGCATATAGCTGTGTGTACATACATGCACTCATGAATAAATGGCTACATGAAAAATGTTTATCATTACTGGTATAATTCATGGTTAACCCACAGTCCACGGGAATACCTAGTAATCCCTGCAGTATATAAGCCTATGGGAATTAGTGTGCAGTCATTGGGTTAAATCCCTAAACCTTGGAACTCCCCCTTGCATTCCCTTTCATAACTACATGACCATTATTAATTGTTGGTATGCAACAATGATGTACATGCACATAATCATCTAGGTTGAATATAGCAGCTCATACATATATGGCTGCATCATCAGAGAAGCCTGTTTTTGTTGCTGTAATATAGTCTCATCATTAACCCATAGAGGTACAGTGTCTCCTTTAGGAGACGCTTTTGCAATATCTGCTGATCCAGAATGCTGGGCATTACATGCTATACATGAGCAGAAAGAGAAAAATTCACTGAAAGTTTTGAGTCCATTCCCAATGCAGTATGTTGTTCCGTTTTCGAATAAGAGCAGTGTAAATGTAACTAATCATTAAACTCTTTAAATTGGCAATGCAGTGAATATTATATAATCACTATTTCCCTATTCAAATTGGCAGTTTCAGCTTAAATTTTGCAATCATGATTCATTTTGGTTCATGTTATATCTATATTTATTTTTTTCAAATTGTGTAAGAGCGGGAAAAAATTATATTTGTTGCCAATTCGAGGATTGAAGATGATTAATTTAGACCTCTAAAAAGCTCTGTACTTCTATGGGTTTAGACCCTTAGACTTCCCATTTAATTCCATTTCATGAAGTTCTACCATTGTTATGCAACATGGATAGCAATATGCATGTACTTTGTTTATGTTTGCTTCTAGGTGCAATACATACATGTAGCAGCCCATAGATATATGGCTATGGGAATGTATTGGTACCCTCACAATGCTAAAGGACCCCCATTGAGTGAATATTAATATGTTATTTGATCATGTAGTGCTTCAGTTGATAGCAGGAGACAGGTTCAACGCTAAGGTTGATGGCTTTTAAGCCTTGGTACAGGAAACCAATGGGATACTATTTTTCACAGGGATAACCAGGGGGCGCAAGGGGGCCATGCATGGCCCCTCCCTGTTCACCTGCTTAAAAGCAAGGGCCATACTCAAACCTTAAAGGCCAAGAATTTATGGTACTCCTGCCCTTTGTGATTGAGCTCACATGTGTTTATGAAACCATTTGAATCTAATTTTTCATGTCTTTCCCCCCTGGTTCAACTAACCTGGCTACGCCAATGATGTTTTCCATCTGCTCAGTATTTTGTACATGTATGGATCTGTGTCAATAATATATGATCGATACACTGTGCTAGCTAAATCCCAGGAGCTTGCTACCTTGATCATGGTAGATAAATAGCTCAGTGGTCTTCACAAATTTGCTATCAGAAATAATGCAAACATGCATTTGCAGTAATAATTCATGACTGGTGATCCGACATATCATCTGTTCAGAGCCAGAGGGTGTTAACTCCTATCATTTTATATATACTTAATGCCCTTCTGGCTCCAAAAGATGATATGCTTTGATGTCCAATGGCCTTGGCTTATTCCTTAAAGAGAGAGACAGTTAAGATCAAGACATACAGTATAAGGGCAATTCCACAACATATGGGACACAGAGCTCAAAATTTGAAATTGCACTGTATACCCTGTTAATTCCAAATGAAAATCTAAAATTACTACAGGGTCTTCTTTTTATTTCAAATAAACATTTAGGAAAGAAATCTGCTATTCGACCTTCTTACGGAGAATAAAATAAACAAACAAAAATTTGCAAATATGGGTCTATGGTCAGGGAAATGTGCTTTAAATGCCTCTTATTCTTATATTTAGTAATTCATCTCAGATTTTTTTTCATTTAATTGATTTTAATGGATTACTTTAACAGATTTTGGGTAGTTAATGAGTGAAACACTAATGGAAATGTGCAAAGTCTATGTTGAATTTAAGTGTAACATCAGTTACATAACTTCAGTTACCAACATGTCTTCAGTAATTTTTTCATGGCACTAAAACAAATTATTCAAATTGCTCATTATTTTGCACATCTCTTCCCAGGAACCTAGGTGTAATGTCAAATGAATTACATAATCCTTACAAGTCTGAGACATGAGATATATAAATTTGATTCTACACCATCATTTTCCATGTCCTTTTTACGTAACATCAGTTACCTACACATTTTCGCTTGCTGTGTGATAAGAAATGCAGTTTGAGATAAAAACTGTCCATGTGTTTCTTCCCAATTATCAACTTATTTGTCTATAGTAATTAAAAGGCGAAGCAAGTGTCATTCACAAAACTACAATATAAACAATACCACTAGTACTCTGTCTTGGTAAGGTCAGTTACCGTGGAATTGCTCATAAGCTGTTCAATGTAGTATTTGGAATATGCTTTATAAGTTTTTAAAGTCTTTTTATTTTTGCTCTACATACATGTAGATATTATCATGCCTTGTTAATTGACCCAAGTGAGTATTCATTTGTGGTAATACACAGTTGTAACAGTAGTCAAAATAAGTCATGAATTTAGAATGCATCGTTGTTGGGATACATCTGTTTTGTTTAAGGACATTCAGTAAATTTAGTTATCACTTTTCTTCAGTATAACCTTTGTAACCTTCACCATACCAAAGAGGTATTGGATACTACCAATGAAAATGTCTGTTTTATGGAAACATTTTTTGGGGGCAAGAAGTTATTCAATGAAATAAAGGACAAGTTTTCTCTAGACTGATACTTCAAGACAAAAGCCCATGTTGGAGGCATACCCAAAATTTGCCATCCTATCTTTGTTCACTAGTCTGGTTTGATGAACTCCACCTTACTGGATTAGCTGCATGGTTATGTTCTTCTTGTGTCCTCCCTCTATCACATCCTGTCTGTAGGTCACATGCCTGTAAATATTTCCCCATAGGCTCCTGTGTTAAAAATGTAGTTTCAAAAATCATGAAAAATAAGTGCTAGTAATGGCATCATTCAAACCGCTGTCTTTACAAGATTATACACAATATCCTTCACTATCTGAAAATATGAAGGGGTGTTTTTGAGCATTTTTTCTTGGTAGAGGGGCTGAAACTCAGACTAACAAAAACTTGGTCAAAGCTCTAGTGGTTGTAAGGCTTACTAATAAAGTCTCCTTAAAATCCACCTGGGACCAACTGCTGCTCTCTCATGGGTCTGAACTACATGTAAACCAGTAATTATCCCTCTCTATGCGAATATGAAACAAAGTGTTCAAGTATGTATCATTGATTTTATATGAATATTTTTTCAACTATGATGTCATTTTTGGTACGGGTTGGAGGAATCTCTGAAAATGAACGGATCTATTTACAGGCGTGCAGCCTTCAGTGATATTAACGCCATGACTTACGTAAATAAACATGGTCACACATCTTAGAGAATGTGTAATCCAAAGACTGCATGGTTGATGAATTGATCTATGGTAGTTGTGAGTACAATTCATTGCATTTGTGTCATAAGGGGGCTGCAGTCCCTCCCCCCCCCCCACCCTCAGTATTTTGTAGGTTCCAGTATCTGGGCAACCACAACCTCATATTTGGACAGCAAGATGCCTGAACATCCTCTTATTTAGACAAGGAGATGATTGAATATGTAATTTTTGTAAGTTTCTCTTTAAAAGTAAAAGTAGAAGGTTTGATATGTGGTAAAAGATGTCAACTTTTTCTGACTTGTGATTTTCATTACCGATCGAGCATACAATCTTTAACACTGGTAGTAATGCCAAAAATTTGTTTACAAATTATAAATTTTTTCCCACTAAGCTTCTTCATTTACTATGTCAGCCCTCCTTGTGAAAATGTGGTTGTATGCCTACGACTGGTGTTAAAAAATAAATGAAATAAAAACAACAAAGCAAATGGAGAGGAAAAGCAAAACAAATATATCATGCTGAATTTTTTATTGTGATTATATTCCATTCATATTTCTATATTCTACAGTCAGTTGTTACACAATCCCCTATGCATGCCCCTTTCCTCTATGGTCATCATCTTTGTCCATTTACGCAACGTTACCAATTTGATCCCTCGTATGGGATTGTGTCGTTCGCAAAATTAATTTTTGCCTAGCCTCAAGAGTGAGATAACTGACTTAAATTGCATACAATCCTTTGGGCATTAGCTTAAAAGGAAGGTTTGTCAATTAATGTTCAGGTCCACTTACTCAGCAATTGTATCTGTAAAGGTATTTCATGAGCATTAGGTAAGGCTCGATAGAGAAGGCAATTACAGAGCTAATGCTTCTGACAATAGGCCATTAGCCCAGTGGAATTAGTTTGCAATTAATATAGGCTTTGGAAGGATATCAGCACCTTAATACAGGATATATTTAATATATTTTCTCATTTTCCGGCCAGACTGCAGAAGTTTTCTTGAGTTTGTGGCTAAGTGAATTGAAAACAGTATTTTTTACAGGGATGTTGTCTGAAGGTATTATTGAATCACAACACTATTTTGATGAGTGCATGTTAGCACTCATGTTCAAGATAATCATTTTATAGTAAATGCAATACCACAGTGCAAGTTTACAATCATGCAAGGTGCTTAACAAACCTGAATTATGTTTTCATCCCGAGGGGTGCCCATTTCTTTCTGTCCCTGGATGGGGAGAAGCAATATTGATTGAAATGATTTGCTTACAGGCAGAAGTGCTGCAAATGGGCCTTAAAACCACACCCTTTGTACCTCAAAATGAACCTTGTAAACCATAGACTGTAGCTCAATTACTCCCTTTGGTCACTCTGAAGGGATGTTATCCATCTCAAAATATAAAACTGCTCCATGTACATGTTGGGCAAACTGAAATGACCTACAAATACATGTAGTATGATTTTCATTCTAAAAGAATAAGAAAATAAACAATAATAAAAATAATAATAAGAATAATAATAAATACAAAAGAAAAAAGAAAAAAAACAACAAGAAGAAGAAGAAGAAGAAGAACAAGAAGAGAATAATAATAAGTAATAATAAAATAATATAATAATAATAATAATAAGTAATAATAATAATAAGAAAAAATAAAATAAAAATAAATAAAATAATAATAATAATAAATAAGAAAACAAACAACAATCAATAATAATAATAATAAGAATAAATAATAATAATAAGAAAATAATAAATAATAACAATAATAATAATAATAATAATAATAATAACAATAATAATAATAATAATAATAATAATAATAATAATAATAATAATAATAATAATAATAATAATAACAACAGTAATAATAATTAATAATAATAATAATAATAATAATAATAATAATAATAATAATAATAATAATAATTAATAATCTCTTATTTACCCAGGGTAGCTACTTCAGCTATAAGCTGATCTTCCAGCGGGCCCTGCATAACATAATATGTTATTATTACCCTTCTATATTCTTATATGCCGAGTGCCTGGCTAGAAGGCAGAAGGTCCCATTTTTGTAAGTCTTTTGTATGACTTGGCCGGGGATTGAACCCACGACCTCCCGTTCATGAGGCGGACGCTCTATCAATTGAGCCACCATGCCCGGAAATTGTTGTTGGAAATTGTACACAACTGAGAAAGTATGCATCATGGGCACCTTTGTAGCATATAGCTACATGTGCTTGTTGAACTCGACTTGCCATTCATTTTTTCCTCACATTTCTTTTTTATTTTACCAAACAGCACATATCTTTTCAGGTGTCTAATGTGAACAAGGCCCCAAGCTTGTTTAATACTATCTCATATAGATGTCAGAGTATCTTGTAAGTATAGATAAGACCAAAGCTTGCAGCTCTGCCAAGATGGATGTTGTAATAGTATATATGCTATTTGAATCCATGTTCAGATACATCATCTCCAAAGGCAATACTCAGCAAAGTGGATTATGTGTGGGTAAAGTGGATTAAAGCTGGGTCTTCAGGGGTGCAGATGATATTGCATAAAATGTACTTTCCCTCTGAGGAGAAACTGTAATCTTTTTTCCCGCTACTTAAAGGTGGCATGCCCAAGTTGCTGGTTAGTAAATAATCAGAAAATGGATACTGAATTGCAATTTGTTTGGTTCATTGTCAAATTGCAGTTTTCAAAACCCAGTCTGCATTAGAAGTAAATGAAATTTCATACTTTGGTTTAAAAGTAGTAGATTATTATCCTTGCATTTAGCTTACTGATGCAATTCTTCCAAAATTCCAAACTTTTCGATTTGTACTAAGTGCATTTTGACTAAGCAACATGATAGAAATGAGGGTACATACATGTATATACACTGCATATGTACTCTGTAATGTGTCATTAACCTACATATGTTTGTAAGAAAAACAAAAACTGTTTTGTTCGGCCTGTAATAAGGTTAACGTAGATACATTCTGAATTGGCTGCACTTACTCGCATTATCCTGAGATGGCCACTATCCCCTTTAACAAAAGATCTCTTAAAGTGGCATCCATTTCATCCGAGAGCCATGTTAGAATGAGGCTAATAAATGGCAATTGGAGAATACCCTACTACATCTCTCGAAGCATGTAGTCATATGATCAGTCATGTGATCAGGATTAATGCGAATATTCCGTCATCTATACACCCCACTGCTAGAGGCAGCTTGATTTTCATGTATGCATGCATTTATGAATTGCAATGAGTGTACTGTGGAGATCTGAAATTACAGAATGTTATGACTATGAGCTCCGTGGAGACATTGCCAATTTCATTCATCATGAATTTCAAATACATTTTTATCTGACTTATCCCAAACTTTAAGTATTTGAGATGTTTAACTTTTGTGCTGTCTACAGAGATCTGCCAGAAGAACTCTTTTTCCTTCAATTTTGTAAATATGTATTGACATGTATGTATTATTGTCAGGGAAGAGAAGTCTTTTAAATGCATTTTACAAACTTTTCATTCATTTATTGTTATGAGTTATGTTTGTGATTTATTTGGTGTAGAGGTAATGTAACACAAAGGATCTCTTATTTTACAGGTTTCCTTTTCAAGAACCTTTGAAAATGCTTTCGAAGAATAATATTCAGTTCTTGCATTTTCAAAGAAATTGTACTGCTTAAACTAAATTAACATTGTATATAACCTTGATCATACATTCATCAAAAAACAATTATTACATACTCAAGTCATCTGGGCTGACTCAATTTCTGTAAAATCATCATTAAAACCACTTACACCGGAATAGAAAATGCCAGTAGAGTGGAAGAGCTTTTGAATATGCATCATGCACATGTACACTTCTGGTTCTTGCAGTTAAAACTAATGGATGATGGATATGATGATGATACTGGTTTCAGAGAGCAGACATTTGACAGAGTAATCCTTCCTTGTACTGGCTGAAGGTTCATCATAGTAGCATTATGTGTGCTGAGGAGTATGTTGAATCTTTTTGAGAGGATCAAAATGAAGTTATCTTAGACGATCTTAGACTTTCATCAGAAAATAACAAAGAAAAATAGTAATGACAGTGATCATTAGTCTTTTGTGAAAATACACAAATGTGTGATAAAAAGTATATTATTACTCTGGCTTTAGCCATAGTAGCATGATATCTGCTTAGGAGGATGTTGTGTCTGTGTGAGAGGATTAAAGTTAATATCTTTTGTTCGAAAATAACAAAGAAAAGTAATAATGATCATTAGCCTGTTAATGAGATACAGCCAATGTACGAAAAAAAAAAATGTGTTGTAAAAAAGTGTTTACTGTAGCATTAGCCATAGTAGCATAGTGTCTGCTGAGGAGGACATTGTGTTTGTGTGAGAGGATGAAAGTTCATGATAATGATCGTAAGTCTGTTTATGAGGTACAGCTAAAGTATGAAAATACACAAATGTGGGTTAAAAAAAAGGTGTATCATTACTGTAGCTTTAGCCATTCTGTCAAAAGATAAAACAGCATAAAAAGAATTTTTTTCTGCCGGATGCCCGTTTACATCACCTAGGAGGAGAATGGCAGAGGTAGACTAATGTCTTGCGAGAGGACATAAGTGCTTCGGTAGGGATTTATACCATGCATCTTGTAAACCTCATGTCATCCCGGAATCATGCAGGGTAGATTTGTTTGCCTGCACAGTGTCTTTCAAAGTGAAACCGTCAGGTAATTGAAAAATCATCCTAAACCGCTGAAGATATGTGCTCTGATTTATGATCCCACCATTTACATGATCTAAAGGAGTGTCCATTATACATGACTGGGAAAACAATTGATATTCCTGATGTTACTGTACATGAAAAACAGGAAACCCAAGGTGTGAATAGCATTGCGTGTGAGAAAAAGCTCTCGGCAGACTGCACTCTGATGCAAAGGCAATTACCATTACAATTGAATTACGGGACAGCGAATACTGCTATAAACAGCTGTGTACTGGAATTACATGCCCCTAGATCGGCTCATCTTGTATTTATAGCTTGTATTTATAGCGTCTAGCAACAACGACGTAAGCGGTTGCTTGTGTCACCCGATCCGGAATCGTAATGAATGGGAAATACGAGTTTGATTGGTGTATCTTCATTTACCACGTTGATGATGTACTCTGTGATCGAGAGCGATAAACGGAACAGCTGAATTTATTGCCAATTTAGGACAATGATCAGTAGAGCTGATCTGGGTGTTGTCAATGAAGCGATGATGCTCGTACAAATTATTGAGTAATGCAGAACGATTTGGTGATGAAATTGGGACAATTAATATGCGCAAATTGAAGAAAGGGTTTCCGTAATTAGGAGCAAATTAATTGGGTTTTTGATGTGTTCATTGATTAGTTTGAAATGGAAAAAAAATAATTTCAGTAGTTGCAGTCTTTGCTTTTGTCTGATGATTTGCATTACAAAATTGGATTTTAAAATTTGTTTTATAACCATTGAAGTAGTTTTGAAGAACATTGGAGTTGTTTTTTAAAAAATTGAGAGAATTAATTAGTATTATATTGTTATATTATTATTTGAAATTATTTGTATGATTTTACCATAATATTTTCTAACAAGAAAATGGCCACAGTTTATGGTACTTACAAATATTTCAGGAAAGGTTCAAAAAGACTGGGAATAAGAATAAGACAAATGGGATCTTTATTTCTTGGTGAAACTTGACTCAATTGACCCATTGATATTTTAAATGAGCTCTCCTTGAATCTGATGAGATGCCTACAAATTTCACTATGTATCTACAATTTTATTGCTGTTCATACACCTGTACTTATGCACAATTCCAGCAAAACCCTTTGAGTAGAGCCTTACTTTACCAGTCTTTGGCTGTGTCAAGAGCAGCTATAGCACAGGGAATATGGTAGTCTTACATTTCAGACACCTGTCATGGATTTCAATTGGTGAGGACTTGAGCCTGTAAACTATTCCGTTGTGCATGAAGACTATTGGACTGTAGTTTTGAAACTTTGTGCAGTCATTGTTTTGGTCCTGTATGAATCTACATCATTGCTTGTTAACCCCCATCCCGTGCTTTTTAAGATGTCAAAGTTTCTCAAACTTAAAGTTGAGAAAAATTGAATAGCCTGTGTGAACATAGCTGAGATAAATTCATAATTCATATTCCACCACAGTATACCAAACAATCAATTTTGCTGAGTGGGAAAGGAAAATGACTTGCACAGATAGAGTGGTTCTTTTAGTAATCAACCAAACAAAGCAAATAAGACAAAAGTACACCTAGCAGCAGGTATGAATTTTTTGCAGCTATAAAGTTATTATCTTTTTTATAGTAATCAGAATCAGCCTCTTATCCATTCATATTTTATTAATTGACTCTTCATATTAACATGGCCTTTTCTTATAACCCTCTGTTGTTTCTGATGTGTTGTTATAAGGCAGTGGTCAGATTCGAATGATAGCAATAACTGACCTATAAATTGTTGCCAAATTGGTAAGGCTCTGCTTATGTGGGAAATGCAACTTCCTAGGTCTGACTGGTAAATGCTAATGATCCATGCTCACCAATTTTATGGTCTGGATGGAATCGTTCATCCACCTATATTTTTTATTATAGACCTCACCGATAAATGCTGTGAGCTAATCATTTTGTTGCTTTAATAAGACCTCTTTCAAAGGAATCATATGGGCAGTATTTGTCCTGCTTGATTGGTGTAAGTAAAAGCTTTCCATTATTACCGTTTATGTGTGGCCCCTTTTAATAGTAGTTATCATTATAGTACAACATAATGTGCATAAATCTATTGTTACCAGTCAAATCTGACTGATGGCATTACACCTATCTCTCTCCATTGTTACTAACAGACCTGTTAATAGTAATTTTATGTGTATTTATTGAGCAAAATTTTCCCCTGACAACTAAAAGCTGCCTGAGGTTTGTCTAACATTGCATCAAGTGCACAGGTGCATCCCATCTGTTGAGGTGCCATTCACTATGAACATGTCGGACAAAGAACGCTGACAAAATAAACAACCTCTCATTCTACCCATCACAATGGTTCTGGTAGTCAAAAGAACATCCCTTCACTCTATTATCTGAAACATGTGGAACAGGTCTCACATGCATATTCACCTGAAACTACTGATTAAACATAGAAGCTGTGTCCGTCATCAGGTCATGTTCATAGTGATTATCCATAATGGGGGGGGGGGGGGATTAGTAAACAGGGCTGTTTCTCGAAACTATAAGTTTAACTTCTTGGACATCCATGAAACGTGGTGTAAGTAGCATTGATATGCATTTCAGTGGGATGTCCATGAACTCAGACTTATGATGGTTTTGAGAAATGCAGCCCAGGTCCATCAGAAGCCATTATTGCTAGTTGGAATAAGCCTCATAGCTACTGATACAAATCAGGAATGAAAATGGATTAATAATCAATTCATATTTTATTGATTGCCCAACGGTATATCAACTGTATGACTCCCTTCCCTTTAAGTGGCCTTTCCTTGTTTTTATTGTCCCAACGCAGCAGTGAGCCCTCTCTGTCCATTGCAGTTGATTAGAGTTAGCCATTGCTCTTCATAATTAGTCAGTTGATACAAGTCTTGATTGAAATGGATTAATGATTAATTCATATTTCAGTAATTGACTTTCTGTGCCAGTTATCATGAGGTGTGTCCTTAAAATTCAGTGGCCTTTCGCTGTTTCAGATCTCCTGACATGACCCTTGCAACTTATTAGAATTAGCCATTGCTAATCAGGCCTGGCTTCTTAACTATTGAAACAAATCTTGAAAGAAATAGTTTGATTGATATATATTTCATTAATTTATTCCCCATATCAATTGTCATCAGCCAATTTTTTTTTTCTTGTAGCCTTTTGGTGCTTCTGTTACAGAACCTGAACAGATACAAATCTGGAATGAAATGGATTAATGATTAATTTATATTTTGGCAATTGACTCCTGGCCCATACCAGCTTTCATGAGACTTTTCTCTTTCAAAGTCAATGGCTTTTTGCTGTTTCTGTTATCCCAACATGACGTTGTCCCTTCTCCCTCCGTCACCAAGCGAGGGCTCCTTGTGCATCATTGATAAGGGCTTGAATCAATCACCCATTTCTGCACAGGGATGACAGCTAATTATGGTTATGCGTCGAAGTGTAGTGTGCATTTTGTTGCGTATAATGACAGGAGGCTCCTGGGACATATTATGCTCCCTGTAATAGTATCATTCGCAGGCCGAGTGCAGCTCCATGTACTTAAAGGTTATGTACAGTTGAGGTAGGCCCTCAAACTATTCGACAGGATTTTTTGTTTTTAGCTGCTCAGTAGCAAGATGCAAGCAAAACTTAAATGCTATGAACCTTGTTTTCTGCAGTCTACCATTAAACAAATGAAAGATGAAAAATATTTTTTTAACTTGGGTCAGCGATGTAAAGTGACACAGTGCCTGCACACATGTAAACCAATGAGAGTTGTTTTTTTTGTGATGCCACAAGCATCACAAAGTTCTGTGATCGCTGTGCAGCTAGCGGATGGGGTGCTGCGGAGTCCTAATGTAGGGCTGAGAGAAGTTATTATATTGTTTTCATTTCAGATATTTTAATACACTGAACTTCATCGAAAATCATGAATGGAGTATCATATATATGATTTCTTGATTTAAAGTGCGTTTTCGGTGACTCTCTCTCTTACCAACCCACTAAAACCCTGCACGCTTTGGAAAAATGGCACCAATTCCGCATTTTTGGTAGCAGAATTGGGCTTCTTATAGGGTTTTGGAGGTGACCATGTACGGAACTAACTTGTGG
Source organism: Echinometra lucunter (assembly GCA_029962745.1). Lineage (NCBI taxonomy): Eukaryota > Metazoa > Echinodermata > Echinoidea > Camarodonta > Echinometridae > Echinometra > Echinometra lucunter. The sequence goes on along the minus strand of CM057159.1, from coordinate 14,281,935 downwards.
TGAGTGACAATTTCTCTCTGTGTTGTGATATATGATACTACACACAGAGCGAAGGACTGCTGCACTTTCCGCATGCATAGTGCATGGCAATTGCAACAATGTGCTGATGACGCCGCAAGGTAAAGCAAATGTACGTGCGGATATTTTGGCGTGTTGTTAAATTCGCGATAGGTGAGTGATTCGCGAAATTCGCGAAAATTTCAGCTCATACAGTAGTTTCATACCAATTTTCTTTTCGCTACCCAAACTGTACATGAGCTGAAAGATAAACATGAGTTCTGGTCATGTAATTACAATGTGAGAGAAACTGTTCCAAAGTAATTTGGGAAGGTTAAAGTAAGTAGTAAATAAAATTTGGTGTATACCCTAAGGATTTTGAAATCATCACATTCATGAGAAGAAATCAATGCAATCTTGTGGCAAAGCACATGTATGCATTGCCCATGCAGAAATGGGTATATGAAATTACACACAAATGTTCATGCCAAAATTTCAAATATAATGTCATTTGAAGAGTAGTCCTTTCCAGCTGACATTTCTGTTATATTTTTTCACACTGACATCAAAAGACTGGGAAAGGTCACAAATGATCTCTCATTCCCCTCCCAGAGCTCAAGCTTCTCTAGATCTTTAATGCTTATGTTCCACGAGGGCTTTGCATTAGGTGTAGAGCTGTGAAGATGTTGTCCGTGGTGGTCCAGAATGGCATTAAATTGATGTAAAAGTATTATGAGTCAACACCCTTACAGCTTTCACCAGATGATGTGTGTGCCTCTGACGTCCAAGATGTTGCTTTAGTCACGTCCGGGTGATTTTAATTTACCTCAAGCATCCTGCAAATTTCCAACACAGGGGCAAACATTTTGAAAATAAAAGACCATTCGTCAAACTCCAGTAAAGTACATTTTGCTTCGCCATGTTCCAACAATGATATATATCATGAAATATGAGCAAAAGTTTCAAGACAAAGTAATTCATTCGTGTGGTGACTATTTAAAAAAAAAAAAAGAGACAGTGCCCAAGAAAATGCATGCTTTATCGGTATCAAACTGCATTCAGTATACTGTAACCAATATCAGAAAGGGACATCTAATTGATCACAGTACATGCATCTGATGAAATATGATTTGAAACACTGAATAGAGGCATGAAAATGGCCATGAGTTAAAGCTCATGATTTTCCTTAGTGCTTAAATGGAGTCTTGTCAAGCTTGCTGTTTTCACATTATTAAATTTTCTGGATAAAAAACACCCAAATTCTTGAAGCATGATTGGAGGAAAAGCAGTCTGTGTTTGCATGAATGGGACTTTCATCTCTTCATTTTTTTGAAAAAAAAATGAAATTAAGACGTTTTATCTTTTTGTTGTTGTGTGAGAGAACGCGTCTGGAATGCAAAATGGAAAATTATTGCAAATTAAATTTTTCAAACAATGATTGATAATTTCACAGATAGCATGTAGATCTTCTAAATTGATATACAATCTTCTTGTGATATGATCTTTGCTAAAATTCTATTGCAATATGTCAAAATAGACATTTTGATTTTTGCAATTTTGTATTTTGCGTTCCGGACGCATTCTTTCGCACAATGACATAAAGATAAAATGCCTAATCTATACCAGGAATGTTTCATTGAGTATTCAGAAGCATTGAGGAAATATATGTTACCTGTATTGTCATTCAGTTTATTTCAACTTTGTAGTATTTTGTAATTCTGAACCAAAATCAGAGTTAGTCTGTATAGATGTCTGATGAGAGCTTTTTTGCCAAGACTTCATGGTTCCACATTCCATTTTTTTCCCCCAAGAGTTTGAGAGTTCAAGAGTTTAATTTTCATTTTCTAAAAACAAGTAACAAATTTTGAAAAAATCAAACATACATAACTATTCATGATTTTTTTTTTTACAATACAGGATACATTTACATAATTGAAATATGAAACATAGTAAATCTACATGAATATTATATATATATATATACAGTATAAACTCCTATGGAAATGGAGGGATCCACTAAAAAGCAAAGCTTATAGAGTGTAGATCCCTCAAATAATAATAACATTGTAAACATAACTTGTGTTCAATTTTATTATGAAATATATGTATATGTATGAAAAAATGAGAAAACAGCACATTAAATGCAAATCTACTATTTACATTTCTTCTATTTCATTTCTTCTTCTTTTTTTAATTTCAAGAATCTAGAAGTAGTAAGACTCTTAAAACAAGCATTATCATCAATTTTTTCTTCTTGACTAAGATTTGAAAGGATCTGTCTCCTGATTGCTTTCTTAGAGCTTCTTACTTTATGCCTTTTCAGTGTGGCTCAATAATCATGAAGGTGGCCTAGGTAAAGAAACTGTAATAAGTACATTGAACTGTTTTCATCAATTTTGGTGATTGAACTCAGTTTGGGTTTAATATGTGACTTATATGTTGTCCCAAATTGTACCCTAATTGTCCCAATTCATCTAAACACAACAAAAAAAGTAAACTCCCCCTAATTCAAAATAGCATAACTTTTTAAAGAAAAAGTTTTGAGCAAAATAATTTGGCAGAAGTGTTTCTACACTTCTTGATTAACTTCTGGGTGAAAATGAGATTGATCCGTCAAGTTATGCATGAGTGAGCAGACATTAAAAGCAAAAATGTCATTTTTCAAAAGTCACAAGAGCCATTTTGGGGGTCTGTAAAACAAAACTTTGACGAATTTGGTTTCTTCCCTTGTTTGACCCCGTCATGCCTTGCCTATCCCTGACACTTGTCATGCTTATCACAGTTGGGTGAACATAATTTTTTTGGAAAAAAGTGATGTTCAGCCCTCCTAAATCAACAAAATCCATTCAGTTTATGGGTAGAATTGGCATCAACCAACATAGGTCAGCACATGAAAATACCGGGTAGTCATTTTCTGGCATTAAACAGTAGATTTTTAGCATTTCTTGCTTTGTTAAAAATGTGCTCATTCAACCATGACCAAAACATGATAAACTCTCAACAACACTTAAACAAACACTTGAAAAAGACCCCCAAAATTACTCTTGTGATTTTTGAAAAGTGACATTTTTCCATTCAGTGTCTGCTCACTCATTCATGACTTAGCGGATCAATCTCATTTTCACATAGAAGTTAATCAATAAGTGTAGAAACACTCCTGCAAAATTATTTTGCTCAAAACATTTTCATTAAAAAGTTATGCTATTTTGAATTGGGGGGGGGGGGGGAGTTACTTTTTTTTGTTGTGTTTATTTCATTCAAAAAATGCTGGTAGTGGAATAATGATTTTGTGCAATTCTGCAGGAGGTATATTTACTTAGTGTAGAGAAATCTGAAATCTGAGTATGATGCATTATGATTAGAATGATTTTAACGGCATAAAATATGAAACTTAACCAATTGCTTGGTATGAAGTGCTTTGGCACAGCAGGAGTGTAATGCCCTGTGTTGTCACTCTGATTGACTTTGTGTATGCATGATCGTTCGAAATTTCATGTAAAAGGGGTCTTTTTTTTGTTGAAAAAAAGGGTTGTTTTCATGAACTTGTACTCGAAATTTAAAAAAGAGTGTTTTTCTGGTCCTTGTTTGCAATTTTCTGTTTTTGACTCAGACGTGAATTGAATTTGAAAGGGGTGGTTAGTAAAAGTGTATTTGGAAGGTGAAAAATAGGGGTGTTTTTCAAAGGCCAATTTGTACCTCTTTTGTACCAAATAGGGGTAAAAATGACTGAAAATGTACTTGAAACACCGCGAAATAGGTGTCAAATTCTGGGTTGCCGAACGATCATAGTTACACCTTTGAATATAGAGTGACAACACCGGGGTTTAATGTAATGAGAAAACAAAGTACAGTCACACAGCATCTGCTCCATCTCATATTTGATTTCTTCTGCCAACATCAATATAGCCATGTTCCCTGTAAAGATGATATCATCTGCTGAAAGCTAGAAGTGTGTTAACTCATGTATATGGTCATGCAGAGTTTAATCCCTTTCTGCTTCCCTTCAGATATTATTGTATGCTCAGTGCCAGAGGGGCGCTTTTGCAAAATGGAGTGGTGCGAAAAGAATGCATATTATTGTCTGTACTGTTTGTGTTCCAGGGGAGTGTTTCATCAAGTGTCTTTCAGTGATTTTTACCAACAACTAATATAAGCTACTGAAATCCTTGCGTCTGATTGGCTAAGAGCAAATTTGTCAGTAAAAATCACTGACATTAGACACTGGACAACCCACCCCCCCCCCCCCCCCCCCCCGATGCACCCTTGCACACCACTCCCTTTTGCTAAGCTACCAAACTAATATCATTTCACATGGAGCTGACGTCCTTCTGGCGCTCAACTGATGAAATGAGTTATACCCGTTTGACTCTCAGCAGATAGATATGATAGTCTGTACTTGGAGCTATCACTTGGAGAATGATACTTCGATTCCTTCATGTCCGATCAAATCTCTCCAATCTCTCTCACCATGCTTGCTGCATCACAATATTTTTCTTAGCACCTAAGCCAAGCCTCTCTTTCTCAGTCAGTGATGAAAAAATGCAACTCTTTTGCTCTAGATATCTCCTTAAAGATAGAAGTTAAGATTCAAAAGGAGACCCATTTGATCAACTGGATAAAACAGGTCTATTGAGGAATAGGCAGTGAGCAATTGTATTTGAAAGAGAAAATGTATATTTGTAGTATTCCTGTATATGCGTTGTAAATGAATTATGTAGGGTCAGAGTAATCAACTGCTAGCTGTGCATGATTATGCCTAACTTTGTTTGGATGTTTTTGACATGTTTTAAAGTCTTGACTTTAACTTTTGTTGCAATCATTATTTACTTGAAAAAAAAATCTCTAATAATTGAAGTGTGTGTTTTAGTTTTAGTTATGCCACGAGCTTTAAAGGTAGCTTTGACCCAGGTGATAGCAATCAGCAATTAAACTTTCCTCTGGTGTAAAGGAACTTAGCGTTAAACAAATTTGAATGAAAATCGATGAAAGTGTAGAGAAAAGCAAAGAAAGTTGAGAGCTTTTGGATCGATCCTATTGCAAATTTGCCTTCTTGCAGCATTTTTAGTACTTTATAAACATAGCACCTGTGGTATAAATTTGCATTTCTTTTTCATGCTGCTGGTTCACATCATGAAATTTACTGTTGTCATCATGACAACCAATTTAGATTTACTTTAAAGGTGGCTATGAGTTCTGGGCCTCTTGCATAAAATTTAGCATTAATGGCAACTCTGCCATCAGTAGTAGCTACCGTGGTAACATTACTGAACAGCCAATCAAATTCAAGGTTTTGATGGAAGTTACCATTGATGGCAAAGTTACCATCAGCGGTAAGTTTTATGCAGTGGGGCCCTGGTCATGTGATTGTAATATGAGAGAAGCTCTTTCAAAGCAATGTGGAGAGGTTGATAAGGTAGTAAATGAAAGTTGGTGTATACCCCAAGGTTTTGAAATCATCACAGTGAACAGCAACGGATCCAGAATTTTCAAAAGTGAGGGCGGAGTCTGCTGACAAGCAAAAAAACAAAACAAAAACAAAAACCAGGTCTTGCCTTTTTTAGGTCTCTATTTTACCTGACAAATTTGCTGACAAGCAATAAATAAAAGCACTGGCAAAAGGCAATGTGTTGATAGGAGGTACATGTGATAGGATGCCAACTTCTCCTTTTAAAGGGGGTACCCAATGCTGAAACAATGTTAGCTCATTTAAAAGAGCATGATTTTATAAGCAAAAAATCATCTGCCTAAAGTTTTTTAAAAAGTCGTGTTGCCAAGGAAACCCCCAAATGTGGTAAGATTTCAGGATATTTTTGACCTCTCAGCTGTGTCCCAGTTTCATCTGGGTACCCACTTTCACGTCAAAATGACGTCAAAGTGGGTACCTTGTCGCGCACTTCTAGTAAAATGCGCGCAAAGTATAATACATATTGTACAGTCCAGCGCGCAGCACAACTGCAGTGCGCAAAGCTGGGTACCCACTTTTACGTAATACCTCATACTCAAATTTTTTGGTCAACTCTTGACTTTTTATGAGAAAATTAGCCAAAATGCATTGATTTCCACTGAAAATCATCAAATTTTTAATGTTATTCTTCTTAGAATTCTATTCTCGATCATATATAAAAAAAAAAATTACCATTGTGTAATCACTTTAAGAGTATATCCCAGCAACCCATGACAGATGTTAGCACAGTATGGGTACACAGTGAAATTGAAATAACTTTCCAGTGCCTTGGTGCTTGGCAGTCTTGCATTGTATGCATTGTATTCTATTGAAGCCTCCTCATATCATTGAAGCAACCTTTCTCCATATGGGACTGTAGCAGTTTGAATTTTGTTTCAAGTCTTTATCAGTTTTCTTTGATTGAAATTATATCTATGGATCGTTTTACTGGCAAGTATACCATTTTTGGAGAGATGTTGTTTTTTCAGTTTCATACAGTTGTGCTGTTTTCTTTCTTTTTATTTTTTCATTCCATTTTCACCTTCCAAATGTTATGTCATTAGTCATTTGATTTGTCTAAACTTGTTGTGAGGAAATAGAGTTTTGTTGTATTTGGAATGATAAATATCTACAAAATCCATTGCTATTAGCCAGCAGGGCCGGTATTCTGAAAATCGTGTTATCTTTTGTCTTATCTTCACTGTGTTAATTGTCATAACAAATTTAAAACGCGTATGGTTGGTATAAACTGCGCAAATGACCAGCACACAAGACAAAAGTGCGCGATGTGAGCCAATCGCGTACGCTATTTCTGATTGCAAAGATAGCACGATTTTCAGAATACCGGCCCTGGATTTCAATTTGTTTACTGTAAAATGATATCGTGAAATGGTTATAGGATTGGATGTAAACATGTGTGTAGCATGATCATGCACAATAACTTTGATTTTTGATTGAGGAATGTGGTACATTATAGATCAAACTTTGGGGGTCTATTGTACAAATAGTGCATGTTCTGCTGATGCACCATTACTGGACTATATGAACTCCAAAATCCCCATGCAGATCTATTTCACTCTGGCCTTTGGCCACAGTAAAGCAAACCTGCGCTCGGGATAATTCAGTATTTGTCATGCATATAATCCAGTATAGTGCCTGATATGAGTCCAGGCACTATTTATATGATATTGCATGGTCATGAAAGATACATGTAACTACCCATATTTGCAGTAAAGCCCATAAAATATACATATACATGCCTCTGCGCATCCAAAGCAACTTTGCGCATACCTAGTGTTTTAGCTGTGGGCTTTTGATGCAAAGGCGACCTAAATGTAATAGAGATGGCCTGCCTCTTAGTAAGGAAAGCAGGAGATCAAATAAATCAAACAAATACTCTGTTTTCTATAACAAAAGTAAATCAAGCAAACACTCTGTTTTCTATAAGAAATATTGTATGCATATTTTTGTTCAGTATAATACATATTCACCTCCAAATTCAGAATTTCCCTCTTTCGTCCATATTCCAAACTCAGCCTGCTGTCTCAGTGAAATATGACATCACCCAAGAGATTCTAAATTTGTTTTTTCATATATTTTGTTGTATTGAGCGCAGACTCATGCAATATTTATGTGATATGATTTACATGCTTGTAAATACCTGGGTAGAGTTAGTAAATACACAGTTGCTATGACCATGCTTGTATCTCTTAAAGTGCTGATAAATACAAGCACAAATAATTTGATGGTAAATCGTTCTGCAGAGAGAAATTGGTATGCTACCTGCAAATATTCAAAACATTTTGGTTTTGTACTAATCAGGAAAGTTGCACCATGCATAATGCATGACTTGAAATTAATGGCATCTAGCAATGTTATTTATCTTCGTCATATTGTAAGCCTAGAGCCAAAATGGTGTTTACTAATATATCTTTTTGATATAGTCTTAACACCCCTCTAACTGTTAATAGGCACTATGTGGGAGAGAAAGGGAAGAAGCCAAAGACAATATTGTAGGTAAGAACTGCATAGCCAATGATGAATGACAAATTGCTGACAGTTATAGCGACTTCAAGTTAATAGCCTGTGACAGGGCATAGTCATAAAGGGAAGAGTGTGAAACATGGATGTGTAAACAAAACCCTCTGCTCCGTCAGACAATTGAGAGTATTATTTGCCAGCAAGATATATGGGATCAGCCCCCTCTTTTTTTTCTCTATCTCTTTCTCTTTATCTCTCTTTGTCCTCTTGCAATCTTTCTATCTCTTTTTCTCATACTTTCTTCCACTTTCTTTCACTTTCTTTCCCCCTCTCTTGCTTCTCCTTTTGTCTGTCTCTTTGCTCTGCCTTTCTATGTTTTGTTTGTGATCTTTGTCTGCATCTTCCTCGCTTGTCTCTCTCTCTCTCTCTGTGTCTTTGTTTCTCTCCCCTGTCTGTCTGCCCATCTGTTCCTCTCTCTCTCTCTTTATCTCTCTCCTCCTCCCTTGTACTCTCTTACCATGCCTTATCCCATCTTGGACTCTTTCTCTCTGTCTTTCTCTCTAGCTCTCTCTCTCCCTCCTCTATCTCTGTGATTAATTAATGGGACTATGATTTGACCTTTTACTGCCGAAAGTGCACGCGGCTAGTTAGAGGCAGGTTAATTGCACAATTCATGATCTCCTACCGTCTAGTAAATGTCACTGACATCCTCGTGCATGCCTTTGTCGAGAGCACTGAAGTTCAAAACCTTTGCCATAACCAGATTGGGTTGAAAAAATGATAGATTATGTAAGGGGTTGGACAGGAGCTTGTTACAGTTTCAATACTGATGGAACCTAATTTAAGTATGTCCACACATGACCTAAAACTGCAAAATTACATAAAGGTTTTGAAACCATAAATAAACTTTATGGTCCCATGTAAATATAACTCATGGGAGGTGGATTGATTACAGCAAGATGTGCTCCGTGAATAGCTGCGGCTTCATGGAAAGAGATATGAATAGCATGGCAGACAGAGGGCAAGTGCGAGATAAATAATTAAGAGGTATTGTGATAAATAACATCTTGTCACTCACCTTCAACTTAGAGAGTTGTATACCGTTAGATGATGGAGAGCACAGGAGGTAATGGTATATATCTGTAGGCTAACATACAGAACAGACGAAATACTAAAATATTTTTAGACATTAATTACAACAAATGGAAAAAAATTAATATCAGACGGTGTAGCCTAAGGCTGTAGCAGCAGACGTGTAGTTTGTGAGTAATCATTCCTTCTGTGAGGGCAATACTTTTAATGCCACTCCACACTATATGATTCGACTGCAACCAGATTTTGGAACAAATGGTATTTTTGCATTGAATATGAAAATTTAAACAAGTAAAATTGTCTTAATTGAGGTTTGGAGTAAATATAGAAATGCTAAAATGGAAATTTTGGTTAACTGCATGCTTTTAGGTCGGAGTATAAAGCCCATATCGGCTTGAAATTATAGCCGATTGAAAGGTTGCTATGACGTCACTATGATTTGGAATTGACTTCGCTTTTATACCAACAGGGAGGCTCGCAATAGCCAAAGTTTCAACTTTAGAATTCATATGACTATTTAGAGCTTTGGTCAGTATGATTTTTCATGCCTGAATATTCATATCAAATACTGTAGCAATTATTTCCAAAATCGCAGACAGATTGTGTAGTATCTGTAGAAGAGTAATTTGTCTGCTTAAAACTGATGTCAGGTCGAGGAGTCTCTCACACGGAAGAACAGAATAAAAAGGTTCCTCTTTCTGTAAATCTTATCAACCCCCAGCAAAGGCAGTCTTGCTTTCATCAGTGTTTCTATGTACAATGTTATAAATAACATTGATCACTATGCCCTATGGCCTTGAAATTAGTTGACTAAGGATAGAATTAACTGATCCCCTAAGCTCATAGACAGAAAAGTAGAGGACAAGAAAAGTAGCGAAGAAAGAGAGGGGAGGAATAGAGAGAGAGAGAGAGAGAGAGAGAGAGAGAGAGAGAGAGAGCGAGAGAGAGAGAGAGAGAGGAGGAAGAGAGGGGAGGAGGAAGAAAGAGGGGGAAATAGAAAGAGAGAGAGAGAGAGTGGTGGGAAAGAGGCTGAAATTACATGTTCATTGAAATTACATGTTCTTGCACCTTGGAAATGTCGTTAGTGTTATAATTATTCTAATTATTGTTTTACTATTATTATTATTATTATTATTATTATTATTATTATTATTATTATTATTATTATTATTATTATTATTATTATTATTATTACTATTGTTATTATTATTATTATTATTATTATTATTATTATTATATATTATTATTATTATCATCATCATCATCATCATCATCATCATCATCATCATCATCATCATCGTTGTTGTTGTCATCATTAATAATAGTATTAGTATTATCACTTTTGAATGAGTTGCAGAGACCTTGCTGTCTTCTGAAGATATGAAATGATTATAAAATTCTGGAAAGGAAAATGATATAGCAATGGAATACAAAAGGTAGATATGTCATGTGGAATTCATACAAAATGGTATTGATTAAATAGCTATAGGAAGTGCTATTTTCATATTAAAAAGAAATCAATAATTTTTCTTCCGCTTTGGGAATTTACCTTGTGTGTCAATTTGTACGCTCAGTGCTCTGTTCATGTCGGCAACACATGGGTTGCCAATATATAAATCTTTGTCAGAAAAGTTGAAATGCAGAGCAATATGTTTTTTTTTCAAGTTGATTCACATGAGCTTTATCATTAGCTATATTAGGAGGTAAATGCAGTTTTTGTATCGCAAGCATGATGTTTTGCTGCTATGGGTAACAGGTTCATCTTGTTTTTTAAATTTTATTTCTATGTTTGGTTCATATAATAGCATAGTCATGGTCAAATTTATCATGCAGTTACATAGAACATGAATGTATCTCTACTGCGCTTATGATAACAACCCCAATACCTACATTAAGGAGAGAAAAATTTGTATGCTACCAGCAGATATTCTGTATGTAATTTGTTTTGCAAAGATCAGTTAGTAAAAAAATTGCAATGATGCACGTACAATGTTGACATTTCAGTGTGATATTAGGTAGGCTTGCATTCTAAATATTTGCAGTCTATTTTTTTTTTTTGGATCATTTTGACCCACACTTTTAAAAATTCCAATTCCAAACCCAATTTCAATTGACCCAGAAAAGAGTTTGTTGGCCACACTCCGTTCTGGGTCAAAAATGACCTGGAACAAGGAAAAAATGACCCCGAATAAGGTCAAATGTGACCCAGAAACAAGTCTTCATGACCATATTCTGGGTCACTTTTTGACCTGGAATGGAGTGTGGCCCCAAACGGACTGTTTTCGAGTCGATCTGACCCAGAATTTTTTTAAGAATCCAGATTTCTGACACAGTGAATGATCTCGTGCAGGCATAATTGTATTAGCTTTCATGGGTCATAAGACTATTAAGTTGAAATGATGCTGGTACCATTTTATCCTCAACTATATAAAACTAATATACCAGCCATTATTTCACTTTTGACAGGGTTGGATGCTTCAGTTAAGTTATTGTTGGTAGTTCCAAAGTTATGGGGACTTAAAACTGTGGAAAGTGCCAGTTAGTTTTGCCCTGTATTTATTGGTTTTGTTTGATATTTATTGTTCAGTTTTAGCTGACTGTTATTGAAGAAAGTATACATGCTTGTAAGCTCAAGAAAGCAATCAGGGGACAACTGACTTTAAGTCCTATCTGAGGGACTGAAGGGCCCTTGTGCTTGACTTGGTTTTGAAGCCAGACTCTTCCTGTTATGGTACTACTGTTCTCCCACTGAGTTATCATGTCTCCTTTACAGTGCAGGCTGTCTTAACAAGCGACAAGGCTGTTAAGGCATCATTGCATAGTGGGCTGAGAATATTTGCCAGAGCTGAATGCAGGGTACCATTATCCTCTGGAAACCTCTTAGAGAGCATGGATGTTTTAATTCAATGTGATATGTGCTTTCCAAGAACAGAATAGTACTTATACTGTCACTGAAAATGATCTCCCTTCCCCTGTTGGGGGTACTGTGCATCATTTCCCCTTTTCCATCAAATGCTCCTAATTACACATCAGGACACTATCTGTAAAACGAAAATGAAAACTTTACAAGGTAATCAGCTGTTAGGAAACATGCCAGGATTTTTTTTCTAACAAGCATGGCAGAGAAAAGAGAGAACCCCCCCCCCCCAGTTCCCCCCTCCCCCTAAAAAAAAATCCTTTCCTTTTTACAGTCTTGCTCATCTCTACTCCTTAAACTGCTCCTAATTACATATCACAACATTATAAATAGAAGATGAATGGCTCACAGAGTTATCAAGGTTAGGAAATATATGAGAAAAAGTTTCATAAAGTATGACAGATGAAGGAGACTCTCCCCTCCCCCTGTGAAAAAGACCCCAATCCTTAGCACTATTATCTGTCTCTCTGCCCCTCCCCCCCCCCATCATCTGCTCCTGATCAGGCATTCAGACACCATTTATAGTTGGGAGATGAACACCTCACTAAGTGATAATAAGTAACGAAGCGTGTGAGGAAAAGTTTCATCAATCATGACAGAGTAAACATATCCCCGCCCCCCCCCAAAAAAAAGCAAGAAAAGGAACTTCCTACAGTTGATAAGTGCTTTCCATGCCCCCTCCAAAAATTGCTCCTGAGCACTCATTAGGAACTATCTGCAGACAAATAAATGAACACTGAAATGAACACTATACCAGGTAATCAGTTGTTAGGAAGCATGTGAGGAAATTTTTCATCAGGTATGACAGAGTAAAGGGACCCCCCCCCGAAATTTCAGCAGTACTGTCTAACTACCCAACTGCTCCTAATCACACTTTTGGACACTATTTAAAAACAGAAAAAATGAACACCTTATCAGGTAATCAGTGGTTAGTAGGAATCGGTGAGGAAAATTTTCATCAGGTATGACAGAGTAGACCCTACACACCCCCCCCCCTCCTGAGAAAAAAGCCCCCCTCCCCCTACATTTCAGCAGTACTGTCTAACCACCCAACTGCTCCTAATCGCACATTAGGACACTATTTACAAACGGAAAATGAACACCTTATCAGGTAATCAGTGGTTAGGAAGCGCTTGAGGAAATGTTCCATCAGGCATGACCGAGTGCTTTACCAGTCAAGCTGCATTGAACCAACCCATAATCGCACCCTAGTAATAGCTAGGTAAACAAGCTTTCCAGGTAAGAGTTGGGGCTGAATGAATGTTGTATCAAGCTAATCTTATGAAATGTGCAATCCTTTCTTTTTTTGAGGGACTTTTAAGCAAAGTTGTCCAAAATATTAAGTAGAATGAACTTATGAATGAATTTACTAGGATAGAATTTGTGACGATTAGGAAAAAGCACTACCTATTTTTGTATCAATTACAAGTTAGCATTATATTTTGTCAATCAAATCTCTAGGATTCACCATTTTCACAATATGTGTTTGGGACTTAGCAATTTGAATCCTAATGCAAAAATTCTTGTATATTTTATAATTGCCCATAAAAATTGCAAGGGGTATCTTTAGCTTAGAATGTTTTACCTACACACTGAGAAATACCTCCATGTATTTTAGATTAATGTTTTAGTGAGCTGGATTAAACCAAAAATTATATTTACATGGCATTCATCTTCTTATCAGTACATTCCCAAATGCACCCACTGATAATGTAGCTCACTCTGACTAGCACATAGAACCACCCAAAAGTAAAGAGGACCTCACAAACATAAGTGGCTCCAATTGCTCTTACTGTAACAACAAAAGGAAGTGACTTGCATTCACACATATCCTTCGACGTTTAGAACGCATCTCCGCATCTCGCCCACCCTGAAATATTTCTGGTACCCCTTCTCAGCATGTGGAGAGCCGTTAGCATCGCTCTCTCTCTCTCTCTCTCCCCCGTCTATATCTACCTGTACCGCTGTGTGCCATCGACATTTGAAGAAGTCAGGACCCATATTAGATGTTGAAGCATGGCAAGAATGCTATGTGTTGAGTGAGGAGACGTAGGGATACAGCCTTATCTCTCCTTGAGGTGCCTTGAACAGGTTCCTTGGATGGGGTTCCTTGAACTATACAAATGTCAGGTTTGTTTACAAGCTAAGTGAGGAGGGTTCTTTCTTGCCTTAAGACATGGTATCCTTGGATATTATAAGGTTTCTAGAAAGGATGTTTTGAGCTCTGCTGATGGGCAAAAAATCAAGAATCCTGATGAAGAAACAATTTGTAACAACTTGAATATTCATCTAACATAATCCATAATGTCAACTCATGGGTAAATTTAATAACCTGTTGCTTTTAGAAAACATCTTTATAAATTTTCCTCATTCCAAGTGGTGATGCACATGGCTATTGAAAGTGTTCTTTGGTTGATTTCTTGAATTCTTTTCAATTTTTGTTTTCCTTAATAAAGATATCCCCAGGAAAAAGACCATTAGTATAGTTCAACTTCTGTCAAATCATTTACTTTGGCAGTTTTTGTAAAGGCATGATTGTGTATGAAAATATAAACTACAACTTTCCTGCATCATTCTTCTCTTGTATTTTCTGTTTCAATTTTTGAATCATGAAAGTGAGATATACATGTACATTTACCAGTGTTGCAGTCTTGGATTTTCCTGTGGGGGGGGGGGGGGGGGGGTGGGGTGGGGTCAGTGCAGGTCTGAAATGTATCTGAAAAAATTTGAATAGCTAAAGAGAAAAGAAATCGTATTCTTCAGGTGTATTTTACTGGCAAAATCCTTTTCCGGGGGGGGGGGGGGGGGGGCAGGGGGAGTATCTGAAAAAATTTGAATAGCTAAAGAGAAAAGAAATTGTATTCTTCATGCGTATTTTAGGGGCAAAATCCTTTTCTGGGGGGGGGGAGGGGCAGGAGGAGTTATTGTGAGGCAAATAAACACAATTTTAATGCTTTTTTTAAATTATAATTCTTCCCTTGAACAGAGAGCTCTCTATTTGTTTTGTAAAATGTTCAAATATATTAGAAGTAGAAAAAATTTGGATATAGTGGCAACCCCCCCCCCCCACAAATAGAAAACAAACAAACCAAAAACAAAAAAGAATTGTACAAAGCAAAGGTCACAATAGGGAGCATGAGCTGATATTGTGACTATTTAATTTCATTTCGTCAGATTTTTTTTTTCACAAGAGTCATACTTTTCAACATATAACAAAGAGATAAGAGTCTCTCACAAACTTTTTGGTAAGTTATAGAATTGTAGAAAAAGGGACATACTTTAAGTTAGTATCTAGGAAATATGTTAGACATATTCCCTAGTTACCGACTTAAACTTGATTTCTAATATACACATTTCCGTCGTCACTTTTAATTTCCTGTTCTCCTTGATGACATTTAGAAAAGAGTAATAACATTCATAGAATTGTTATATACGTTGAAAGAGTGTTTTACACCCTTGACTGAACATTTCATCTATGCAGCGAATAGTAATTACAACTGATAACTGCCGTCGGTTGATGCAATATTCATGGAATACCCCACAAGCATGTATTTCAGGTCATTTAGCTTTTATTCCATCTAGTCTCCTTGGTCGCGGGTTCAAGTTGGCAACCAACTGCCGCAAGGTAATGATTTATTGTAGCGTAATAGCCACGGACCGCACACATGTCGGGGGTATGCCTTTTGTTGACTGTGCGACTACTCAGTTAAATGAGAAACGTTGCCGTGGTTACCCCACGCCGTCAGACATAACTGATTGTCAAACCAGATGCTGGATCTCTTTTAGTCTCATCTCACTGGGAAACTGCTTGTCAGAGTAGAGCGTGACGTCACCGTATAATGACATTAGAGGCTGACGACTTTTAAATGGCTCTAGGTTTTTTTTTGTGTGTAAATAGGCATTATAGAAAGGCTTTGAGGCAGTGGTGAGATGAGTCGCCAAATAATGCCCAAGGACAGATGGCGCATTCCATTACTATAACACTCGGCTGCTGTCAAGGGTGCCAGGAAGTGTTTGATAGCAAAGTGTGTATCTCATATTTGAACTGCGTTGCCAATTTGAAGCATCATCAGTGTTGTTCATAACAAATTTTATATTTGAAAACAAAAATCCTTTAGAATCAAATCTTTTGTCTTTTCCTGTTTATAAGGACAAAATCAATTTTTTCACTTGATCACTATTACATTTTAAAGACAGAGTCCATTGTTCCCTGAGATCTATTTAACATGTTTACCTGGCTTTAACTGAGTGATATTTTTTAGGACAAAATCCATCATAATCATCTTTACATTTTTTTTACTTCATTTTTATTGATTAATCTGAGTGTTTTATATTGCTAACCTAGCAGAATATCAGGATATTAATAGCAGGTACTGTGCATTTCAAGGCATCATTAATCCCATTTCAATTTCATTTCAATTCATTTCAATTCAATTTATTCAACCTTTCATTAAAAACAATTTACAATTTACAAATATATATTCTGTACAACTGATTATTACTACTGTATTTTCGTGATTATCATCTCCAAGAAATGTAGTGGTATATATGGAGGTGAAGGGGCTGCCCAATATACTATCCACCCTCTTGCATAACGAATTTGAGCTTTGGTGGAAATCCAAATATCAATTTCAACATGAATTCCGCTGTTCAGGATTATGTATTAAGGACTTAGATCTATGTTTGTAGGCATTGAAAAAGGAAAGAAAAAATAGGCATGTGAGGTGTGTCTATACAGATTTATGTTACCTGATTTAAGGTTCTAACAATATGAGATCACATCAGGATATTGCTCCGATCGCAACTCACTATATTTCCAGCTAGCTGCATGATAAATTTGCAATTTTATACGGCAGTAAGATAATAATTCATTGTATGGTTAAAAAAAAAAGAGTCGGTACAAAGGTTTCTCTTCTCTTGTTCAGTCAAAAACATTCTTTCATTCTCATTTTACATGCATTAGACAGGTTTGACATGAATCCAGATTTTCCAAGGTCAAATCTTGGTATGGATGCACCCAGATTATTCAATATTTGTGAGATGTGATACGTGCCACTTCATCTTGGACTCATTAAAATGGATGAAATTGTGATAGCATGTTCTGTCTTGGAGCACTTAAATATCCTGAAGACAACTACAATACACATGAATGTTGTATGGATTTATTGATTAAGAGAGAGAAAGAGAGAGAGAGAGTCAGAGATAGAGAGGGAGAGTCAGAGAGAGAGATAGAGAGAGATAGAGATGATATTGACCCTTAAATTCTGACTAAGAAGTCCGACAAACAGCCACAGCGTATTGATTTAACATGAACAGGAAGTGATTTCTACAACTCAAATCAGTTTATGAAATTCATAGGCACTTGGCTCAGGCTTAGAAGCCACACAGAAGTCTTTGGTCTCGTTTAAATTTTATCAAAAACTTGTTAATAACCTTACATACATGTAACAATCGTGAAAAACAAATCTGCTTTGTATCTTAGGAGTTCACTGTCATCATACTGTATTTGAAATTAAGCCGGTGTGATAGTCGATGTGTTCCGGGTTCCGCAGGAACGAAACGGCTAGTCAATTCGTTCCCCGGAACCAAACGACTAGCTGATTCGTTCCTGCGGAACCAGACGTCTGATACTACTTTTGGCTGATACGTTACGAAAGCCGCCGTTTGGTTCCGACATTAGCCAAGAGTTTCGGGGTACATTTCAGAGGCCACCAAACGTTATTAGAGGGAGAGGGGATCTGACACCCAAACAGGCGAAATCCAAATCCTGCAGATAGGGCCCTAGCGGGGGTTCAGGGACGGAACCCCCCCCCCCCATCCCCGAACCCTTAGTTTTTTCTGATTTTAAAAGTCTATTTCTGAATTTACAATTTTTATAATTTTTTAAAACTAATGAAGTTTTTTTTTTTTGGCCGAAAGTGTGGGGGAGCCCCGCCAGCCCCCCCCCTTCCGCTTCCGCTGCCCCTGAATTTTGATTATTAATATTATCAAGAGTATTATTACACATTGTTTGTCAGACGGTCTCTCAAGTCTTTGTAAATGCAGTTTATATTGAATAGGTTTAAATAACAGTCATTAAAAGTTCTGATCTATATGTTCCGGATATTCTGATAGTGTCTGCAAAGGAGTTAACAAAATGTTTATATTTCTATTTTGAGAAGTCTTATTCTCAATACGTTATCCTAAAGCATATGCACTGTGAAAAAATGGGCAAATGCTTTGCCCAGCGTTGGGAAGCGTGCGAATCACCTAGGGGGAGGGTGCAGGGAGGGGGGGGGACTTATGGAAGCTCCGACGTTGCTTTGTCGTTGTTCCTTGTATGCTCCCGCTTTTCTTACATTCTCTTACCTTTTTCTCATCTTGCTCACGCTTTTTCTTTCTTTTTTTTTTTCTTTGTTCCTTTCTTTCTGGCGTTTTGGCGGGGGAGGGGGGACCGCCCCCATCACCCCCTGGCTACGCGCCTGGTCATGAGTCTAGTTGTCTGTCACCACAGAACACAAAACCTTGATTGATCTCTGAAGTCACCCCTAAAAGAGTTTTATTCTTATTCACTCTAAATGCACTCCTTCTCAAATTCACCCGTAACAGAGTGAATGCGTTCACTCTTTTTTGATGAGGGAAAGAATCGTTAGAATTGTACTTTGACACTTATAACATTTAGGGAGTCATTGGGCCCCTTTGCAGAAAAAGCCATCATTGTTCGAAAAAAATCATGGATACTACTAGAATCCATGAAAAAATGTAGGCTGTTATTTTAGCAAACACAGAAAATATTACGGTGTGAAAAAGATTAAAAACTCGTTTAAATGTAAATGGACCCCTGAACAGAAAGGATCCCTTTCCCCTTCATTTTTAGTAAAAAAAAAAAACAAAACAAAAAAACAAAGAGGAAGGCGAAAAAAATCAGGGTTTGATATTTCAAAAGCAAAGAATATATATTATACATTTAACCATAAAAACTCCTTCCAGGTCAGCCCGAAAAGCATGGAGGCTTCGTTTATAATCAACCCTTCAGCTGATTTAAAAGTAGGGAAATTCAAGTTGGTGAATTTAGAATGAGCAAGTGATCAAAGGGGGTGGGGGGGAAATGGTGAGAGAATTTGGAACCGAATCGGATGACCAGCCTCCGATACATTCATGCATTGATTGATATATAGACACATAAAACAAACTGAAATAAGAGTATTAAGAAGGATTCTAGGATTCTAGAATTACCAATATAACAGCTGACGCGGAAGCTAATTTGATACATCAAAAATGGGAACGAATGAATAAGAGAATAACTTTATAGACAGAATAGAGTTATCGGAATACAAATCCTATTCCTCGCCGAGCGCCCCCCCCCCTCCACAAGCATACGCCTTGGCATCCATAACTTCACACAACTGACCTTATTCCCTGTCCCCCCCCCCCCTCCTCCTTATGAACAGGAATTAGTGTATTTCTACCATATCTATTTCTACGTGTATACCAAATTCTGAAATAGGCAACGTGTGGCTGATTAGGAGGAGTTTGATTGGCTCCAAAATGTGACCAGAAGAGTACACTTTTCTTTAGGGGTGTTACCATGACATGATACGTTAGCACAATAGAGATTCGGATCGCCTTCGCAGCTAAATCCTTCGTCGAATGGTCGAAAGGAACAATTCGCCTGGCCGGAACCAATCGCCTATGACGATCGCATTTAGTCGACCAAAGCGGATCTAATCGGCGGGTAAATATTCAGCCGATTGGTTCCTGAGGATCCAATCGACTGCCCGGAACAAATCGACTATGACAATGGTGATTCTTGAAAGATATATTGTAAGTTTAAGTTCACTCTATATAAGCTTTACCATGATGAGTGATGAGTCTAAAATATGCACCTGTACATGCTCTTATAGTAGTGGCCTCATTCTGAACCCAAGTTGAACTTAGGTCCCCTGCGAGAGGGGGGTTAATATTTCCATTTGTTTCTTTCATACTCCTCGACCATTAACCCTCAGAAGGCTGCGTCAAGTGTCTTTGAAGTTGGTTTTATGCTTTCTAGCTGGACACAAATTATTTTTCAGGCATTTGGTACATCAGCAAAAATTCATGGTGTGTGTTTGTATGAGGGCTCCCCTGAATTGCAAGAGGCATAATTTTGGCAATGCAGTGTATGTAAAAATATGATTTGACCTATCTTCAATGATAGTCTCTTTATTATTTAGCCACACAGTTGGCATGAATTGACAGAATTATCAAGGAACTGCTTAATACTTCTTGAACTACATTTATGTAAAGATTTATAGAAAAGTGTGAAGAAAAGACCTGTTGATCATGCACACATGCATCTTTGAAGAAAGAAAATTTTTCCTCTTGCCATTTTTTTTTTGGAACCGTAAATCTATAAGAAAATTCATGCAGGATTGAACATCAGCAGTCTTCTGGCAAAAGTTGACTAGAAAGCCTTGGCACATGACTGAAATTCAATTGTGGTGACAAGCTAATCAATGCTATGCCGCAATATTCTGCTACACGACTGTGCTTGCCCAGCATGCTGGCGAGACGTCACATTCGAGCCCGGGCCATGATGACGTCACACGTGAGGCTCAAGGAGGTCGGCTATGTTTTCTTGAGGATTGCTGCGCTTGTGAAATCCCGTAGTGCCCCCAAGGTACAAGTTTGTCTGCAGTCTCGATGTACATGGCGCTCAATCTGCCGCTAAAATGAGATGTGATGTAGCAGAGGGGAAAAAGAGAATGGATGCAGGCTTTATGGATAATGAAATATGTATTTTAACATTTGCTTCTTACGTGAATGAATTAACCTTTTGCAGATGTAAACCAGCTGGTAGTGATGTTAATTCTTGAGGACTGAAATTTGAGTAGTCAGCAGGTTCATAGGAATTAAAAATGAAAGCCATTCATTGACACCCACGAAAAGAACCTATAACAACCTGGGGTGGTATTCTGAGATCCATTTGATCTTAGATAAGATGAAACTTAGGGTCTATTTTATCCCTCAGATGCCCGGTATGTACAATATTTCTTAATGAATTCTCAACAAGTTTTGATACAAAAATAAAGAAAAATGCCAAAATCATTGCCTGTATTACTTTAGCAACATTCCCGAATGATCTGAGATTTTATCTTAGATAAAATCAGTGAGATAAAATACCCTTAAAATCTTTTTACATTGGTATTCTGAGAACCATTTTATCTAGATTTTATCTCATCTAAGTCGCCCATTTATAGTGCAATAATAATAATAATAATAATAATAATAATATGCAACATTTATATGGCGCTTAATACAAATGTTTCTAAGCGCTGCATATCATTACCCCGGCTTTAGCACGGCTACCCTGATCAGGCGCTCGAGCATTCAAGGAATTTCTTCCTACCGGGTACCCATTTACTACACCTAGGTGGAGAGTGACAAATGTAGATAAACGTCTTGCCAAAGGACGCGAGTGCTGCGGTGGGATTTGAACCCCGGACCCTGTGGTTCAAAGTCCAGAGACTTATCCACTGATCCACAACACCTCTAATCAATAAGAAATGTTGTTAAATCGCACTCACATCTTGTTCAGCCAATGAAATTGCCTTCCGCCAGTAGGTGGGGCAAAACAGCACAAATGCGTTATTTGTCCAAACTTCAATACGCTGCTTGCTTTTCATTCAAGCGCAATTGCGTTTGGGCTGGTATTTCCTTCAAAAATGACTTTTCCAAGTTTTCAGCATACCACTTCAAGGATCATTTCAAGGACGATATTAGTCAGCAGAAATCTTTAAATTCCATTTGATGATCATACGGGAATGTTGCTAAAGTAATACAGGCAATGTTTATGGCATTTTTCTTTGTCTTTATCTCAAAATTTGTTGATTATTTATTAAGAAATATTGTACATACCGGGCATCCAAGGGATAAAATAGCCCCTTCCCTATTTTATGTTTCATGTTATCTTTTCCTTCAAAGTGAGATGGGCGTAAGTGCAAAAGCTGTGCATTTGTCTTTAGCTGTAGGTACACATGCTGGAGATGAGAGACTGAGATAAAATGAAAGAAAAAAATCTGAGATAAAAAGTGGTCTCAGAATACCAGTTTTATTTCAGAGATAAAGTTAAAAGTTAAAGTTAACGCTCGGAATACCACAATTTTGTAATGTAATAATGTTGTTTGATGATTGGTTTCTACAAAAGAAACCTGACATTTCAATCGTTGGACAAACTTCTTGCAAGCTTTATATATTATGGTAGGCACCTTAAATCCCTTAAGTGCACTTCTGAAATCCTGCAGTGCTTCGAATCCAAGGTACAAGTTTTTTGGCAGTCTCTATATACATGCTCTATATACATGTTTGTGGCACTTGATCTGCTGCCAAAACAAGATTTAATGTTGTAGAGGGGAACTGGAATGGATGCAGAGTTTATGGCTAATGAAATATGTATTTTTACATTTGCTTCTCAACATGAATGAATTAACCTTTTGCTTGAGGAAAGCAGGTGGTTGTGTGTTAGCTCGCGAGGACTGAGATTTGAGTAGTCAACAATTTGATAGGAATGACAATTTAAAGCCATTGAATGATGCCTGCTAATAGGAACCTACCAAAAACTGCTTTTGCAATGTAGTGAATATATTGAATGTTTGGTTTCGAATAAAGCAACGTGACATTTCTAAATAATATATTCTAGTAAGCAGTTGTACATAAAATAATGTTTTTCAGCTGACATGTCTCTTTTTCATGTCTTGCTGCTATGGCTAAGGTCACAAATGCCAACGGTGACCAACCAATTTGCAGCCTGCTTGGGCACCACTGGAATTTAGGCATCGCCCAACGATTATTGGAGAAGTTGAGCAGACTGTAAAACCCCAGCGATGTCCTGTCAATTTCCTGTCGGTCGCCGGTCTATTTTGGTAAAAACTTGACGAAATCAGGGGATTTTTTCTGCGCGGCGTCCGGGCAGTGACCGAATGATTTCCCACTGATTCACGCATGATCTCCCACCTGCCATCGGCCGATTTTTAAGAAATCGCCAGGCGGCCGGCTGGTGATCGGCGGGGAATCTGCTGGTGTCCCGTAGGTGCATCGGTGGCGGCCCACCAGTCTTCGCCGGGAATTTCTCACAAATAGCCTGGGTATTATGTGATTACCCCTTGGCTATCAACAAAAGTGCTTATGCTCTGTATCTGACAGGCCAACGAGGTCTACGATGCCGTTGATTCCACCTCAAAGACCACGACAGCGAGATCCACAAGCCCATAGGCTGAGCTGCGTCTTGCGTATGGCTTGGCAGAGGATGTTGGTAAAAATAGGACGCCAATCTGTTTTGAACTAGCTGACCGGTGACCGACCGATCTCCTAGCGATAAACAGGCGGCAACCGCTCGGCAGGCTTTTCATCTAGCGTCTACGATTTTTAGCCTAAATTGTTTGACGGCGACCGGTCGATTAGGTCGGTCTGCGGGCAGTGACCGCTAGGGCACCGAGCGTATTTTGGGCGGCTAGTGAAAAGTCAGCAGGCGCCGCCAAAATTTTAACTCCGGGCTAAAACTTTAGCGGCGACCGAGCGATGCCCAAAATAACAGCAGTGTCCGGGTGGCTTTTGCTCGGTGCCCAGGCGAAATTGACTAAAAACTCGCCGCCTTGTGACCATAGTTTAAGATGGACATACCTCAGACTGTTGTCATGGGCACCTTAACCAAGCATGAATAGACATTTTAATGTCTAAGAAAATGGATGATTTTATAAAATTATACTTCTTGAATTAGAATAATTGAACAAAAAGTACTGACAAGCTTTGAACACTAAAATGGGCACCTTCTATATGCATTTTGCATTCAGATAGAATTTTTATTCTTTTAGAAATGCTTGATTATTATTATTTTTTTCACTGTCATGTAAAGGTAGCCATAGGGGCAAATGATCTGTGGTCACATTGTCTGTTTGGAGCCAGAAGGGCGTTAAGTCTGTATAAAATGATATGAGTTAATGCCCTCCTGCCCCTAACAGACGATATACTCTTTCAACCTCTAAATTTTTATAATACAGCTTGGTTGGTTGCTGCTAGATTTGGCAAGGCTCTTACAAGCTTTGAGAGGTGTCACTTTCACCATAACTCTCATAAACATGCATAGAATAATTGCCGTCTCTTCAGTGTCCTTTCACGACTTAGCCAAGGTTGCCAAAAGGGCAGATTAATGTATGCGTGATAACATGTTCCTCCATCTTTCTTCCATCTCTCGATCTCTCAACCGATACCAACTAATTGGTCTGTTGTATGTCACTGCTCTTGACTGAGCCTAGGCCAAGGCTCGGCTGCACTTGGGTTGTGATTGTGAAGAGGAAAACATAATAACATTAACATGTTTTCAGCTGTTACTGTCACTTGGCAGCCACATCCTATAATAGTCCGGTAGCCATGGGGGGTAAGGTTGCATTGGAATGTTATAGTTTTTTTTAAAATTGATATCGACTGTTCAGACCTTCTATTTCACCAATTCACATGCTGGAGCTCTGTCAGCATTGAGCAATTTGAGATATACGCGAAAATCCAAAATGGCCGCCGGCGGCCATCTTGGATTTTCTGTTTACCTACTTTAAACATCCCAAGAATGTTAAAAAATTGGAAATAAGGGTTTTTCGGGATGGAGAATCCCGATCTGAGGTCATTTTGAGGATATGACTATTTCTTGATGTCTAGATATAAAATGGCGGCTATTTTTCAAGATGGCCGCCATATGCAATATAGGCTAGGCAATGTCAAAAGGTGAAAAGTCCTTATTTATTATTTAACATAAAACAAAGCAAGCAAAATGCAATTTTTTCATTTGTACTATATCTATTACATGTTTTCTTTAACATCTGAAAAAATCACGACAAAATTCATTGCTGTTTGGGCGTAGGGCGCCCTCAAAGTTTGATTTTTTTTTCTAAATTGGCAAATTCTTCCTTCAAATTACACCATTAGTCCCAACTGGTAGGATGATTAAAATTAGTGATATTGTAGACATTTTCCAATATTTCAGGGCAGCCTCAGTGAAATTTCCCTTCCAGAAGATTATCTGGTCAAAATATGATGGTGAAAATGAAGATAAACATCATTTTGCAACCATTTTAGGAACACATTAGTGACTCACACCCTACATTACGGGCAACTATCTTGAAAACTGGAGATGACATGAAGCTTTAATAGTTCTACATAGTTCACAATAGATTTTTCAAGCTTAATGCATTTAAGTAAAGTGATATCTTGACCTTGAAGATACAAAAAATATACAATATTTATATAATATACACAAACAATGCGTGGTTCTCTTCCATAATTGGTATAACATTCCCATAAATGCGTATTGTGGTTAGCATTCAGATATCAACATTTTCCATTAAAAATGTGCTATTGATCTCATTTTTTCTAATCTACGCGTATAAAAGTGATATATATATATACACGAATTCAAATGATAACTCATTAAAAAGCAAACATTTTACCTTTACCTGTCATCAAAGGAAGCCATGCCAAAATAAACCCCAGCAAAAATAAAGCGAGCGACTATATAGCCAACAGACAGCATTGCTAAACACTATTTCAGGAATGGCTCTCTTTAAAACTGCTGCTTTTATGAGGATTAGATTGCAGAATATACTGTAGCCAGCAAAAAATAGTTTAAGCAACAATATGGGTGTCGATTTGGGGAAGGGGGATGGGGATATATCCCCCAATATTGTTGGTAGGAAGATGGTCTGCATTAACACTGCCCCCAATAATTCACAATCAGAAATGACATAGCCCATGCAATTCCCTAAGAGTATTAAAAAAAATAAAAAGGGAAGGGCAAATGGGGGGGGGGGGAAGAATTTCAAAGTAAAAAGGATAACGAAAAACTTTCCAGCACTGGCTCGCTTCGCTAGCTCAAATTTTAAAGTATCTCTAGTTGTGGTTAGATCGGCTTGCAACTTGTTTCTCTCTCTCTCTCTCTCTCTCTCTCTCTCTTTTATGGTATAATATTCTTCTACTCACTGCCTTGCATTTTGAGTATCTTAACCAAAGCTGGTTATGTTAATGTCCTTATGAAATGAAACTGATTTGCATCTAATTGTCTATCTAATGTTATACTATTCTTCTTGTCATAAAATGATAGTAATAAAGGTGCAAGGAGTCGAGTCAAACATCGAGAAGAGCTAAAACAGAAGAATTTTTCATGAGATAAAGGGCTGTGACCAATGGCCTATTTTTATCTCACCAATTATGAGAATGGAGGAAGCCGATGAAATGTATTACTAGAATGATGAGATTGAAGTGACACTACAAAACCCTGTTCTTAGCACAGTATATTTTTAAATACCCATCTTTCTCTTTCTTGCTACACTCACCTATCAAATCTGAAAAAAAAATATTTCAAAGGAATCAAACACTCTTATTCACTCAGCAACAAGTTTGAATACAATAATGCTTTTACAGCAAAGTGTCCAACTGTCCTCAAATTCTGTGGGAAGATGTACATCATCACAACAATTATTTTGGAGGCAAATCTACATCTGAAAGAAAATGAGTCCGTAGCTTGTTTTGCTTGCTCATATAGAAACAGAATTGTTTGGATGGCAAGCGATGAGCCAAATGGGGTTATATTTGGCAGTTAGGTGATCGAATATACAACAGTTTGAGGCTATCAAGGAGTGTAAAGTTTTCCTCACTCGCTGCACTCACTCGTATAGCATTTAAATACAGAACAGTTGGGGAATTCTTTTTCGCCAAGCGTGTGTTTTCCCTTATCTCCCTTCGCTCGCTCGTATTATTTTGAAAGGTGGTTTAGAACAGCAAAAGATTAGACCAGCGAGGTGCTAGAATAGAGTCATAGTATGCAGTGAGATGACTATACCATCAAACCATTTTGACCATGAAATAATACTGTATCATCAAAAGAGTGTATTTTCCTTGCTCACTCGTAATATACAAAAATAGGGTGGTTTGGACTGTAAACATAAGACCATAAGCATAAGAGGTACTGAAAAGGTTATAAATCATTCGAATCTCTTATTCCTAGTGCATTGTAGAGTGTGTTTTGATGAAAAAAAAACCCCATTTATTTATTACTCGCTCATCCACAAAATAAAAATGCGGTGGTTCATACTTTTAAAAAGTGTCAACTAAACTAGAAAGCTTACAGGTCCCTAAACATTTCATTCAAGTAATGGGGATGTACCCCTTCGATATCATTTGAAGGGTATTTTTGTTTGGCTAATGGGATGAATGGTAGAATAGACTAAGAATGCAGTAGACCTGTGAGCAAATATAGGTATTATACCCTCCATTCACAAAATTTAGTGACGCTCTGATCTCTGTACGTGCTCCTTTCCTTAATCAATCCTTCACTTTTTAATCCCTTACCCTTAATTCCCAGTCGCTTTCCTCCCCGCCTGAGGATATTTGGCATCAGTCGTCCCCCCCCCCCCCCCCCCCCCCCCCCCCCCCCGAACCCAAATCAAAACCCATGAGCATCAATATCTATATTTGTAAGGAAAATTATCATTTGACTTTGAAAATATCATAAAAAATAAAAAGTGTACTTTTTCCGTAACTGGTAAACAGGCATGCCCTTAAAATGCATGTTATTATCTAATATGCAAACAATCATTTGAACATTGACCTGTCTCTTATGATGGCTGAAATATGGATCAATTATCTTTAGCCAACAATAAAGTGGTGCTAAACACACGATTTCAGGAATTGGTCTCTTGAAAAGTACTAGTTATTCGGCTCAGCCGAGATCTGCAGAATTTTCAGTCCACGATAGGCAATGATATATACCGTAGATATAATAGGAGATACTCAAATTAGTCAGGAAAATGATGTTTTGGCCTTGAAAACATCAAGAAATATCATTTTTGAAAGTATGTTTCTTCTGTAATTAGTATTGCAGTAACTGAATGCTTAATGAATGAATTTCATAACTAATTTCTGAGCCTCAAATTCCTGATAAAGAGATTTGAGTACACATATAGTTTTTGTCAGCTACAAAAAGGTGAACATCATATGCTTTTCCTCCATAGTGTAAAGTGTGTGTGTGGGGTGTGGGTGTGTGTGCTTGGGAAGGAGTCTATCCCCCTCCCCTCCCCCGTCACATTTATGCTTGTTGGTTTTTTTTTCTAAATATCATCCTTGTAGAAAGAAAATCAATCATATTCAATCTATTTTCTACTTGATTTTCATTGCAATATTGCATATATGTACATGTACTAATAGACTGCTGGGGGCGCCATCTTGAAAATTAGCTGCCATTTTAAATCAAGACATCGAAACATAGTCATATCCTCAAACTAACCTCAGATTTGGATTCTCCATCCCGAAAAGCCCTTAATTCCCAATTTTGAACATTCTAGGGATGTTTAAAGCAGGTAAACTCAAAATCCAAGATGGCCGCCAGCGGCCATTTTGGATTTTCGCGTTTATCTCAAATTGCTCAATGCTGACAGAGCTCCAGCATGTGGATTGTTAAAATAGAAGGTCTGAACAGTCGATATCAATTTAAAAAAAAACTATAACATTCAAATGCAACCTTAGGCCTAAAATCCGGGTTTGGCTGCCGGACTATAACCACTATCACAATTATATGTATGCATATATATATATATATATATATATATATATAGAGAGAGAGAGAGAGAGAGAGAGAGAGAGAGAGAGAGAGAGAGAAGAGAGAGAGAGAGAGAGGAGAGAGAGAGAGAGAGAGAGAGAGAGAGAGAGAGAGAGAGAGAGAGAGAGAGAGAGAGAGAGTATATATACAATAGCAGCCACCATTTCGGTTTTGCAATAAATCAAAGACCAATAGACCCATTTACTAATTTTATACATAGTTGAATAAAAATTTCCATCGACAACTAACAAGCTTTCCAAGGGCTTGTCTGACATAGCGACAATTAATGTATGCAAACCAGATTCCATCTATTTAGATGCCAATATGCATAACAGGTGAACTGAATGGTTGGTAACCTAGTTCAAGGAGAAAAGTGCATATAATTTGAATCATTAGATATGCAGGTCTGTGACGTATGTTGCACCAGCAGCCAATATTTCCTTTTGATTTTTGCTATAAATCAAAGCTTAATCCATTTCATCTATCATGGGCAGCTTTTTCAATTGCATTACATAATTTAGATTTTAATGCGGTGTGTCACTGTGTTTTGTAGTAAAAGTAAGTGATGGGTATATGTCATTTTTCTCTCTATAGATGTAACTCCTAATTCTATAAATATTTCCATATTTTCCCTTTATGTGCCACCACTTTTGTTTTGTGACATCAAGATAATTTATCGAGGGTTTAGTGCAACAAAGGGCTATCTGTGTTTTTGGCCATTTTGAGAAAACTTGCAATGAAGTTATGTTGTAAATACTGGTTTAATACAGATGGCCATACCTACTTTGGGTGAAACCCTGCTGTAGCAAAGTTTGATGTAAAAAATATTATTTCCAAATGGGTTCCTGGCCTCTTACATGTATTGATTATTTTAATATCAAACCTCACTTTGACTGAAAAAAGTCAGATGGTTATTTGTTGCACTAAACCCTTGATATCATGCAACAAATATTCAGTGCAAAGTCTGTTTCATAATTACAGAAGTCAATGATAAAGCAATTATACTGAGAAATAGCTTTGATTAATTTTCTGCATTGGATTATTATTAAATTCCTGTCAATATCCATAAATAGCATAACTTATCCTCCCCTTTTGTAACACCAAACATTGTTGGATATATGCCAGTTTGCTTGTTTAGAGGAAGCAATTGATTTCAAAGAGGGAATTATCACAATAGAGCTTTGTATTTAACCAAAGAAACACTGCAAAATGAGGGTCAGAATAGAACATTTTAAAGAAATAATGTTTATTGTGTTGTATGGTGCTTCTAGCTGTAGGGAGTCTCATTTCAGTCCCATGGAAATACATGCTTGATATTGGCTTTAGGTTGGTTTGTGGTTCAAAGCCCTGCAAGTGAAATATTTCCTTTATGTCAGGTCATATAAATCATAAATGCATTATGTGAAAAGATACACATATCCTTGAGGAGAGATAAATGGCAGGGGGGGGGGCGGGGGACTTTCCAATTTTCGGGAAAAAAACGAAGAAAATTCAGTCACTGGAGAAAAGAAATTGCAAAAAGTTTAGGGTCCTTTGCTTCTCCTACTATATGAAGAGTGGACACCAGTGCTCCTTGACACAAGCAACACATAATTCGTACGCTAATATACACCATTTGCTGTGCCATGTTTCTAGTTGAATTCCTTCAGATGCAATCACTGCATTCAACCAAAGTTCACCTTGATCCATTTATGTCACACCTAGTGCTGTAAAGAAGCGTTACATAGAAAAGCCTATAAACTGCCAGCAAAAGATGTCAAGTGGCATAATTGGGTGTTTGAGGATGTGCAGCCACCAACATATGAATACCTATAGTCACCCCGCTAAACCTGCTAAACCAACTTTACCGATTCCAAACTGATTGATTCTTGGCGATGTGGTAAAATGTAATTTTTGTTTGGTCTGTTTTGCCTTTCTGGTATTGGTTTCGTATGTAGGTATGACATGGTGCTGCAGTTTGACAGTGAAGACGACAAGAGACCTTGAGTTAGCAAAGAAAAAATTTGTGTAATACGAGCCATTCTGATCCAATATCAATTCGGAATTAAATTCGCTTTTATTCTTACAGGGAGGCTTGCATTCGCCCAGAATTTTGATTTTTGTATTCATACGGCTATTCAAAGCTTTGATAATTAAGATTTCACATGTCTGAATGTTCAGATCAAATGCTATAACAGTTTTTTACATAATCGGATTGCACGGATCGTATAGTGTCCGGTGGGCTTAAAATATATCAGGTAATCGTATTGATTCTGCAACTATGAAAGACATGGAAATTTCTAAATATTCAATTAACTTGTCCTCTATTGAAAAGGGTTGGTTGCTATGCAGAACCTGTGAGGAATATGATAATTTAGTAGTGCAGATATATAATCACTAATACAATGTACAAATTGGCTACCTTTTGAATTTTGCAATTCTTCACATTTGTTTGTGCATGTAAATTTTAATTTTTTTTTCAAACCATGTAGGAGTGGAAAAAGAAATTATTGCCAGTTTAAGGAGGAAAAGCAAGATTAATTTAAAATGGACAACTCTACACTGCTATGAGTTGACCAGTGTGATCTTTTGATCTGTCTCATAACGCATATTAGCCTCATGACCCATATAGAATGATTGAGGGGTAGTCCATATTTATCCCGCGGGGGATATGTCTCATTAAGGCAAGTCATCATCTGCGTAAAC
The DNA here is from genome assembly GCA_029962745.1 of Echinometra lucunter. Lineage (NCBI taxonomy): Eukaryota > Metazoa > Echinodermata > Echinoidea > Camarodonta > Echinometridae > Echinometra > Echinometra lucunter. The sequence goes on along the minus strand of CM057159.1, from coordinate 14,250,723 downwards.
GAAAACGTAGAAAAAGGGTTGTTTTTCAGCACCAGGCGGTGAACCCAGGGATCCCATTAAGGGTATCAAAAACAAGAAAAATCAGGAGAAAGGGTATCAAATTCAGAGGAATGATGATGCAATCCTTGAATAAATTTTCTACTAAGGGTATAAACATCGGAAATGCTGGACATGATTTCCTGTTTAGGGTATCGAAACCACTCCTATTTTAATTCATGTTCCTAGGTGTCACAAAAATGGGGGAAAGGGTAGTTTCTTCAGCACTAGGTGGAGAACTTTCATATCTTGTTAAGAGTATCGACAATCAGAGGTAATGATGCAATCTTTGGATAAAATCCCTGTTAAGGGTATAAAAATTGAAGGTGTTAAACATTTTTTTCCTGTTTAGGGTATTAAAATCACTGTTCCTTAATCCCCGTTTAGGGTGCTTTTCAGAAAGTGATTTACACGGATGATGTGCATGTCTCAATGAGACGTATCCCCCCTGGATAATTATGCAGTCCACTAAGGGGTAATTTTGTGATTGGGAGTGGATCTTGTTATCTTTCTCTTTTTTTCCCCTTGTCTGGATTCTTTTATGTCTGTCTGTTTATCTATCATTTCCACACTTAATCATTTTCAAAACTTCTGATTGTTTTATTTTTTTATTTTGTGATTTGGAGTAGATCTTGCAGTCTCTCTCATTCTCTCTTTTGTCTGGATTTTTTTTTCTCTCTCTCTCTCTCTCTCTTTCTCTTTCTTTCAATTCAATTCAATTCAGTTTTTTTTTATTTTGCAAAATGAAATTTTAAAAAGTATGATATAACAATAACATAAAATACTTATACAATATTCTGCAGGGCTTTTCATGAAGGTTAGAAAAAATGTAAGTTAGGATTGCCCGCTCAATGTCTTTTACACCATATCATTTTCTGAACTTGTTTTAACCTATCAGCTCCTGGAACAGGTGGCCCCTGTGTTCATTCTAGGAAAATCAGAATTCAGTAGTCAACTGGTTGGCATAGAAAATGGAGACAGATTATTTTTGCTGTATGTCATAGGCTTTATTGTGCTCCAGGTTCTGAACCCACAATTGTTTGATTTATCCTCTTAATTCTGTGCCTCCAAGTTTGAGATGAAATGTCATAAATGAACTGACAAAGCCTGTGTTGTGTGTTAAAGACGCTAGGTCGTGGGCTTTCATGGGGAATTGGACACCATGGGTGCTTACCCAGTAACAGGTGTTGTCCATCTCTGTGAGTTTTATGACCAACAGACCTTATGTAATGCTCTGTATACTTCACCCTTTCCCCATATGGCAAAGTCATTATCTCACTTTCCCTGGCCCCGAGAATGCCCGAAGCAGGCTGAAGAATGTTTATGGTGGGACAGCTTGTTTTGCTGTGCTCCAGAAATGTAGCGCTATTACAGGTATTTTTCACAAAGTCTGGTGTCAGCAAATTATGATCCATTCCCCATGAAAGCCCACGACCTAGCATCTTTAACATGCCCCTCCTCTGTTTCATAGACTCAGACTATGTTTCAGTTGAAAACACTTCTTCCCTTGGATAAGACATTAAATGGAGGCCTCGTGTACCCAAGAGTCACTGCCTTTGCGCTGTAAGAACCTACTGCACTATGCAGTTAAGAGAAGGGGGAAACCCCCTTGTAGTGGTACACTTTCATATCCCAATCAGTATATGGGAGGAAAGACCTGAGGGTCATTGTGATTAAGTTCGCTTTTTCCCTCTAATAATGATAATAATAATAACGGGTTCTTGTATAGTGCTCATGTGTGTCAGGCCTACATGTAGGTGATGCCAAATACTTAATAATGATAAATTTTGGCTAATGCTTATTTCATGATTGAATTTATAGCAACCCATGAGGATATCTGCTTCTGTTTCTGAAGGAAGATACATTTTTAGTCGTAGCAACGGTCAGCACTCTGATTTTTGGATGGGAATCTTTTCCCATGGCACAGGAGAGGTTAAGGTCAATTGCATCACTTATCCTATTGAACAACTGAGTTCTCTCTCCCCCATAGTCTTAACACAGGGATCACCCAATTCCTGTACTTCATGGGTGAAAAACTTTGTCTTTGTCAAATGCTTGATGTAGTATTTATTTGATACGACATTCTTCCTGTACTCCATGGGTTAAAAAACTGTGTGTTTAAACTGCTTGGATATGACATTCTTCCAGTAGTCCATGGGTTAAAAATTGTGTCTTTGAAATGCTTGATGTAGTACTTATTGGATATGGCGTTCTTCCCATACTCCAAGGGTTAAGAAACTGAGTCTTTGAAATGCTTGATGCAGTACTTATTGGATACTCCACGGGTAAAAAAACTGAGTCTTTGAAATGCTTGATGCAGTACTTATTGGATATGGCGTTCTTCCCGTACTTCATGGGTTAAAAAACCGAGTCTTTGAAATGCTTGATGCAGTACTTATTGGATATGACATTCTTCTTGTACTCTATGGGTTAAACACTATCTTCAAAATGCTCGATGTAGTACTTATTGGATATGACATTCTTCTTGTACTCCATGGGTTAAACACTATCTTCAAAATGCTTGATGTAGTACTTTATTGGATATGGCGTTCTTCTTGTACTCCATGGGTTAAACACTATCTTTAAAATGCTTGATGTAGTACTTATTGGATATGACATTCTTCTTGTACTCCATGGGTTAAACACTATCTTCAAAATGCTTGATGTAGTACTTATTGGATATGACATTCTTCTTGTACTCCATGGGTTAAACACTATCTTTAAAATGCTTGATGTAGTACTTATTGAATATGACATTCTTCTTGTACTCCATGGGTTAAACACTATCTTTAAAATGCTTGATGTAGTACTTATTGAATATGACATTCTTCCTTCCAGAAGGAACCTCGATTAATAACTCCTAAAAGCTGGAGGAACGACAATTGAAAGGGAAGCCTTGCACTTATCATATGAGCTTGTTATTCAGGCATTGTGCTTGTGTATTGTATGTAGCTAATTCATTAAGTTGTGCCCTTGACAGTTGATGATTAGCCTGATTCTGATACCGTGTGAAATCCTGCTAATTGCCAAACAGAGTGAGGGGAGAAGCCAGTAGAAAGTGAGGGAGAGATGCTGTTGAAGAGAGTGAGAGAGAGAGAGAGAGATAGATTAAGAGGGGAGGGGAGAAAATAAAGTAGATGGGGAAAGAGGAGAAAGATAATAATAATGATAATATGAAATTCTTGTATAGCGCATATTACATTATGATATAACGTTTCTATGCGCTTCCAAAGGACTTGGATATTATTACCCCAGCTTTGGCCTGGCAGCCTTTTGCAGCATGCAAGCATTTCAAGGAATGAATTCCTGCCATGTACCCATTCACCTCACCTGGGTTGAGTGCAGCATGATGTGGATGAATTTCTTGCAGAAGGAAATTAATGCCATGGCTGGGATTCAAACCCACAACCTTCCGATTGAAAGATGAGAGTCAGAACCACCAGACCACGAAAGATGGGTACAGAAAGCGAGAGGGAGAGAGCAAGAGAGAAAGAGAGAGAGAGAGAGATGGTTGAGAAAGAAATGAGAGAAAGGAGACAGGGAGAGATATAGGAAGAGAAAGAGAGAGGAGAAAGGAGGAAATGGGGAAGGGGAAAATGAGGAAGAAGTTAGAAAAAACAGCAACAAAGAGGTGGCCAGAGAGTTAAGCATAGTTTTCACAGGCACGCGAACGATTTGCAAAGGATGCGAACGTCAAAATAAAATGTCGCATTTCATGCTCCATAAGTTTGCCGAACTCAACCGCACAGGGGTCTGGAGGTGTCGGCAATCATTCGCTTGTAGTTTGGCAGTAAGTTTTAAAAAGTTGAAATTTCCCGTGAACGTTTTCGGCATCCCATCAACAAATGACAGCACTTCCAAACCACCATGAATGTTTGCCAAATGTTGGACTTTGCTATTTTTCAACATTCATCCAAATCAATGTACTGTAAATCGTCCATGTGCCTGTGAAAACTGTGCTCTGTGCTTTCTTATTGGATTATCAAAAATGTGTTTTACTGTATGGATAAAAATTTCTTCCAAACTTGTGTTGAGTGTCTAATGTCATTAATAATTAAAATTTAAAAGCTAATGAGCTTTATTGAAATGTACCTAGAAACTTTTCACAAAAAAAATTGTCACAAGAGCATGAAAATAAACAGCCTGCCAACTGAAAAATGGTTGCTTTCTATTTAATACACATGACAGTTGAACAGTGTTGATACGAAAACATGACACTGCTGGTACTGCCCACATAGCAGAGCTGAAACCACAAAAATCAATCATCTGCTGCCCCTATACACATGTGAAAACTTCTCACAGTTCACCAAAATACACTTACAACCAGTACATACTCTGGAGAGAAAACTATCACCTTTTTCCTTTTTTTTTCCTGTGGAAAAGTGATAAATATGTATTTTTGATGGATCACGGCAGTATCAGCACCACTTAAAGGTGTCAAATGTCACTGCTATCTGAGGATGCTGTTATTGATCGCTGTAATACCCTAGACCATTGTCTGCATCTTCCAACATCCATTTCATGAACTGAGTTAAAAATTTGATGTGTTTCTGGAAAATGGAATGTGTGTTGTATAAAGCAAGAGTAGTGTTTAAATAGATTTGTGCAGATCTTGTACATGCTTATATTGAAAGTAAAATCTTAGACCTAAGTATGTATATCCTGGAAATGTGAAATATGGTTTATTCTGACAAAACATTGATTTGAATTTCAAATTCAAAATTTCAAATTTCAAATTCATTTATTCATTTCCAACAGAAAAACAAAAGAAATACAATGACATTGCATAGGTATAATTACAGAAAAATATGGAATAAGATATACATTTTCTTTTTCTTTCTCGTGATGGGATAAAATATATACATTTTCTTTTCTTTTTCTTGATGAGTAGGCATATTAATAAATCATTGAAAGAAATTCTGTGATTCTGTGGAAATGGAGGGATCCACTAAAAACAATCGATCATATATTAAAGCAATAATTGGATCATATTCATATATTTCATGATATGCGATTACTATCTTCCTTTTTCATATGAAGTTTTGTGATGGATCAGAATGGAGGCTTGTATGTTAGCTCATTTTTAAATACAGTGATAAACTAGAACACCTCCAGGTTTCTGAAAATGAAACATTTATTCGAGTGTTTGTTCTTTAACACTTTGCCTACTGAATTGATTTATATGGAAAAATCATGACAATTGGTCTTTTGATATTTAATTCAAATTCTGATATCCTTTGGCAGTCTTTGATGCTGATTATTATTTTAGAGATATTACTCAAGTATCCTAGCTATTTTCATGTTTCATGGTACATCTGTAAAAGACAGAACTAATTTTTACAATTGTTTAATTGAATTGTACGATTGTGAAAATAGTCGACAGTAATTTGGCAAGGAGTTAAAAGAAGTATGTCCCCAAATTAAGGCAAGAAAACAAAGAAATCAGTATTCATAGACAGGTGGTTGTTATGCTGTTGCTTAAGACGGAATAGAGGTCAGAAGATCAACGCAGCATATGTATGTGGCACAAACATTCAGTTCAGAACCACATTTGCATTAATTGATTAAAGGAACTTTTAGTTATGACTGAAATTGCAGTGAGAAAATACTAGCTATATAAAATGGAGGTATTTTTGAATGGTAGTTTACAGGTTTTTTTCAAACAAAAAATGTGAACTGAGCTTTTAAAGTTTTTGCTGAAAAGCGCACACACCGAGTGAAGCACCAACAGAAATATTCATATCTGGAACTACATATATGTATTATATTGATGGTTTTGTCAACCAGATCTCAGTTTGTTTTACCTATTGCTTCACTAATCTACACTTCTAATCATAGTCAGATATGATACAGCAGATATTCTTTAAAGATTCCATGTAAATTTAGTTAGAATTATATTGAATTTATCAGTATTAGTCAACCTCATTGCTACCTTTAAGGCTGGAAAATTTGAGAACCCCTTAAGGTACGTACATTATTCATCTCAGATAGGATATGAATTATGCAAGGTACTCCATAGTGTTTTCACTTATGTTCTCAGTTCCATAGCCTTGATTAATGGGAACAATAATGGCAGTGGACAGTTGCAATCATGATTTAAAAAAAAAATGAAGTAAACAACTAGAGCTTTCTTCGTGTCGCTTGTTTAGAAAATGGAATGTTTTAGTAAAGCAGAATCAAACTGTGTCAGTTTAGGAAATGAAGAAGGGTATTGTGGATTGATGACTTGTTATGATAGATATTGCATAGATCTTTCATTTCTTCACTATGGATAAGAAGAAGAGGGGAATAGAGAAATATAGGAGAATGGGAATAGACACAAAACAGTAAAAATTTTTTTATTTGATTTTGTTATGGAAAATTACTTATTTGAAAATGCAATTTATGTTGATTTTCTCCTCTTCTATCTATTCTTTTCAATCTGTCTTTATTTCAGGCTTCAATTACTATTTTTGTTCATTTCAGTTTTTCTTTGAATTTGTGATTCAAATCTTAACTCAAATCTTAACTCCTACACCCCTTATCTGATCTCTTTTCTGTCTACCTCTTTCTCTTTCTCTCTTATCTCTCTATCTTTTCTCCCATGCTTGCTTCTCTTTTTCTAGGTCTGTATCTATTCATTTCTTTCTCCTTTTTCCTAGTCTTACATCTCTCTTTTTATCTCTCAGTAGGCGCTTTCACACCTACCCGATCAGGAAAAATACCTGGTATTTTCTGATCCAGTATTCTACCCCGATCAGAAAACACCAGGTATTTTGCCAGTGTGAAACAAAAGTTCTAGTAATATCCCCAAAGAAAAATACCTGAAATTTAGTAAGTACTTTCTCCAGTTCCAGGTATTTTCCCCATGGTCGCAGGGATATTTCCCGATATTTGTAATGTGAAAGCAAATTACGAGAACTTCTATGGGCCTTATGCACATGCTTATAAGTACTAGAACTTTCCTGTGAGGGTCTGTTTCAGGGAGGTGTGAAAGCACAAAACAATTATTGGGTATTTGGGAGCATGAAAAAGGTGCTGTAGATTACAGGTATTTTTCTTGATCAGGTAGGTGTGAAAGCACCCAGTGTCTCCCTATCATCCATTTCTCTCCCCCCCCCCCCCTCCATTTCTGTCAGTATGTCACTGTTGCCTTCTCTCACTCTCTCTCACTCTCTCACTCTCTCACTCTCTCTTTCTCTCTGGCTCTACTCCCTGCACTCTTCTCGATACTCTCCACTTCACCTGTTAGACCCAGAAGGGCATTAACACACATACTCCAACACAGAGTTAACACCCTTTCGGTGCTCAGTGGAACATTTATCAATACTTCCAATCTGAATATATTTTTTTGCTTCTCAACTGATAACACCTACCAATGATGATGGCCATAACCCCATTAAGCTGTGCCCTATTGATTTTTCCTCATCCTCTTCATGCATCAATATGCCCATGTTTGTGACAAAGCACATTGCTGTAGCCCTATTGTAGCTCGGCATATTGTATCATACTCATACATCTCTAATGTCTCATCTGCTTAACATGGCAGACTGATTAGGAATATCATTCGGGTTTCTGCATGCTGATTAAGCCATCTTTGTCATCTTTTATTCATGGTAAGTCTCTTTACAACTGCTTTGAGGAACAAACTAGACAATTTTTATGACAGAATTTTATTAGGCAAAGTTTAATATTCTTGTGAAAACACTGTGGTTTCCATTGTCTCTTCAATGAGGAATTTTATTACTTATTGTTGATTGAGCAGCCAAGCAGGATATTAGAATTTTGATTGAATTTCACTTTTTTTTTTCAAAGCTACAACAGTTAATCATAATCATCATTCAATAGTTGCAAGTTCAAAGGTATTCAGATAACAGTTTTGATACTTTACTTGGTCTTTCTGTTAATATTTTGGTTATATCCTGTGTCTGCTAGTGTGGCATGCCAGCATACACTAAGAACTGTAGTTTCAGATGAAAAATAAGGGCTGTGTCGTATACCAGTAATATCTTGAAAATGATTGCTGATTTAATTCTTTGAACCCTTATGTAATAAAGTTCTATGACATTATTTTACTGTGTAAGGTCTGTATGCATTATGATGTGATTATATCTGAATGAAACAGAGATGTACGTACAAAGTCCTGTTAACTTATATGTAAATATACATGTGTTATAATAAGAACCTGTAATGCTTGTTGATTTGTGTAACATATAGCAGAGAATAATGTTAAGTTGAGTTTCCCTGGTAATTTGATGGAAAATAATTAATGATTTGTACTTTTTAGTTTTTCATAAGTTCATTCCGGACAAGTCAATTTTGACATATCGTATCCACACTTAGTTACCTGTATCTAGATTATTATGGGGGGGGGGGGGGGGATACGCTTCTATTTCCTATAACTTCATTTGAATTTCCTTATTTTGTTATGTTTATTTGTTTGATTGTTATTTTGATATATTTGTCTACAGGGCCCCCTGAAAAAAGTACAAGATTAATGACAGGGCTATCCTGTATAAATAAAACAAAATAAATAAATAAATAAATAAATAAATGCTGAAACTTGAACACATGAATATGAATCTTAAATGATATTGTTATTTCCAGTTGCCAACCTTAGTTCCATGGAAACCTAACGACATAACATATCACTGCAGGGTAACTGTACTTATGTACAAAAGGTATGTGCGTCTCCATATACTGGGGAGTAGTCATGCCACATCTTATTGTGAAAGCAGGCCTGGAGCGTGTTGAAAGAGGCATCATTGTTGCCTTTCCACATCTTCTTAACTCACCTTACTCTCCTGGATAGAGAGAAGCAAAAGTACATGAATGTCTCTCTGTGAAAAGTGTTTTTACTACAGTTTGAATTTCAACCCAAACCAGATAATCTGCAAAATCATGTGAATGCAGGCCTGGAGCATGTTGAAAGAGGCATCGTTGTTGCCCTTCCACATCTTCTTAACTCACCTTACTACTCTTGAATAGAGAGAAGCAAAAGTACATAAATGTCTTTCTGTGAAAGGTGTTTTTGCTGCAGTTTGAATTTCAACCCAAACCAGATAATCTGCAAAATCATGTGAATGCAGGCCAGGAGCGTGTTGAAAGAGGCGTTGTTGTTGCCTTTCCACATCTTCTTAACTCACCTTACTCTCCTGGATAGAGAGAAGCAAAAGTACATGAATGTCTTTCTGTGAAAGGTGTTTTTGCTGCAGTTTGCATTTCAACCCAGAGTAGATAATCTGCTAAACCACTACACCTTCACATACGGCAAGAGTTGTGTAATTTGTACAAAGTTTATGAATTTGTAATAGTAATCTTAACCTGTTGCCTATGGGAACCTGGTGGTCCCTGTATTAAGTCTATGGGAGTTTGAGAATTCAGTAGTCAATAGTTAGGATTGGGCAGCTAGATGTTGCAAGCATTCACTGCATTTCAAGGAATAAGCCTGGCTAGGTGCCCATTTAGCATCAGGGTTAGTGGACAACTGATGATAAATCAGGCAGAGGGTTGGATAACTGCTCAGAGGAAAGAAGAATTGCAGTCTTCAATTATGACCGAGACCTGCTGCAGGGGCACACCCCCTCCTCCCCTACCAGGCACCAAAGTTAGAAATCATGAAGCAGTGTTTGCATTTGTATTTCTTTATGATCAAAGACTTCTCTTGTGATTTTTTTTGTTTCACTTGCTTATTTTGATGAGATCACAGAAAAATCTGGTCTACATGTTCTGTGTTTGAGTATTCAATTTTCCCAGTCTTGATTATGAACTTCAGTGCATAATCTGTCTTTTTATATTTTTTCTGTGTCTATAAATGCAGTAGAATTCATTAGTCTTTATTATTGTAAGCATTGTCAAATGCTTCTTTTTATTTCCATTTTTTCCCCACTAGACATTGAGAGTACCTCTATTTTTATTGGATTGCGACTCTAAAAATCAGCACATAATCACGATCCAGATCTGTTGATAGATTCATTCACCTAGAAATGTTCAGGAGGCATGATATCCAGTCTTTCGAAGTAATCAAACCCCCTGTTTCATTAAAGCCGAACTTTGCCTGGAAAGCGCCAACATAATTCAGCCTCTGAACAAACAGTGATAAGGTTGTTTCTTATATTACAACAGTCCCACATACATTACCCTTTACATCTTACCAACGAACCAGAGATAAAATGCCGAGAGCCCAATGCTAGATAAGGTTAATCATTCGAACTCTGTATTTGTAGAGCCTCCCCGTTTCAAAGTTATTAGAAATACACATTCATTACAAGGAGGAGCATAATTTCCTGAAGTATGGAAATAGTGGAAACTCATGTGTGTTCACATTTGTACATAATGAAGATGTATTGTAAATCCAGTCTGTGTTCACATTGGCATGCATTCAGACTACTATTCTCTTGTGATGTTTTGTCACACAGTATTAAAACTTGAGTGATCTCAAGTGTGTTCACAATATGAAGTGTGATCACAGTGGAAAAAAAAGCGTGAACACAATGACTGTTTGAAATAATGTTGTGTTCACACTTGTGATGCATGCATAGTGATTATCTTATAAAGCTATACTATATTACTTGGCCTATCAGTGAGAATAATTCCAGAAATACTGTTAAATATGCAGAAGTGTGTCATATATCTTGCACCCACTTGCAAAGTGTGCTCATATTGTTAACACTAGGAAAGTTTTCTAAATGCCCTTCCTGGTCACATTTTGATATACACAGGTTGCCATTCCAAAAGTGGCATCAGGGTTTTATACAGTGTGAATAGATACTAGTGACTAGTATGAATACGTACTGAAGGTGTTCCAAAATCCTCTCTGCATTCATACTCTATATGACACAGTGGACCACAGTGTGCATTGTAGAACACTGTTTTGTTTCCAGCAAGTTATTTGGAAATCAGAACGGGAAACACCTGTGGGTAAAGGCACCCTAAGCCCTACCTGTGGCATGCTGTCTTATTTGCCTCCACCCCCCCCCCCAACACACTCCCTCCTTTTTCTTCCTGTCACCTTTTCCCCACCGACTAGGGGATTAGATTTGGGTTCAAAGGAGAATGAAACCCAAACTACAATTTTTTTCTCATCTGAGTGAGTGTTTACAACTTCGTGCAATTCCATAAGTTACATGCATATGAAATTTCTGGAGTGCAGTTAATTCTGAGACTTTTAGAGCCTCAAGTAGGCGAAACAGCATCTCTGTACGTTACCATTGTTTTGAAGATTCTACCGTTGATCATGGGGGGTAGGGGATGATGTTTTTGCAGAGTGGAGGAAAAATGTATGTGAATGGTCATTGTATAGCTGCAGTGTGTTGTATTCTTTGGTGTAGCCAGGTTTAAAGAATTTTCAACTTTTATGATGGCAGCCCACTTCTTGAACAACTCAGGACTCTTCGCTGTATTTGGGACTGGATGGAAAGACACTTCCAAGTCTTTTCTGAAGGCATTTTTGCAGCCAAGAGCCTGGCTATACACCATCTTAGCACACTTTCAATTGTGTGGGGGAAGGGCAATGCGAATGCACAGTCTCGGTAAACCTTGTGCACACATATCCAGGCACTTTTAAAAGCAATTCTCTGCAGAAATGCCACTACTTTGCAGGGGGCCTTGATTTAGGTCCTGCAAATGGCAATCCCGGCCCCACAGTGGTAACATAGCAGACAATGCATGTGACTTTTGATATTGCACATTGGCAATGAAACCATGAGAGAGACAATGGATTGAAGGGCCGAGCATTGTTTGCTTACAATGCTCTATCCCTCAATCATTTGTCCTCTCTTAGTATTCTGGTGCCTATGATATTGCATATTACCAGATTGGAAGACCTGAATGTGCTGAATTTCTCAAGAAATGTGTCGTGCTTTACCTTCTGTGATCTTATAATACTGAAAGGCCTGATTTTCATTCAGCTTTAAAAAACGGCATTGGATCAGCACAGTGAAACACTCTGTGACACAAAAATAATAATTCCTGTAAAATTATTAGGAAATGAGACCATTTCATACAGAAAAGGCAGTATATCCAGTCATACCTGTAGCATGTTTTTTTTCTATCCCCCCCCCCCCCCCCCACGTTCTCACCAGCTGTAGGATTGCATTTTGGTTTAAGGGTATTGATCAGCACACTGTAAAATCCTTTGACACAGTTTTATTTATAGCAAGTTATTGGGAAACCAGACCATCCTTTATGTGAATAAGCAAATTACACCACAGTGTAGCATGGTGTGTTATTCCCCCCCCCCCTTTCCACGTCCCCCGTCAGCTAGAGGATTGCATTTTGGTTTAAGGGTATTGATCAGCAGACTATATCACCCTTTGACACAGTATTATTTATTTATTATAAGATATCTGGAAAATAGACCATCCTTTATACCTAAAAGCACATTACACCATAATAATAATATGCATTTGTAAGGCGCCGTCTTTCTAGAAATATTCTATTCCGAGGTGCACACACACAAAAAGAAAAGATAAGAGGGTTTGGATGAGTGTCAAAGTGTCTTGTACCAGTTTTGTTTAAAGAGATAGGTTTCAGCTTGGATTTTAAGGTTTCTAAAGATGGTATGATTTTCAAAGCCATTGGTAAACTATTCCAAAGAGAGGGTGCTGCAGCTGAGAAAGCCCTTGCACCACAGGCTACTCATGTAGCCATACCTATAGCATGGTATCTTACCCCCCTCTTCTCCCTTCCCCGCCAATTAGAGGACCGCATCTTGGTTTAAGGGTATGGATCAACTCACTGTAACACCCTGTGGCACAGTATTATTCATAGCAATTTATTGGAAACGAGACCATCTTTTATTTGGAAAGGCAAATTACACCATACCTGTTGCATGGTATTTTATTCTCCCTTCTTCCCCCCTTCCCCACCAGCTAGAGCATTGCATTTAGGGGTAAGGATATTGATAAATGTATCATAACACTCTGTGACATCGTAGTACATCATGTAGAGGTGTCGTGGTCTAGTGGATATGTCACCGGACTGTAGATCTCGTGGTCCGAGTTCAAATCCCGGCGCGGCACTAATGTCCTTTGGCAAGATATGAATCTACATTTGCCACTCTCCACCCAGGTGTTAAGTGGGTACCAGGTAGGATGCGAAAGTCATTGTGATTTGTTTAGCATTGTGCGCGCCTGCAAAAGGCGCCTGGCTGGAATGCTCCCTAGGGAGTGGAGAAGGTGCATACATTGTATGCGGGCAAGCCTGAATCCGATGACCGGGGTAATAATATTTCTGTAAAGCGCTTAGAGACTCTCTTGGAGATGTATTAGGCGCTATATAAATCCAGAATATTATTATTATTATTAAAGTTATTTGGACACAAGACCATCTCAAACTCGCATGACAGCCTGCAAACCATTCCTGTAGCGTGCAGTTTCATTTACCCTTTCCTCCCTCGCCCCTTCCCAAGCAAACTAGAGGATTGCATTTAGGTTTAAGGGTATTGATAAGCATATTATAACACCCTGTGACACTAATATTGTCTGTTTGAAGCCACAAGGGTGTTGAGTTAATGCCCTTCTGACTCTGAATAGATGCTCCATATAAAGTTTTTTTGACACAAGACCATCTCAAATGTGCATGGCAGCATAGCAAACCATCCCTGTAGCATGCAGTTCAGTTTACTCTTTCCTCGCTCACCCCTTCCCCGGCAAACCAGAGGATTGCATTTAGGTTTAAGGGTATTGATCAGTAGGCTCAAATGACCAGCACGTATCCTCTCTGTTTACTGGGTCAACGGCTAGAAGCGCAACAAATGCATACCAATCTACAGATAGTTCATTCGCAAAGTGATTCCTAATGAGTCCTGTCGATGGTGGGTTCTGTGGTATACAGCAGGAGGGAGTGGAGATAAATGATCGGTGTTATGTGATTCTTTTAAAGCTATTTCAGAAAACTTAATGACTAGAAAAGAATTGCAATTTCATATATGGTGGAAGTTTGATCAAAGGAAGCCATGGTTGTTAACAGATGTCATGATTATGAAAGTTATGCATCTTTTCGATATTGTAAATACATCTATTTCAAAAGTATAATTGTAACTTTGCCCTACATTATCATATCTTTGTCATAATATTACAACCTTACAATACCCTCCCCTATAGTGTAGACTTTCTTGTTCAAGCATTTTCACATATTATCCATTGATACAACACTCTCTTCTGAGAAATGTTAAGACTTTTTTTTGGGGGGGGGGGGTCAACATGTCTGAATGCAATCTGTAAGCATGGAGAGGTGTATTCCTTTTTTGATTGAAGAATTCCTCTATTAATTAATTTTTTAGCTCTTTATAACCCACTGAGTACTGCATTCTCAAATTCCCATAGACTTAATGCAGGGACTATCTGGTTCCTATAGGTAATGGGTTAATATCGAAGATAGCAAATCTAATCTAACTGAAAATATTTGTAAAGAGAATGCCCCCTTTTTCTGTATGTTTAATATCATCTTGGATAATACATATTCTGTAAATATGTAAATGATTTTATATAAACTATAGCCATCAATCGGCCAGTGGAAATAGGGGGGGGGGGGGGGGGGGAAATGTAGGGGCTTACTCATCAAGTATACTCCAATTCATATAAACTGACAGGCTACATTTGCCAGAAGTAAGGACTAGGGCCTCATTAACCACATAATATTCAGGACCTTTTTTTTTTAATTGCTAGTTTTTCATCTGAAAATTCTTCACATCTAATGCATACCAGGATTACATCTACCTATATCCTGACCAAGAGTCATCTCTCAAAAAACAAGCAAGCCAGAACAATCTTGCCGATAGGGCTAAAGGTGATGGCTCCCTCTTGTGTTGATGACACCAAAGGTTCTATAAAACTTCACCTACTTCCACTGCCCCTGACCATCTGCAAATGTAATTACGATTTCATCTCCGAAATTATCCCAAGTGCGAACGTCACGGTCCAGTGCGTGAGTGCATCCGGCCGCTTTTTGGAGGTCACTCGAACTCCATTCTGATTCCTTGCCTGGAATCTTAAACCATGTTGGTTGTCTTAAAGTGCAATCAAATATTATATTCATGAAAAAAGGAAATTGGAACTTAGATGTAGTGCAATTTAATTTATTGCCATTGAATACGCTTTACACCTTTTACAAATTGTCTTGCCCCTGTCTTGTAAACAAGTCAAAACAATGATTTGTTGGCATTTTAGTGCAAGTAAAATTTGTTTAAGATGGCAGAAGGCATTTCATCTTGTTTAATGGATGTATTGCCATTTTAAAGCTGTTGCATTTGATTTAAGAAACCCTGTTTTAACAACTTTTGTGAATTTCTTAGCTTACCTTTCATATAAAGCTTGATATTAAGTATGAAAATATGCCAGTTTTCAGAATTCATATTTACTTAAAATAACCATAAATGTTAGATAACAAGAATAGTGGTAGTTATTGCCATCATTTATTGGTTAAGTAGGCTGGCTCAAAAAAAGGACAAATTTTGTTTTTATTATGGTCTGTTTAAAATTAGCGAAGACATCTTTTGTTCATAAAAAAAAAAAATGAACAAGTACAAATCTAGTAATGCCACTACAAATTGTTGATTTAAAAAAAAAAGCATTTTTATCACTTTATCTTATTGTTATCTTTGCCAGCAATTAATCTTTTTTTTTCCAAAAAGGAAATTAGCCTCTTATCTCTGACATTTAGAGTGAAGTTCAGAGTCATCTATTACAGTTTTATTCTACATCTCTAAGTGGACATGTTCGGAGCCATAAGGAAGATAACCATATCTTGTTATACAGAGATAACATCCTTCTTGCTCTAAACAGGCAAATAAAACTAACGAGTTATATAAATGAAGAGGTACTTTCCACCATTAGATGCATGTACTCACATCATCATGGATGTTACAACATCAGCTATCAAATCTAGTAGCTTATATGAATTTCTCTAAGAATTAAATTAGAGGAAGTATTGAAAGTAATTTTGAGCTTTATGTATTATCAGTGCATCTATAAATATACATCAGAGAACATTCATGGTTTGAATAGAGTTCTTGATTTATGCAGTTATGTGCTCATGAAATGTCTTGCTTTAAAACATTAAGGATTAAAGTGTGAGCCTCTTAAGCTATTTTTATGCTGTAAAGCTTGATTAATGTTCCAAGACAATGCATTGGCATGGACTATATGCATGTAGAGTATTTGCTCTATGTTCTTTGCTCTATGTTCCCTTTAAAGTGCAAGTAATGCCATGGAGATTTGCAATGAATTATTTACTGCTTATCCTGACATCAAGTTAATATACCGAAGACACAAATGCAGAATAAGTTTCTGTGGGAGTATTCAGTGGCTTAGTCAACTTAAATAAAAAAAAAAACCCATGTTTTTTTTTTAAAAAGCAGTTTACCATTTCATATGTGGACGAGCCTTCAATGAAAGGTTTTCTGTCCACACATAATCCGGGATGCTGTAACCAGGGGTACCGTCATAACCCGGGATACGGCGTTGTGTAGCACCATCTCACGTCCATCTGAATACAGTTATGCAATATTGTTAGGCGACTTTTATGTCGCGATCGACGATAACAATCCCATAGCCGATTTGCTTTCTTTTATGACGACGTATGACAACACATTTTTTAAATTCATTAAAATCTTCTTGAATAAAACACTGAAAAATTACTTTTGCATGCTTTTGGGACCCAGGGTTCAGCACTAAAAAAAAAAAATCAGCAAAACGGTGAATTTTTAGTTAGTACCCCAGGGTATCAAACACCACATCACATATTTATTAGAATAAGAAGCTTTCCCAGTGTGAAAGCACCCACCCTTCTTATAGCTAACATAACTATTATGAGGTTGGCTGTGGTGTGAACTCAACCAGGTAGCTCCATAATTACATCTCCATGTTAAAAGAGGCTTTACCAGGTAGTGTGGAAGCACCCAGCAGTGGTTGTGTATGATGCAAATGTAATTATTTGACAAATCAATAACTGAGCCAAGGTTTTAGAGGTCCATTAGTTGGGAGGAGAGCTCTGAGTAGCATCGATACCAGCCTTCCATATTTTCCATACGTCGGGATGGAACATGTATTTTGATCACATGCCTAAATTGACAAATCTAATCTTCTGTTTCCTTTGCAAATTAATTTGCAAAGCTCTCTCTCTACATGTGTGATCGACATTGGAGAGTGCTCTGTGCTGTTAGCATTATCATATTTTCATGAATGCAGACATGGTCGAAATAGGGGAGGGGTGAGAGAGAGAGTCCTCGGAGAGATATCATATTCTTACCTGAAGAAAAATGACAGATATAGATCAGGGAGGCATATTCACTTTCAAGTTGGCAGTTGTTTGCAATTGATTTTTGGTGGCCATAATTAGATCGCAGCCCGGAGGGGTGGCTGCCTACGCAACATTGGATTTTTAATTTTTCTTTCACCCTCACCGCTACACCCTGACTGGCTTGTGACTAATACATGAAACCTGGCAGTCAAGAGATGAGCTCTACGGACAGAAAAGCATTTGTGAGCCTCGAATGACCTGCTGATAGTGGCATGCGATACTCTTTAAAAAGCTCAGTGGTGGTTTTAACTTTGCTCCGTGCCGAGGTAGTTGCTAAGTGGCATACAAAAGGCACCGGAGAGTCATATCTGGTGCTACGCTTGGAGAGCAAGGAGAGAGAGGAGGATAGAGAGAGATAGACACCAGTAATGCTCCATCAATTTGCCGATGGTTGTCCCTTCTCCTGCTGCTGGCTGGAGATGGAGTTTTCAGCTTCATTTTCCCCAAAGTCTGTCTAATCTATGACACAGAAAATTGAGACGAGCTTGTACATTGTGCATCGGTTGAGGAGAATGGAGTGATACATTCATCAGCTTACGAACCGTAGTGTGTTTCGCTGTAACCTTGGATAATATTAGGATTTTATACACGCATCGTGGTGGTGGTGGATCGGGCTCATTTCATTTTCATCTCACAATGGAAGATCTTTGTGCAGTGGAGAGTGTGCTATAATGCTGCATTGTGTGCTTAATGGGTTTTATGCTGTCTGTCTGGATAATATGAGCATGGAGTATAACGCAGAGTGCAGTGGAAGCAGTTAAATAGGAGAGCATGGCTCAGGAGATCCAACGAGGAGCTGGTCGGGGTGTCTGTTTTGACGCCTCGCACACAAGGATCCATCCATCACTAACATGCTGCGATGAGATGGCCAGTCAAAGGGAAGCAATGGCGCCTGGTTCTATCCCCCGAACGGTCACATTCCATCATCGGCAACCCCCCACTGGGCCCCACGTGTCAGCAGCGACCATCCAATCAGATGACAACGACCCATCAAACAAGTGGCAGAACACGTGGCCCCAAGAGAGACCATCGCGGAGGGGAGGGGGCAACTCCATTAGAGCTACCATTGCCACCCAACAGGCTATCTCCCTGGCGAAGGTCTCTGAGCTGCAGAAGCAGCTTGCGATATTGGAAGAGAAATTGAAAGAGCTACATGCATTGAGTGAATTAGATGAGGCAAATGTCATCAACCGGCTCTGCTCAGACTACTCTCAGGGGTACCCCAACAATAATGAGGCGGAACCCCGGGCGGCCTCTCCCATGCCAAGCTTTTATTGCATTTCTCAGGGTGTTAATGATGCACATGCCGTCAATGAGAGCCATTTAGGAAGTCACAGCATCTCAGCAGGGCCTACAGATAGCCGATTTGTACCAATGAGGGAAGACGTAGTGACAGCTGACACTGCTACCAGCTCTAGGATCAAACCTAAGAGACCAGGCTGGGCCCACCGCGTCATGTCGGAGCCAACAGGTTACGAGAATCCGCTTTCCGAAACAATAGATGTCTTGTCTTCCAGCTCAGGAATGCAGGAGATCAATTCGCAGCTCAACAAACTCTTCAATGGAGACCAGCCCGTGGGGGGAGATGGAAATAGTGAGAGTGGGAACAGCTCCCTCTATCGTTGGGCTTCTAATCAGGCTTCCACGTGCAATAGCAGTATGGGTCTTGAAGAACCGACCTGCTCTACGGATGCAATAGCCCATCCAATAACCCATTCTCAAGTTCATTCCTCAGATTTTAATTCTTACCCCATCACCATTACCTCAACAGATTTCTCCCGCGAGTTTGGCGAGGACATCTGGGAGTTTGACACCTGCGACTTCACCTACGAGTCCAAGGACACCAGTTGTCACTCCAGCGTTGAATCCCTGGCAGGGAACCACCATATTAACCCTATATCAGAATCTTCCCCCCATCCCCAGGTCAACGGTACCACCAAGAGGGTCATCATGGGTCACGGGGATCTGGTAGAGGTCAAAGTGGATGCTCATAACACGCTCAGCGTCGAAAACTGGAGCATGGACGCCAACAGCGATGGGCGCGGGGAGAGTTCTCTCTTGTCCTCCAGTAGCGGTCTTTCTGGTGACTACTCCATGAAGACCTCTCAGTGCAACTCCCAGGGATCTGGGTCTAACGATGACCGCCCTGGAACCAGCTGTACCCATGCCCCGCTCCGCCGAAACACTAGTTCCTCTGGCTCTGTGAATCGGGCGCGATCGGTTACCCCACTCCTTAAGAGGCGCAAACAGTTGCCCATGAATATTACCCTTTCGTCATCGCAGGGTGATGATGGGTCTGATGTTGATGCGGCCCCACCCTTGTCTTCCCCCAGGAGTGAGGATAGAAAGAGCCCTCATCAGTTTTTGAAATCTGCTCTCAAATCCACAGCAAAAGCTATGCACAAGAGCCCCAAGAAAGGTAAGAACACATCAACCATGTAGTAATCCTTATATGATGCTTCCACATGCTGTACTAATTTGATATCCTACAGTTGAGTGTTCATAAGTATGAAATGGTTTTGTACAGTAATTGTCTGTAATATACATTGTTTACGTTGTAACCTTTTCCTTCTTTTACAACATTTTCTAATTGCTAATGTCAAATGAATACATAAAGTAATTTTAGTTGTCATCGGTGTCAGGTGTATGTATAATTCACAGAGAGCCTGAGAGGGGCTATTTCATACCCTTTTCCTTGAAGTTAACTTCCACCTGGCTCTCAGCAATAATGTGTGTAAACGTTGTATATGTCATGTAATTATAAGTGTTCCTTCTAATACTTGATTTATCTCTTGGATATATTGCAGATGTGTACATTCTAAAGGTCTTTGTCTACTAGTAATATGCTTTTGGTAAGGGGAAAACATACATAGAAGAACACTTGAACTAATGAAGTTATATTGCAGTTATGTTCCAACTATAGCTCTCTCCACCTATCAACTTACACTGATAGATGTAGACTTGCACTCCATTTCGCTCACGCATGAGTCACTTCGATCCAAAACGTTGTTTTTTAGGGGATATGCCATGTTTCCACATCTGCCTCCGTGAGCATACTACCGATGGGCAGTGGAGCGATACCGTTTGCATTCTACTCAATTTAGTACAGTGTACTGAGCACAATAGCCCCATGTACAATTCATGCCGGGGGGGGATCAGGACACTGTTGCTATGCCCGTAATGAATGTGATCATTTATTATTCCTTTGCTAGGCTTTTAAGGTTTATTGAATCATCTTGGTGAGTTTGAGCTGGTGCGTGGTGCAGTTTATATGTTACATTCCCATGTAAACGTGAAGCTTACCGCTTGACATGCTCTGATGTATCCTTCTTTCTCCCGAGATGGTAATGAAATTTGACTAAAAATGTATGTAAGTTGACACTTGAGTAGATCGAGTATTTTTTTTTGTTCGTAACAAAAAAGATGTGTGTTTCTTTAGTATTATATTAACCAAAGCAAAAAAACAAGCTTGAAGTTTGATACATATATATAGATTACCAACTTTAATCATACTAATTACTTTACTGAATTCATATCTGTGGATCGAGTCCTGTTATTTGGTTCTAACAAGCTCCTTAAACTTGGTTGTAGAAAAGATATTACCCCAAGTGATGTCAATAAATCTCCTTCATAAAGGAATTTGAATCGAGAATAAAAACCTGCTTTGACTGCCACCATTACCGGTATATCTTCCAGAAGATAACTGAGAGAAAACCAACGTTCCTTTAACCAGAATCCAAATAATAATTTGCTAGCTACATGCTGGTTCACCATCTGCCATTAGCATACACCTATTGGTGCCATCGATATGATACAAAAAATATATATAGTGTAAACTCTCCTTTAACATATTCTTCCTTATAGCATTTACAATTTGAACACATCAATTTAGGTACATGTACATTATTCTGAATAACTCTCAAGTGTGAACATGTTTTTTTCTTTACAACGTGAACACATTTGTATTCCTTGAAAACTTGGTAGTATAAACACAATAGCATCCTGTTCTCAACAAACTTTCCAATTTGAACACCAAATTTGAATGTTATTCCCTTTAGAACTTGACAATATGAACACCATATTGACATGGTACATCTCATAACGCATAATGTTCCAGCATAGCCGTCCATCAAAAATTGCACTTCAGTAGTGATCCATTCTCCAAATTACTCTTCCATGCTATGTTACGCTTGGTTTCATATGATTGAGGTCATATCTTTATCAAATTTTGTCCAAGAATTCAATAAAGGTGGATCATTGCTTTGACTTTAAGTATCTTTTTATTTCCTTTTTCAAATTTCAAATATTGTACATTTACAACAGTTGAGACAACAAATTGCACCAGACAGAAATGACTTTTATTGCTTTTTTCAAATCAATAACTTCTAGGTCAGGTTTTATCAAACTACATAAAGTTCTCCAAAATGAATCAAACATATTAATTTACCTACAGAATTCATGGTGTCGCTTTATATTTTGAAGTCAAGAAATTTTTGGATATTGCTTTCTGATATTGGTTTGTATCTTTGTTAATTGATGGATAGCTAGAGTTGCTAGTTTGGGGCATTTATTTTGGGTTATATGTCCTTTTCAGCTAACTTTGAGTGGAATACATCATTTTCAAGTGTCTTGGCTTTGGCAGTATCTACATTAATGAACATTTCATAAACCATGTTCCACTTTAACTCTCTTCTTGCTAATCTTTGGTGTATAGTCTGACATCATTTATACAGCCCCCTCTTTATTTCATACATATCTCTATCACCCATACGTGATCTTGCAGTGCACATAATGTATGCATGCTGTTCTCTCACTCATCACTCTAAAAAACTAAGATGTTAAATCACCGTTTAAAAGGGCCGAGGAGCGACAACATTTTTCAAAATGGTAGATTAACACGTTGAACATGCTGGATTTGAACCTTTATAGTGTTGAATCCACCATATTCACAGTTTTCACCATTTTGAAAATGTTGTCACTCCATGGCCCTTTTAAATGGTGATTTGACATCTTAGTTTCTGGAGTTCAATTCCACATGAAAAATATCATGCTAAGCTCAATCCAACCTTTTGGGCTTTATTTCTCCCTAAGTCTAGCTAGTCTATCAGACAGAAAATGAAGATGAGCTTTTCTCATGAATAACGAGTCCTTAATTCTAATTTGAAGAATCATGTACATGTTGTCACCCAATGCAATGTCACCTTTTTGGGGCTCCAGTAGCCAGCTGTTTGTTTATCTCACATGTTTCATTTAGCTTTCATTATCACGCTCTCTGCTCGTTCTTCCATCTTATCATCTGTTAGGAGCAAGAAGGGAGTTAAATCTTTATAAGATTATATCAGTTAACGCCCTTCTGGCTGTAAACTGACATTATCTATTTAGCCTTTCAACATTTGCTCTGGCTATCAAAGCCTGCCTTGTTAGCTCCACCCTACTTCATCTGCTCATTCTATCTTTCTGATATCTTATCATCTGTTTGGAGCAAGAAGGGGGTTGATTCTTTTAAAATGATACGAGTTAATGCCCTTCTGGCTGTAAACTGACATTTATTTAGCCTTTCAACATTTGCTCTGGGTATCAACCCTGCCTTGTTAGCCTCATCCTACTACAACAATTATGAGAATGGAAACAAGGAATATGATTTTAGGTAAAATATTTCATAGTTAAAGAATCTTTAACTCTTTCTTAGCTGGAAACAAAATTCCTGACACTTCCAATGTGCTAGGTGCAAAGTAGTTAGACAGTATTTGAGGAAAATTCACTGAAGCTACTCGTTGAGTGTTTCATTGATCAAATAAAGTTTGGAAAGAGTTTAAATAGGAAAAAGGATGACAGTGTTATTAACAAGGAGTTATGAAGCTGGTCAGAAAAGCACATCCAGTCTTGGCCTTATTAGGATGTGTAAATTGTTCATTGGTATTCCTGGTAACTCTGTAGAATGAGTTTCATAGTGAAGAAAATATGTCACTGTTTATGAGAAAATCCATGGAGTTGCCTCCTTTTGATATGTCTATATTTTGGAAATTAAGGGTCATGTGACCTGAATTTCTTCATCATCATGTAAAGCAAACAAAAAGCTATCAAGAAAAAGTCAATTTTGAAAAAAAAATCAGAGTTGCTTCCTTTTGTCATTGAATGTTAGTATTGTGATTATTGCTTTGAGTCACTTTTAGTAAACACTAGTTGAATTCCTCATGTCAATTTTGTGGACATAACACTGTCTATTGCCCTGTTAATACAAACTGTAAACCTAATACTATTCAATTTACAGCTTTAACCCAAATTGTATATCAGTGATAAAATGATGCCTGAAGCTACAGTGAAACATGTCAAATCATCATTGGAAATTCATAAAGAAAAGCACTTTGCTCGTAAAGTGACAAGATTGATTGATATTGATTTAGCTATTTTTTTTTTCACTTGCATTCCTAGGAAAAATCTTGTTTGTCAAATAGTTTTGTGAAAATTAGAGATATTAAAGTGGTAGGAGCAGGGAGAAAACACACCACCCACTAGTCCATCATGTAAAACCCACTTGCTAGGAAGACAAGAACAAACGTCCCCAAATCCTAGTGTCATGAAGACCTAGACTAATTTGTAATTTATGATTTATGACCCACTGTACAGTAATGAGCCTGGATAAATATGAAGAAATTACTGGGTCAACAATGTTCATACGCCAGGAGCTTTTTCGTAAATTGCGTGACGCCCTTTATCATACTCTTTGCCCTTAAAAGAGGGTCATTTAGCGGGATGGATTGCCGTTGAAACCATGGCCCCTAGTTATCTGATCTGTGTGATTTGTGATCCAATATTTTGCTGTTGACGTTTGCATGATCTGACAATTTGGAAATGTCATTTTTTCCAATTTAAGAATACAGCTGTTTATGACATATTACAAAGCAAATCAATCTAAACTGCTCTTGCAGAAGTTGCAGACTGATAATGGGTTTACTGCTTTGCAGTTTTTGATTTGACAATTTAATTAATTGTGGACTGATATGTTGTTTTGAATCAATCACCTGTTATAAAGAGGGAGATGATGATTAAAATGACTTTGAACAGGAATATCTGCTTGGAGAATAAATTAAGCTGTAGATTGAAGTAAACAAAATATTTTTGAACATTTTGGTTACACAAATTCCAAAACTAAAATTTTGTTATAGAGTACCTTAGCAAAAACATATTTGTCGAAAAAAAATCTAAAATCTCTGTTTTAAAGGCACGATTGGTTAAATTTGAAGTATTCCAAAATTTTTTTGTCCCATACATTACCAAGTGTATTTGAATTTTTTCACCAACACACTAAGAATAAAAGGTTCAATTTTGCACCCTAAATGCAACAGCAGCAGCACCTTTTAGAGTGCAATCTAGCACCCTACATGAAAAAGGTGCAAAGATGCACCCTTTTGTACTTGTTTGTACCAGAAATGCCCATCTGCATCCTTAAAGGTGCATTTATGCACTTTAAAGGGTGCAGAAAGTTTTGCGTCCAAAAGGGTGCAGATTTGCACCTTCCCTAAATTGTATAGCTCTGCATCCTTAAGGGGTGCAAAATGTGGCTCACTGCACCTGTAATGGTGCATAATGTTTCTTTGGGTGCAAAATTGCACCCATAAAGGAGCTCCTAGTGTTGCATTTGAAGGGTGCGAAATTGAACCTTTTATTCTTAGTATGTAATTTTAATCAGAAATTATATTTTGCCTTACATTTCATCTGATCAAAAGACTAGCAGGTCTAT
This sequence comes from Echinometra lucunter, assembly GCA_029962745.1. Taxonomy (NCBI): domain Eukaryota; kingdom Metazoa; phylum Echinodermata; class Echinoidea; order Camarodonta; family Echinometridae; genus Echinometra; species Echinometra lucunter. Next base: position 14,225,666 of record CM057159.1, on the reverse strand, counting down.
CAATTCAATACAATTATCAGATATGTTAAAACCTGAGATGTGCTTGGTAACTCAGTGGGTAAAATAACTTGAATTTGCACAATTCATGAATTCTATGAAGATAATTTTTTTTTCTGTCACTATCTGATTTTGCTCCAAACCATCTATCATATGGCATGTTTACATCTGCTCCAGATACTGCCCAGAACTGAAATATATCGATTCACTTTGCAACTTGAGGGTTTTATCCCTACCAAAGGGTTTGAAAGATGACACAGTTGTCAAGGGCTGGAGCTCATAGAGCTATCAAGTGATTTTTTTTTCTGGATGGGAGGGGGGGGGGGGGGGAATGGAGAAATTATGTGGAATGAATATGAATTTGTAAGAAATGTGTTTCTTTTTATGATGATAAAAATAGAAAGCAGAGTCTTGTATGAAAGATGGAGAACTTGTTAAGATCTTCACAGGATTGGCAGGACAGAACTTTTTTTTTAATGTGTCCATTGTTTAAAACTTATTAATGCTTAGTAGCTTTGGTTCCTTTACATGTTAATCATATTACAATGTAGAGTAAATTGCTGTGTCTTTTGAAGGACTTTATTGTAATTTTTCTTTCATGAAGTTCACAATTTTTAAGCAGCTACAATTTCTCAAAAATTTGAAGGTGGTTGTTACCTTATATATTATATGATGAAAGCTGTGTGGGAATTTCTTTACATTGTCATGAGTTGATACCCCACTGGCTGTAAACAGATAATTCAGTTCATTTGTGTTCATTGATAGAAAAAACAAGGTTTTCCTGAGCAGTTGATTTGTTTTAAGAATTAATTCTTGCTCATTTTCTTACGGCAGTGCCCTCAGCGCTCTCTTGCTGTGTTTCAATAGGAGCCAATTCCTAATTCAGAAAAATAAAGCTGAATGTACACAGGGCTAGTTTAAGGCTACATTTATACATACAGTCACGCCTGTGACCAGCCGGTCCCCAACACAAGTCGCGGCGTAATTGAATTGCATTCCTTTATCGAATTTCCCCCAGCCAATAATCTGGTTTGGTCAACTACTTTTCGCTGATGGTACAGGGCATTAAGACAGACTTGCACCCGTGCCATATGTTCTGGACAAGTGCAGAGTTAAAAAAACGAGAAAATAAAATCAATACTCGGAATGCGAGCTTGGAAGTTGAGTGGTCCATGGACGGTCAATTCAGTGTTAAGAGCAGATTATGTAGCTGGACTGTTTTTAAGCTAGATGTTTTTGCAAAGGAGATTAATTGAATTTACAGTAAGCCCTAACGTAGTGGGATTTCATGTATTATGTGTTACCTTTACATGTGCATTAGGCATGAGGGGTGTTCATCAATGCAAATAATATTGCTTAAGTTGGTGCCCAATTTCAACAAATATCAGACCCATCTAACAACATTTATGATACATCGTATTTTCTATGCAGAACTGAAAAAAATTCTTTCAGCAAATTTTGCTCATCATTTTCAAGCACTTAAACCGACATTAAGGTCCCAAATATAAAGAAAGATAAACATTGCTATACTATGCTTTCCTAAAATTATTCCACTCAAAACAGGAAATGAAAAATCAGACTGATTTTTCCGGAATGGTATAGTGAAAAAATGCCATGGTTTAATAATGAAAGTCTTTTTAAAAAATCCATTCATCAAAAGTCATTGAAATGGATAGCTGTTAAGTACTGAATTTAGTTTTTGCATAATCAGAGTGCTAGTTATATATGATATATGATGTCTTTTGTAGGTTTGTTTATTTTTTTGTTCAAATTTCTGTTGTAAAATCTCCATTGAGCCACATATTGTAACAAATTATCTAGTATCGAGACTTTAACATTCACACCCTAATCTATCATATAGAATTTTATGTGATACAAAACTTGTTCCTCGTAAAGGGACAGATATTTGCCATGGTTTGGGGGTGTAATTTGCTTCACAAGTAGCACAAATAATTGCTGGGACTGTCCATAGCAGAGTTTCAAACATGCCTGTACCAGATTTTGGAGTATAAAAAAAATGGGGCTTAACTTAACATGCCTTTTAATGGAATGTGGTACTTGTAGCCCCATGCAAGAGTAACAAAACCATTACAGCTCAGTATGTTGTCTCAATAATTCAATATATCCTGTCTCCTCCAACTCTGAAAAAGGTTAAGTACACAGGGAATTCGGTTTCAGATGAGAATAGAAACAGACTGATGGCTCTGAAGTTGGGAGGCCATGGTCTTCTCTGTTTTTGTATATCTTGTAATAACAAGGTTAATTGGTTGCCTTCCGCTTAAGACCTTATCTGTAAATTCTGCCCCGAAAGATTTTTTGGGAGGGATAAATGTTTGCTAGCATGACCCTGATGTCTCTTATCCCTGTAGGCTTTTACACACTCAGAACAGGAATTATCTAAAGCCTGATTTGAACAGCTATGCTTCATATTGGCAACACCAGTATTTTTCGTTTATTGCTATAATTTTCATTCATGTATCATAGAATATAAATTGACAGAAAGTTGCCAATGAGCATGGAAAACAATGATTTTAAACTTTCCATTGCATTGCCAATTTGAGGAATTTAGTGCTTACTTTCCTTCAATAAAAATTCACCAACAAAAGATAAACCATGATGCAGCCTATGCCAAGTTTCTTTTGTTACCTAAACCGTACGTGAGTTTTAAGGTTATGATTAATGGGAGTTGACCCTTTGACTTCAACAGTACTGTTGTCAACTGTTGTCTAAGGTAGATATGGACGTGGTTAGTATCGTCAGTCTGTCTATTAAGGCCAACCCTAGAGGAACTGACCTTTGTAAACAGGTAGTCCTTCCACACAGATTGTTGAACACATTATTTGCTGAGTGCTGAAAGGGAATTTATTCATATTGTGTAGTTACAAACCATGTTAAAGCCCTTTTGGCTCTCATCATTTTTCATCACAGGTGAGAGGTAGCAGTATACATGTGATTGCCCACTGTTAAGAATTAGCCTTAATAGAAAGGTGGCCACAAAGATATGTTTGGCTGTATTTGGAAATCATGGATGTACTGTAAGTGATAACACGATTGCATTTCATCGAAAAAGTAAGCTGATGTTTCTTGTAAATGTACATAATACATGTGCAGCAAAAATAGAGACTGCATAGAGACAAGTAAGAGAAAAGACATTAAAATATATTAATTTCTCATTCTCACATTAATAGTTCAAAAATACATTCATTTCTACAATAAATAGTATCTGAAATGATGTGGAAAGAAGAGGAGCTCATCATTTTTCCTGGTCATGACGTAGATAAAGCTGGGGTAATTGTTTTGTAAGCACATATCTTGGGATATCATTTAATATATAATGGGCTGTCAGCATAAACCTAGTATTATCTATTATTAAAGTCTATTTATATCTACTCAAGTTCAGAATAGGTTAGGAGGCCTCGTTATGAAAGCGACGTGATAGCCTTCGAGACACCCTTGGAGCAATGATTGTGAGAAGAAGTAAAAGCAGGCCTTTAATCTTCACTCTCTTCACAGTGTCTGATAGGTGATGTTTTCACAGATCAAATACTATGTCTCCCTCCCCCCACCCCTCTTGCTTACAAATTCTCTCTCTCTCTCTCTCTATCACTTGTTTTCTCTTTTGCTTTCTCTCTTCCCTTAACACTTTCTCTTTCATATCTCTCTCTTTCTCTTTTTCTCTGTGTATTTGACTTTCTCAGTTTCCTTCCTCTCTCTGTTTCTCCAACTCTGCATTCTTCCCCTTATCTCTTTCATTCTGTTTCCTTTTTCCTCTTTTTTCCTCTTTCAGTCTTCCCCCTCTTTCCCTTTCCTATTGAAATTTTCTCTTTTACTTTTCTTCCATTTCATCTTCCTCATCTCTTCTTTCATTATATTTCAAATTTCTGTATTTCTGATTTGTAATTTCTTTCACTTGCTCACTCCCACCTTATTTCTTCCTCTCCCATCTATCTTTCCCCCATACTCCCCTTTCCCTACTATCTCAGTCTTCATCTTTTATTTTCCCTTCTTCTTACACTCTTTTCTCTCATTATCTGTCATTTTTTATTGTATCTTTCTTCCTCTCTATGTCAGTATTTATTTCCCCCTCTCTCTGTTTTATCTGTATTCACTTCTCTCTCTCTCTCTCCCTCTCTCTCCCTCTCACTTCTCTCTCTCACTCTCGTGTCACATGAAAAATGGATCTTATCCTTTATCAAATATTAAACGACTCGTTTGAGCTTGCTGCCCTCAGGGGGTCAGGGGGTGACTTATTCAGCTGGTTATCAGCAGCGAATTGGATGAGAAAATGTTGGTTTATGAAGCCGTGACCAGACAAGGCATTGCCGCCGTCTCATGCATGCCAATATTGCTCCTGTCTGGCGAGGGTTTTTTAACCTCTTGAGTGCTGACAGGTGTAAAGACTAGTTCACATATGACGCAGTTTTTCTTTGAGTACATAAGCATAACAGCCTCCGTAATGAAAATAATAATGAGAAAGATGGATCCTTTGCGCAACTTCATTTCTGGCACATTTTGCCGCTCCTGATGCTCTATTATTATTACCCCCAGCTGTAGCTCAGCTACCACTACACCTCATATTTCACTATCTTCAAATATGCGGACAAATGAGTAAGCAAAGGACCTTTGTCACGTGCAGTTCTCATTTTCTGCCCAGCTAGTTTGTCATTGTTCTACTCCTGAAGGAAAGCCTTCCTCGTGGATTGTTTTAGCGAAAGTAGGAAAGCATCATATGAAAGTTCATGCTTCATAATGGATAATGGACGATTTTAGATTGAATGTTCAAAATTATTGTATTCCTTCACTCTGATTGTATGTTACCTTTATTTCTTGATTTCTGAAAGTGCCAAATAAATAATAATAATAATAATAATAATAATAATAATAATGGTAATAATAATAATAATAATAATAATAATAATGATAATAATAATAAATAATAATGATAATGATAAAACAATTTTTAATAAAGATTACAGACATAATCACATGTATTGATTTACCATTCCTTATAAATCTGAATTGCTTTTCACACCTTAGATCAAAGGCATAATGAAACTATCATTTAAGAATCGATTCAGCCACATGAGATCACTTTTGATTTAAAGTAATTATCCTGGCATTGCAAATGGCTACTTTGCATGCTTTGTTGGTATTCTATTTCATTATGCTTCAATTGTGATATAATTTTTTTTTTATAGAAACAATGAAATATTTAGGATTCTCTGGACATTGTTTCACATTTTATGATGCTTGTTCTGCTTATAAATCTCTTGAAAATCACATTTAGATAGACAGCAAAAGTATAAGGCCCATCTGAATCTTTTAAATTTGTCTTCATTATTAGATAGTCTGAATGGTAAGGACAAGTACAACAGTGCACTGCTTAGATTCAGACTTTTAGTGAGAACGACCTTGTCTCGATTCTTGCACAATCCAGGAACTCTTGCAAGATAATTGTAAGTTGATAGCAATTTGATGATCTGCTTGAGTACATCTTGGAGATTGCTGCAATGCATGCAGCATCTTTGATATCATGAGTAGCGGTGTAAAGTCATGAGTAAAGACCAAATTGCTCCAAGGACACCCCAGTTGGAAAAGAATTAGTTTGAAGTATGTTCTGTGGTTTGACTGGGATGTAACGGTCTTGAAGGATACTATAACATAATCAAGTAACAGCACAGTCACACCAAGGAAATCGATCCCTCAATAATATCAAGCCAATCAGTAAGATTTTCATTACCCCAAATAGAAAAGAATCTGCCAGAGTGAAATTGGTTCTGTGGTTCGATTGGGATTTAACTCATACAGGGTATGTGATTTAAGAGCAATAGTGTGTTACAAGTGCTGAGTAATAGCACGGCCATACCAATGAAACTAACTCCAGACTGATGGTTCCGTGGTTTCACTGGGGCATGACATCTTGTAGGATGCGGTCATTGATGCAGGGTATTTGATTTCAGAGCAGTGGTATAAGTGCTGAGTGATACCACACTCACACCATTGAAACCAACCGAACCAACTGTAGACCTACAACAGACCTAACATTACCCTGAATAGCCAAGAATCGGTTGGTCTGGAGTCAGTTTGCAGCTTCTTTTGCGTTGTGAGCCTGCGTTTAATGTTACAGTTTGTCTACTGGTCATTAGCAGTGTTTTGTGTATGGTGCAGTGCATCATAATTTCCCCCTAAAGTTGTTTTGCCCACCCCCTTACAACCAGTTATATTAAAGGATGACCCTTGATCACCTTATCAGGAGGACTTGTCTTTGTGGATACATTCTTGTAAAGAATCAGAAAAAAGAATGAATTGATTTATAGATATTTACATTTATGTATATGAAATTTGCAGTAACACCTTGTAGGGGTTAGTTCCTTAAAAGGGCTGTTGTTCTTTCTCAGAAAAAGATGCCAAGAGCTTTGACTTTCTTTCATGAAGTTCTTAATGTGAATTTTCCAAAGGAAATTAAACAGGTCTTTGATTTTTTTCTCAAGAGAGAATGACAGTCTTTGAGGACTAACCTCTCCATGGTGCTATTGCAAATCTCATATGTATTACCTTCTTACCATGAAAACCTTCAAGCAACACCAAGATACATTCCTGTTTGTCAAGTTGCATCTTAAATTGGTTTGGGTATGGGCTCTGCTACAGATGCAACCACAAACATGTATCTCAATGCTGTGGGCCTTGATAGAAGGACCTTTCAAAGCAGTATTCTGATATAACACGCCGTAGCTGTATTTATTCATACATGAGCTTCAGTCAGACTTTTAAGCATAACTCATGTATTATGGAGGGATTTGGGGATGAAAGGTTGTCTGATTGTGAGCTTTCTCTGCTTCGTCCATCATCTGGATCATTTCCACTGTCAATTAGGTGTGAGCCTCGTTCTGTCTTCTTGTTGCATCGATAATGATTCATGCACCTTATCCAAGCCCTAGTTGGAAAAATTTCACTCTACGTACAAAATGGGGTAAATGGGGTACTATTATTGTTCGAGCCGTGTTTGTTCAGGGGGGGGGGGGCATTGGACAGGGGGCTCTGTGCTGGAGTTATTAACTTTAAACCTTTATTTTTTTTCAATTTCATAGGGAGCATTGGTACATGTATTTATTCCTATATATCATAAGGCAGTCTTCATCTTTTCTGCAAAACTAGAATATTTTGAATTGGGACACTTGAAGAACAGAAAGAGTTTGTCTTTTGACCACATATGATAAGAGTTTGAATCACTGCTGAAATTTTGATGCATGACATTCTGTCTACAAATGTCCTTCTTCATCAAGGTTTTAGTGTGTATCACATACTAGTACTTCGGATTCCTGGTAGGAATGAATTATCAGATGCGTCCAGTGCTCGGACATATTCTTTTAATATCTAACCTAGATGTCTCGATTTGTCCCAACTCCTTTATGGAGAGGTCAATACATGTCCGTTCATGTGTAAGCTCATGCTAGTACTTGTATATCAATACGAATTAGAGAGTAACCAAGCACAGAATGATTTGACAAAACAAGACTGAATGAGTTAAATCCCACATTTGCCCCAAAGTTCATGTGCCCCATGAAGAGTCTACCACTTCTGAATGTCTGCGGTAATTACCGTAGTATACATATCGGTGGATTTGACCTTTAATGAAATTGATGTTTAATAGAAGTGTATCTCTCAGTAGCTGGAAATTGACAGAGGTTTTTGGCCAGTCCTCTGATCCAACGTTTGTCGGGATTGTTTTTCGGCGTTTCAGCTACATGAGAAAGAAATCCAGTTTATGTGCCTTCTTAAGTTAACCACTGATTTGTAACTCATGTCGTCTAAAATAAGGTTGCCAGTGTGTTTGTCATGATAGGACATAATTTACCTTTATAAATCTAGATCACAGAATTATTTTCAGACAAAATTATATGGTTAATAGTAATAATGGCGATGATTATAATAATAATAATAATAATGCTGAAAAAATAAACCGCTCTTGTGTAGTGTGTATCACATTAAGATCTAACATACGGCTCTACGTGCTTCCATGGATGTTGGCTATTATTACCATGGCTTTAGCCTAGCTGCCATTACAGCGCTCTAGCACATTTAGGAATCAATTCCTGCCAGGTACCCATTTATCTCACCTGGGTGGAGTGTGACATATGAAGATTAATGTCTTGCCAAAGGACATTAAGGTGTCTTATATCAATGTCATGGTGCGAAAGCACGTGTCCTGAATGCAGAATGCAAACATGCAAACACCTAAATGTCTATTGTGACATATTGGAACAAAATTTTAGAAAAGATCATGCTACAAGGAGATCGTATATCAGTTTACAAGGTCTTCATGCTACCCATGTAATTATCAGTCATTGTTTGAAAAGTATGATTTTCAACAATTTCTCATTTTGCATTCCGGACGTGTTCTTTCCCACAATGACATCAGTATAAGAGGCCTAATGCTCTACCAGGGATTTGAACCATGTACCTTGTGGTTTGCAGTACAGAGACTTATCCACTAGACCACAACACCTCTATGCATCCCATATTAGCTCTCATACAGCTTCACTTCAATAGATCCATCCCACTCTCCGCATCACCCTAATCCCATCCTCCCTGTCTCATCCGGCATGCATTCATTATCCCATAGCAATTTCCATCAGAATATACTGTGACATTTTCAATACCCGGTCTCCTTGGAGCATAATTCGACTTCATGACTACAGCATCAGGGTACAAGCTGTCAGCATAGGTACATTCAAGCGCACATGCAGGTGTGCGCAAAGTTTCGGTGTGATGGAACGCGTCGATATTGTTAAAGGGTGGAGGACATTCGATATGCTAGTTGCCAGCGACCTCAATTGGCCTTACCCTAACTTAATTCATTGACCTCAATATTAGGCTTATTTTTTGATCGTGTAGACAGATGGTTCCAAATTTAGAAATGCTAGCTTTTTAGCAACTCAGAGACATTTTTATACCATTTTTATTCCGTGTATGTTTCTGATGGGCCTCATCCCATATTAGCATGGGATTTGTTTTTTTTGGATAAAAATTCTGTCATGAAGCTGCATGAGGGTCTGAAGGCAGTAGGGTCCTCAGCACCCTCTCTTAAGGTAACCTAGCGAAAGGTAGTGGAAAGGAAAGCTGTGTAGAGATACAAAAAATGCATACTGTGTCTTTTTGTGCTACTCCCCTTTGCTAAACTACCCGAGGGAGCCTCTTCATCTTCAGTATCTGCTTTCACATTTCATACCAAATTATTTTCCTTTGGATGCTCGACCCAGTAATTTGATACGTTCAAAACTCTGTAAGTTGCCATGCTGTTCAGTTATATACCCTTTTTGAGCATAAGGAAGTTTTGATGCAGGGAAGTACATCGAATAAGTGTGACAAAAGCATACTACGAGGTTATGTATGACATTGGAGAAATGTTCCTTCTACATTGCAAATCTCCATAGTCAAAGATTTTGTCTGTGGTTATTCAGCTGATATCTTTAAGTTGTATGAAAAAGAAAAAGTACTGTCATCTGTATAATTGTCTAGTGCATTATGCATCTGCCAGAAAGGTGGTGACTCTGCATATGGCGACACTACATATAGTGATATCATCACTTGAGTACCAGAAGGACATTTATTTGTATCATTTTACATGGAATTTATGCCTTTCTGGCTCTCAGCTAAGGATATGAGTTATCACCCATCTTATGTTGTCTGTCTTCTTTTTCATTCTCCTATCACTTTCATCATCACTGCATTATGCAGTGGTACCTTTCATTCAACTCGGCAATTCACTGCAAAGGTGGCCAGTTATTCCATGTAGAGCATTAATAATTTACTGATGCCCCCAACTAGTGCCCCTATCGGCTCCCAGCAGACTATGTGAGTTGTCACTCTAGTTCCTTTTAAGAGAAATTCATGTTGCCTGTCTTCCTTTGCTATTGATCTATTTCTGACCCATTCTCTGTACTATGCAGCGGTACTTTCTTTCAACTTGGTGATTAACCTCTATAGGTTGGTTCTCATATGCGGCCCATGCTATACTCCTGCAGTAAATGCTCCTGGCTATATTTCAGCAGAGAAAATGTTTAGAGTCAGGGTTGCAGTAGGGTTTTAGGTTAGGGTTAGGGTTAAAGTTTGGTATCTAGTGTTCAAAGTTCAGAATTTCGTCATTGAACAAAGTTTATGCAGAGCTATATAGCTGGACCATATATACTTCCACCATGTTCTTCTTTACATGTTAATGAGTTGCAAGTAGGAATGGAAGAAAAGAAGCTGCGTAAAACCAAGGTCCTACTCTTACTTACATACCTCTGATATAGAAACAAAAAAATGTAAAGTGCAGTAAGCTTAGGAAAAAAAAAACCACCCTTTCGTAAACTGCCAAGTTTCATCGCAGCATATTTGTTAATGAGGATTTAGGCATATGGTAATGCAAAATAGAACATTTGTGTAATCCATTGATGGCCTCCTCTCTCGCTCATCCATGTTAATATACCTTCACTTACGACTGCATGTCTCACTTTTGCGTAATCTCCAGTGAATATTGTCTGGATAATAGTCTGTGTCTGAAGTAGGGATATGGATATAAGTTGCTCCGCATGGTGATCTAGAGCGTTGTTATCTCTCGTACCTTTGTCGCTCCGCTAGACTGACTCCGCACCCAGGTTACACCAACCGATATTTGGCCATTTGCAGTAGAAGAATTTCTTGTATGGTCTATAGTCGAACTGCTGGTGTTAGTTTTCTTAGTGTGAATGGGGTGTCAAGACTTATTGCCTTGATATTGGTCTGTCTGGAATATGAGATAATAAGTGGCTATATTTAAATCTTAACTTAATGGATATCCATCCATCCATATATTGGTAAAGTAGGCATCTGTACATGAATTAATGGAAGTTGGTGACTGGAGGATGGAGTAAAGTGTAGAAGCCATGAAATTGTATGAGAATTTCAGTATGTTTTGGATCCTGCATGTATGTTAAATGTAATGTTTAGAGAGTTTATTTCTTTGTACTTATTCTAGTTTTTGATGGTTTTTATTATTGCATTATTATTTTCCCATTCATTATCATCCACCACCACCATCACTACCACCACCACCACCACCACCACCACCACCATCACCACTACCATTACCACCACTACCACCATTACAATCACCGCCACCACTATCACCGCCACCACCATCACCGCCACCACTACCACCACTACCACTACCACCTCCACCACTGCCATCATCACCACCACCACCAAACAAACCACCTCCGTATTATATTACACATAACTACCACAGCTCATATTAAGTATACATTTGCAAAATTGTAATTATGTTTGGTTAATGCATGGCAGATCGTCAGCATTGATCGAACCGTGAATAGTGCGTGTTTGTGATTGCTATTGTGATAACCATTATGTACTATCCTATATCCTTCCTGTCTCCTTCTGATACCTAATTACTATCGTACTTTCTCTCTCATTGTCTGTCAACCTGTCTCTCCCTCCTTTTCTTTGCTTTTCACTGTAGTTTGTTTGGCCTGTATGCTACTGAAAGCCAATCCCAGTGCTAGGTTTGAGCTCTTACAGAAGTTGCTTCAGCAATAGAAATTAAGATTGAGGTATAATTTGTTTTCCATTAAAAAAACAAATATGAAAGCGTCCAGTTTAACTAAATTTTGTTAGAAGGAATGGGTTCATTTTCAGTTGAAGTAAGTGATGAAAGTGTTTTTCATTGTATAAAATGCCTCATGTTTTTCTTATGGATCTCTCTCTTTTATCTATCTATCTATCTATCCATCTATCTATCTATCTATCTATCTATCTATCTATCTGTCTATCTATCTGTCTATCTATCTGTCTATCTATCTATCTCTTTCTCTCTCTCCCTCACTCTTGCTTTATGTCATTTATTCCATTGACTACACCTTATGCATTTTTTAAATCTACTGTATATCGGTTTGCCTTTCCCAACCCATCTTCCTCTCTCCTCCCCATTTCTTTCTTTCTCTTTCTCTCTCCCTCTCTCTCCCTTTGCTTTTTTTGTCCATTCATACAGTTTCTTTCTTTCTTTTTTTTTTGCTGAACACTGTTTGACAAAAGTTTTATTGTTGTAATCAACCAAAACAAATTGATGGTTGCTTTAAACATCAAAGAGCTGGAACTTTTATTTACTATTACTTGCATGATTTCCACTTAAGCAGTTGTTAAACTAGAAATTTCTTGATACGGAGGTTCTGTGCCTTTATATTTCTTTAGCTGTGGCAATGAAGCTATTTTCAGTCCTGCAATTGCTTCTTCTGAATTGAAGTTTTGGTGCTACATTTCAAGCAGCAAGCTCATTTCCTATCATCCAATATCACCATTTTTAACCCATTCTCCTTAAAAAATGCTTTTATTTGCAGTCTATCTTTACTTAGACACTCTTCATCCAATCTCTCTCTCTCTCTCTCTCTCTCTCTCTCTCTTCCTGTCACACTTTCGATTCTCCTCCCTCCCCCATAAAGCCTGTTCTCCCTCGTGAATATATATTTGATATTCCCCAGACCGTTGAAAGGTTAACTCTTATGAAGCAATCTTGTCACACAAGCCCGTCTCATCAAAATCATGGGGCCCGGGCATGTTCTTATCAAACAAACGCTATACCGTCGACTCCGCCTAAACTCGCAACATTATTCCTACTCGGCTTCTGTGCCCTGGGAGAATAATGCTTACTCAAATATCTCTGTCATGTTCCAATTTCTATATTCTCTGTCTTTGTTGATTTAGATTTGTCTTTCTTTAAAGGGAAGTGATTGTAAGCCTAGAGGTATAATACAGACACTTGGATACTGCTTTTAGCAGTATTCTTAACCTGTACTAAAGTACAGAATTGTTGAGAATGTTTTCCCTGTGTCATGATAAAAGTGGTCATTTAGACTCTTACTTGAACAAATGTGTCATAAAAAGAATTTGTAGTAATTGATTACAGTTTCATGTCTCTTAGAAATTGTTTAATAGTTCATATTAAAGAGAAAATACATGGTTTTGATGTGGTTTAAAGAGGAGAGAAAGATTCGCAATCATGACACATTTATTTATTATGAGCCAAAAGGGTGATTACTTTCACCCTTTTTAAGTGCACCAATCACCTAAAAAAAAAAACCAAACAAACAAACACATGTACAGCTAGTGTATATGCAATAATCTTTATCTAGCATTCTAAGGGATAACAGTAAAGGTCGTATGAACCCCAAAATAAAGGGCGGAGTGTCACAACTGGATTTTCATTAGGAAAGCTTTAAAATGTGTCATTTTTTAAAGGGCTTTCTGCAGAGAAAACATTTAGGGGCGTTTTTGCGCTGGTGCGACAACTTGCATGATATTAGTATTCCTTGATGCAGAGTCCAATGATATCATGCGTTCATGCCGTCCAATATCAAATGCCAATTTTATTATTCCAACATCAATTTCGCTCCACTGCACATCAAGCAGAAGAATAGTTCCAGTATCCTTACAAACACACATTTATCACATTTCCTATTTGCAAGTCCATTTAACTGTCACCTCCAATAACTTGTCGAGAGATTACATTGTCGAGTTGATTGGGCCCTGCGGACAATGTTCGAACATGCGTTTTAAAGCGCATTCATCATTTCCCAAACTTGTTGTTATGTCAGGGTAGATTTAACATGTAGGTAACATTCTTTCGAATGCCATAAATGTTTTTTGTATGATCAGAAAAGCTGTTTACTGCAGAGGGAAAAATTAAAATTAATGCCCTTCTAAAGGGAAAAAACAAGAAAATTATATAAATCCATTGCGAGCTGACATTTGGTATTCCTGTGAGTTATTCCGATCAAATTAACCTAGTAGTCTAAACAATAACATCGCTGAATTTTCCGTAATTTGCATTAATGCATCAAGTGGATTTAGGTAAATCTGTGTAAGGGCACCCTTCATGATTTTTTTTTTTTTTAAATATTTGATGCATTAAGTTAGAAGAGAGAATGAAGTAGTAAGGTGAACAAAACCGTATGGCCTGTTCAGATAAGTGTCTGCTCTTGCAAAATTTGCTCTGTACTATTTCACTTCACTACCTGGATTTCTGCCTCTTATACCTTCAACTCTTCTCTTTAGGTAGCTTATCAAAAGTCATGTCCATCGTTTTTTATCGGCTTCTCCGCCTCCGGGTTTTCACATCGGCTTTCCCGATCCCCGTTGTTTTGTCTACGGAGGGACAGCCAGATTATAAGGGAGTAGTGGAACAAAAGATGCTGAGCGGGAAAAACACTAAAGGCTGTGGTCAAATTGGGCTCTGACTTATGATAAAGAGCCTTACATCACCTTAATCCTTAAGGGCGGTTTTAACGTGGCACACGAATGAATCGCGAGGATGCGCATGCAAGAAAAGGACAAAGTCAGACAACATATGTATTTTAGGCCAAGAAAAAAAGCAAAACATATGCAGGTGTTTGGAAGCATCGTTAATTGTTTGATTTTAGATCATCTAGAACTATGAAAAAGTTTTAAATTCCTTGCGATCATTTTCAGCATCCCGCAAACAATTGATTACCCTTCTGTACTACAGAACAGGCTTTACAAACTATAGGAGCCTAAAGTATGAACGTTGGACCTTACCATTTTTTGATATTTGTGCATCCTTTGCAAATCGGGCCCCCATGAAAACTGGCCTTAACCCTCAAACTAACCTGAAACTCCATTGAACCCACAACCCTGTATCTTTGATGAAATAAAGCTCAGAGCAATTGTCGATGGATTCGATTTAGGTACACGGATACCAGATTGATCAATGCGTGATTTGTTGGAATACAGAAAGCTTTATCAGAGCGCACTATTTCTTAGCCCGATCAACTGCTAGGCAGATTTACTTAGGCATAATAGACTTGAATGTAGAGAAAAAAATAGAAGTGTGGACAGATCCGATATTCATTCAGATGTTATGCAGAATTGATGCATAATGTGTTCGAATGCTGTATCCACGTGCACAACCTCCATTGAACAGCCCATTCCATTGAATGGTTGATGCAGAATTGGGGCATTTTAGGTGAGAATGCAGAGAGAAATAGCAGTGTGGACAGACCCAAAGTTTATTCAGACAAATGAATGCAGACTTATGTGTTTGAATCCAGCCATTCAGTTGCATGATGTATGAGGAATTGAGGCATTTTAAGCTAGAATACACACAGAAAAATAGCAACAGGGACAGGCTATCTTTTCGACTAATGTCAAAAGGTAAAGTTTTTTGTCATACAGTTTTGTATCTTTAGCTGTGGTTCTCTGTCAATATTGCATTTAATGTCTTTATACTGTTAGTGGCATACATGTACATATATTACTTTATCACAATATTGTGATCAGTCATTGTTTGTTCTGTTTTATACACTTACTAGCTGCTTTTTGCTTGCATTTATATAAATGCAGATGTTTACTGTGTTATTACTTAATAAAACGTTCTACTGTGGGGGAAAAAGAAATTAGAAAAAAAAAAACAAAAAAAACAAACAGGGCAGACCCAAAGCCCATGCCACTGCTTCTGTGATATGTGTGGTTTCAAAGAAACCTTGTCTGTGTGAATGGCCCCATAGTATATTCATCTGTTTGCCTGATGTGCAATTGATGCTGTCCTTATGAGTCTTTCACGATCCAATCGCCAGACAGGCGCAATTACAATGCGTGATGAGAAGTAGAACGGTCCTGTGGGTACACCTTCCTTTGCAATCAGAGGAACAGTTGGGGAATTTCACTCCATTCAAGACATTTCTTTTTCATTCAGTCGTCTGATCTACTCTCGTCAGGGATTAAAGGAATAGATGGCACTGAAGTTACGTGTCAGTATGCTACCCGCTACCCTGATACCGGTGTAAAGGTATTTTTCCATGGAAACCAGGGGAACTTAGCTTAGGTAGCTTTGCAAAATCGAGTTGCACGAAAAGACTTGTCCAGAATACAAACAGTGCAGACAACAGTTCTTTTACATTTTTTCTGTGCCACAGTGTTTGCTAAGCTACCGTAATGCGGCTGTTTGTTATGCACTTGCTCCTTTAGTACTATTTCCATGATCCTGTTGAGGAAAAATTAAGTCCTTTCTATAAGGGTGGTTGGTAAAGAACCTTTGTTAGTATTTCTCAGGAAGCATATGTTAAAACAACTCAACAAAAAGGAAACTTGTGGCATTTTCTCCCTCTTTCTTCTGTCTGTGTAAAGATTTGAAATGCAGTAGCATATTGCTCACATTGGCCTACCTGATACTAATAAAAAGATACATCCTCCCCAAAATGCATAGACCGTTCTACATCACAGTGCTATTATTTTGTCCTCACTCGGATTGGTTCTCAAGCTCTCAATGCCCAGAATTTCACACAGCTCTGTTATGGATGTTTGAGTTTACAATCTGTTTTTCTGGGAGATTTGGATTTTAATTAAACCTTCTCTTCCAATTGGAACACCAACAACAAATAATGCTTGTCAGCTAGTCTTTACTGGGATAAAGTGTGGAATCATCTGCAGTAGATGTTAAACTACTGTTTCCTGGTCAGACTATCGTACAGTGAGATTAAGGTTTCCACAAGCCAATATTTACATTCTTGGTCCGACTGATTATTACCAGTAGTTTTCATTACTTCTCATGGATTTTCTGTCATTAACCCATACATTACAGGAATTACTAGAAACCTTATTTCCCTGCTTCTTTTTTCATCAATTTAGCAACGCCATTATTTTTCTTTTATTGCTACATTTTTTTCTGATAGAAATTCATGCTTCTGAAATAAATATAACATTGACAAAAAGTATATTGAAAAATTAAAACATTGCTATTTTGCGTGGATGAACAGTGATTTTGAACCTCATTGTATTGCCAATTCAAGGATTTCAGTAGTTATTTTCCTTTGAAAATTTTTCAGCATCAAATGACAAATATTGACGTAATCAAACTAGTGTGTGTGCAAATTTTTTTTGCTTTCTCTGTGCTCGTATTTGGTATGATATTTAGGGCGCTAATTCCAAAGTTACTGGGCCATATCACAAAATGGGGTAAAGTATGGCATCATCTGCAGCAGATGTTAAACTACTGTTTTTAGGTCAGACTGGCTTTCCGCAACCCAGTTTTCGTATTCTTGGTCTGATTATTACCAATAGTTCTCATCAATTTTCAAGGATTTTCTGTTATTACACCACAAACAAACAAGTAGTAGTAGTACTCAATACATGAGAACCTCAATGAAAAATGTTTCCTGCATGTATCGAGAAATTCTTAACATCCATTACGTGTCATGGATTTGAAAGTTCTAAGCTTGAACTGCAGTTGATTATAACTTAAAGGCACATTTTTCCACAGCATTTTATGCATGAAAAAGGGGGAGACATGGATTAAGCTTATATTTATATGAAAGTGGGTCTGTGGGAGTTACTTAAAGGTTGATTGATAGTGCCAATTTGGTGCGCAAAGGAAGATTATGCCGATGTCAAGAAGCCGTAGATTCAAATCATCTCTCCCTGCAGCACTCTTTAGGATCCCGTTTCATAAAACTTGTTATCAATAACAAGTTGCAATAACGTTACAAACTACTGAAATCCTTGCATCTGATTGGCTGAGAGCAAATTTGTCATAGAAATGTGGCAGTTGTTACTGATAACAAGTTTTATGAAACGAGGCCTTGATGTCTTAGGAGCAGGTGGCAAATAGTGCTCTCAAGTTCCGAACACATCATAGACGGGGCAATTTCAAAGGTTATCTATTCATCTTTTCTTTTCTTTTTATTTCAAATTGGCAGCACTTCTTGTCTTATCACTCCTTTTTTTTCTAATTAAGTGTCACGTATCTGAACAGAAAATTGTAATGAAAACTGAAAAACTTAACTGAAAAGATATTCTTATTTTTGAGAAGAGAAAAGGGGAATTTGAGTTTGCCGGTGTATTTGCCAAAATAATCATTTTGATGCTTACTTTCCTTGAATAAATTAATAGGTAGTGAAATAAAAACTGGGGCAAAATTTATGGAAATGTTGCTCTTCCAGGTTATACATCTGGTATGCTGTTTTAGTCTGTAATGAAAGTTGATGAGTAGAACCACATAAATAAGGATTTATCCATTTGATTGGTAGTCACAATTGAGTCATCCATTTTGAAGATTGATGACATGCATAATAACGCTCATCTAAATTTTCTGTTTAATGCATGACGTTGTTGGTAATTGCTCCACTGCATTTAGTAAATGGGGTATGATGCAGATGCCAATAAGAAGTGACCTATTTTGCTAGTGTGGTTTAGTTTGTGAGTTTCAGTCAAATTAATCTGTGGCATGGACGGAAAGTCTAGGAATCGGAAATTTGGATAATATAATTGAACTTAGAATAGTTACTTTCCTTCTTTTTCTTAGTCTTTGCATGTATTCTAAAGTTATTATCCTCTGAAGATATTTCATTCTGGTCCCGAGAGTGAAATAAACAGAAGTAAAATTGCACTTCTTAAAATTCATGTGACAAATGCCTTAAAATCTGGATAGGAAGGAAGAAGCTAGGAAATCAATACAGATGAATTCTTGAATGTTGAGAAGTAGTTATAAATACATTTTTAAACTTTAAATTTGATAAACACATCCTCTGTAATTTGGTTTAGAATTGTGAGATATGAGAAAGGGAGAGGGCCTTGTACAAATTTTGAGTAGTCATCACGTTATTAAATCCAATAACATCCACATCTGGTATAACCATTTCCAATTTAGGTCAATGGGTAAATAAGTATCCTTTCAAGTTGGGTATGAATCATTGGTTTTCAGTGATCATCTGCCGCATGGTCGGTGGCTAGTCTTGAGCTCCTTGTAAAGATGAACTTGTGTTCTGATCATGCGGTTACATGCAATATGAAAGAAATTGTTTCAGAGCAGCTTGGAAGTGTTTAAGTGAATAAAACTTAACTTGATGCATACTATAAGGTTTTGAAATCATCATAATGATAGGAAATCAACTTAGTCTTGTTAAAAAGCACATGTACTGAACACAGGAATGGGTATAAGGAACGTACCAAATTTCTAGGCTGAACACTCAAGCTATTGCTTGTCATATTTTGAATACGGTACTGCTAATCCTTTTCAGGTTCTGGGGACATTTCTGCTATATACGGTATATGCTTTTCTTCCAAACTGACACCACAGGACCCTTCTCATACTTGGAATTGGGGCAGCTCAGGAGCGGTTCTAGGGCGCCCCAACTCCCAGTATGAAAAGCTTATTGGAGGTGCTCCAGTGAGTGCCCCAGGAGTAGTCCTGGGGCACTTCAACTTCAGTATGTACGGTCGCAGTGATTTAGGCTGGTCTAAATTTGGTGATGTAATCATATTCCTTTGTTATAGGCTGTGACGTAACTGACGTCATAATGTTAAGTGTAACTGTTGCACGTATACCATTATGGAACTTAACGTTTGTTTGACAATGCCACACACAGCTCAGTGGTCTAAATGGCAGTATGAATGCATTGGGCAGCTTAAATTGCTTTTAGAGTGCCCCAAATTTAGGTTGCAGTATGAGAAAGCTTTTCCACTTCCCAGAACTCAAGCTGCTATTTAAAATAGGGGAGTTGAATTCCAGTCTTTGAGAATTCATGTCTTGGAGAATTCATATTAAGCATTACTTAATTTAAAAGTCAAACTTACTTTATTTAGAAATCAAAATTTGTGCTAAATAGTGAATCCCACTTTTTAAAAATGGCATTGCAAAGAGACATTCCCAATTCTGCAGTGTCAAACATCGTTTCACTTACAAAAGAGTACTTCCAACCACTGCTTTGCTGCAGATTCACCTTCAGAAAGAAACAACTGGTTCATATGAACCTCCAAAATAGTGGATATTCACTCACCTGTATTAACAAAGAAGAAAATGCTACAACTGCTACAACTTCGGCCAAAGGACCAGTTTCTTCTTGGTATACACTTACGCGTGACTGTTAGTGAAATAAAGTCATTTGGCCCTGGCCTGGCGCAAATGGAGAATCTAATCTATATCTCGTTAGGACCATATTGTATTTCCCCATGACTTTTTGCAATGACATGTGTGCCAAGGGCGTTGTGAGAGAGAAACGATGAAAGAAAAAGGAAGTGAGGTGCATCATCTCACGTAAGAATTAAAGACGGGAGTAAGACGTGACATAATTACGGAAGATTTCATCTTGGAGTCGTTGTCCTTGTTGGAAGTTGCCGCTGTTTTTCCAAGCTGACTTTGAATAAAGAGATCATGATGACCGCCTTACTGTCGAGGCAACGTGGAATTAGAAATGCTAGTTTGTTTCTTTAAAGAACTGTCAATTTCCCTCTGATCAGTGGGGGACAAAAGGTGCCTAATGGAAAACATTAAATGCAAGGAGAAATTTTGGAGTTTTCCATCAGCATAGCACTTGCACTTTTCATTTAGGTGAGGAGTATTATCTGAATAAGGCACACCAATTTATCATTTACTTAAAGGATTTTGTGCAAGAAGAAGGCTTATTTCTGAAAAAAAAATGTCATTCATACAGGATAAATTTTGTTGTATACCAAGGTGCTTATGGTACATGCCCATATGTTTTTGGCTGGGGAGGGGGGGGCAAGGGCTGGGACTGCTCTGAGGAACAGTAAAGGAGAGTGAAGAATCACCAGGGCCCCTTAACAAAAAGATTCGCAATCAATCGCAAAGTCGTAACAGCCAATCAAGACCATTGTCTCATGCGCATCTCGTTCAATAAGGTGACCCTGTACCAATCAGAATGGTTGTTTCAAATTTGTGATCGATCGCAAACTGCTGATCTCATGCCAAATGATCAGTGGAGAATAAAAAGGAAGTCAGATAAAAGTGTGTGTGATAGGAACTGTTCAGTGTTGTGTCTTTTGTTTCACTGAAAACTAGTTTTCGTTTTTGTAAATAAAGG
This sequence comes from Echinometra lucunter, assembly GCA_029962745.1. NCBI lineage: Eukaryota > Metazoa > Echinodermata > Echinoidea > Camarodonta > Echinometridae > Echinometra > Echinometra lucunter. The sequence goes on along the minus strand of CM057159.1, from coordinate 14,204,802 downwards.
AATATTAGCAGAGTAAAGTTGACTGATTTATGAACTAGTTCCTGGCATGTCTTTAGCCCATGCTAGTCATCCTTTGATGCTATCACTCACTGTATGATCTGACTGCAACCCCGTTTTTGTAGAAATTGCATCTGAACATTTTATAAGCATAAGAAAAATCCTTCTTAGCCCATTGGCTTCAGGAGCTAGGTGGCCCCTTTTTTAAGTCTATGGAAAACAGAGAATTTAGTAGTCGACAGAATTTATTGTCCGTAGGTTAAGGTCCTGAATTATTGTAGGGATACTATTAAAAATCAAATTTTGGTCTGATTTTTTAGACAGTAGTAATACTGGTATGACTCTGCTATTTACTCTTAACCGCAGAGCCATTACCCTGCTCTGTTCTTCATTTTATGAGTCTTTAAATGTCATCAAAATGATGTTGTGACTAAAGAATGTCAATACCTCTTGTAACGAGGCTCGTGTATTATGGAAAAGAGGATGTAAAGAATCGGGCAACTGGGACCAAATGTCTCCGATGTAAGCTGTTATGATAGGTTATTTTTATGAGAATATTATGAGGATATTACAAGGTCTTGGTAGAGTATAATGATAGCGATGTGCTCATGAAGAGCACTTGACAAGTTGGGTAAAGGGCTCCTCAAAGGTCAATTGGCTCTTCAAGGTTCGATGAAGTCTTTGAATTTAGATTGGTGATAAACTATAGATAAAGGCAACAGAAAGCAATATTCTGTCTGTTTGGAGCCAAAAGGGCTTAAGTCTCTATTGAATGATTTGAGTTAATACCCTTCTTGCTTCTGGCTCCAAACAGATGATTATTTTTAGATTTAAACATTTTTGTAAGATCTAATATAATGTAGTAATATTTAAATAAATATCTGTGAGTCATAGAAAGTCAGAAACGCAAGTCTTGAAGTAGCAGTGTGATATTTTGCTTATTCTGATAGACTTTATTTGGTCTGTTTTTTTTTGTCTCGCCTGCGTAGCGGAGCGAGACATAGGTATCACTATTTCCGGTGTCGGCGTAGGCGTCGTCGTCGGCGTCGGCGTCGTCGTCAACAATTGTGTTGTACACCCAATAACTTTCTATAGCTTTAAGGTGGGATCACCAAATTCATACCAGAGGTCCATCTCTTGAAGGCGCAGGTCAAGTTCGAATATGAGTCGAATTTGAATAAGGTCAAAGGTCAATGAACTTTCCATGACTGGCACTGTGCTATATTGTACACACAATAACTTTTTATACCTTCGAGGTAGGATTGCCAAATTCATACAAGAGGTCCATCTCTTGAAGGTGCAGGTCAAGTTCGAATGTGAGTTGAATTTGATTAAGGTCAAAGGTCAAAGGTCAATGAACTTTCCATGACTGGCACTGTGCTGTGTTGTACACACAATAACTTTCTATAGCTTCGAGGTGGGATCACCAAATTTATACCAGAGGTACATCTCTTGAAGGCACAGGTCAAGTTTGAGTATGAGTTGAATTTGAATAAGGTCAGAGGTCAAAGGTCAATGAACTTTCCATGACTGGCACTGTGCTATGTTGTACACACAATAACTTTCTATACCTTCGAGGTAGGATTGCCAAATTCATATGAGAGGTCCATCTCTTGAAGGTGCAGGTCAAGTTCGAATGTGAGTTGAATTTGATTAAGGTCAAAGGTCAAAGGTCAATGAACTTTTCATAACTGGCACTGTGCTATGTTGTACACCTAATAACTTTCTATAGCTTTGACGTGGAATCACCAAATTCATACCAGAGGTCCATCTCTTGAAGGTGCAGGTCAAGTTTGAATGTGAATTGAATTTGATTAAGGTTAAAGGTCAATGAACTTTCCATGACTGGCACTGTGCTATGATTTACACCACTTTGTTCCTGTAATGACATGAACTTTATAATTTGATACTTTTTAACACTAACATTTTACTTCAGTTCAACAGAGTTCATTCTACAGTTTACTGTATAATAGCAGTGAACTCACTACTCTCTATACCTGAACCAGATTTTGTATTTTACTTGTTACTGTTTTTCATATATTTGTTTATTTATTTATTTATTTATTTATTTATTTATTTATTTATTTATTTATTTAATTTATCCATAACCAAGCCTATGTAATGATAATTTGTGAACTCCCTTTCACTTATTATTACAATATGATTGTGCATTTTTAAAAATTTATTTACTTAATTTATCCATAACCAGGCCTGTGCAATGATAATTTGTGAACTCCCTTTCACTTATTATTACAATATGATTATGCATTTTTCTGTCTGTGTATTTTGATTTAATTAACAGTGAATGCAACATGGCTGAAGGATCACTATGTTTGGATGCTTTTTGCATCTATTTGTTCCACTAATAGCATGACCTTTACAATTTTAATACTTTCTAACACTAACATTTTACTTCAGTTCAACAGAGTTCATTCTACAGTTTACTGTATAATAGCAGTGAACTCACTACTCTCTATACTCTATACTCTATACTGTCAGAACCACAATTCACCCCCTAAACTGCTGACAGCCTCAGAAGTCATATAGCATAGTTTTGACATGCAGTCTCTTCATGACTGCAATATGCAGGCGAGACAACGCTTGGCGTTTGCCTTGTTTTCTTTTATCTTAGTATGAAATCTTTGGTATTTATGGTGAAATATCGAGAATGCCAATGACATCTGCATGTATTTCAAGCACCTTTTGTATTAAAGATATTGCATTTGTATTATTTTTGTAGTTTATGTGGCACGGATGAAATATATCTTACAAACATCCAATGTTGCTATGTCAGCCACTACTCCTTCCCTTTATAAAACTTTAAATTGGTTTGAATACTAAAATGGCTACTAATACTTTTGTTTACCAATAAAAATGAAGAGGTCTGTTACAAAACATAAGATTGGTGAATCTTAACCCATAATACAAGTCTCCAGCTGATCTTCTCCTTTAAGCTTCCACCCCCCCCCCCATGTAGTCTTCGTGCAACAGGTTGTACATGATTCAAAAAGCACTTCCGCGCTCCCTTTGCCGACAAATTGAATGCCATACCACTATAACAACAAACAGTTGAAGAGCTGGGAGACCAATTTGTAAACTGTTAACTGATAGGTTGTTTGAAAGGGATGCTTACTGCATCAGTTGTCTGGAGAGACAGAGGCTAATGTAAGACAGAACTGGAGAGGGAAGGGGAGGGGAGGGTTGGATACGGGGTTGAAGCTCAATGAGGAAGCAAAAGTAAAATTAGTATGAAACTGATTAAGTTTAGTCTCACATTTTACACCTTGCCTGAAAAGAAACATATGTAAGCTCGTGACATTCCATTTATAATCTTTTCCGTGAATTACAGTATACACATTTGAAAGGAACACAAGATTTATTTACTATTTATTTATTTTGTCTTGTTTATTTTATACTGCAGGGTTGGCCTGCTCATTTATACAAAACTGCTCTCCAAAGGTGCCCTGCAGTCTAACAAATCATTCTACATGAAAAGACAAAATACATAACAGTTAGGCAATGTGAAATACAAAAATTGAGAGTATATTAATAGTATTTTTGGAGGAATAGGTAACTTAACACACCTCATTTAACTAATTCACTCTCTTCTGAAATCATCTGAATTAATCCAATGGGGAAAGAGAGAATCAGTAGTCAACAGGTTAAAGTATTTCTTTAATATCTTTCTTTCTTTCTTTCTCTCTCTCTCTCTGTCTAGGAAAGATCGTAAACATCAGTTAATTAGCAGTATAGAATAATATACCCTTTCCAACTTAGTTCAAATTCAGGATATTTCTATTCTGTTTCTTATTTGTGTTTCTAGAAAGGGGAAATTATCAATTATTGAGGTGCCAAGAATAACTTCAAATCCCATTTCGTTGTAAGACAAAATAAGAATGGCTCTCCATTCTGGTTCTTTCTTCGGTGCCTTACAAATCTGATGATATCCACTGTATGCCATGTTGTTCATTATTCTACTATGCTTAATGCACTTTTATCCTCCCTTTCCCTTTCCATGTAGCCTCATTTCCAAAGGACATTGGTACCGAGCATCATTAATTATTTCTTCCCGACCAAAGTCCATTTGGGTTTAAAGCACTCACAATGGCCCTGTTAATTCCACCCGAAGGATAGCTTGCTGGAAGATAAAAGTGTAGTTGAGGAATATACGATTATATAGCTTCAGGTCATTGGCAATGATTAGCCGTCTGTTGAGTGGGCAAGAATATAGAGATTCATAGAAAAGCATTACAATGGAACTAGTTCACAGCTTTGCATTGATTGAGCCCATTCTTTTTCTGTGCCATATCGACTCGATATTACCATTACCTAATAATATTAAGTGCATCAATATTAAAGCACACCTAAGATACCCCGCCTGTAATCCAGCTAACAGTGGAAGTTATAAACCGATTCAGCGGACCCAGGTTCAAGTCTCGTCTGAGTCGCGTCTCTTGGATAGTGACGTAAAAGAGCGGTCCCAGACGTAAATAATCCTATCTGATTGATATACGTCTGTAAAAACCTAATTCAATAACAACAACAACAACCCATTGCCTTTGTGAATAGGTTGGTCCCTGTATTTAAGCACATATAAATAAGAGAATTTTAAGCAGTTAAGGGGTTAAAAGACAACATGGTCCAGTGGTTGGCACTCTGGTATGCCTCAGAGTAACCCAGGTTCCAATTCTTGCTCAGGCATTTCGTTTGTATGGTGGCATTAAGGTCTGTCTTCTGGATGGAAATAAAAACCGATACTTGTCAGTTATTTCAAATGTACTTTAATGACTTTAATTGCCTCTGTTTTGCTGTTGGCTACTAAGTTTTCATAAGAACATTTTCTGTATCATCTAAAGGGCAAAATTAATTATAATTTTCTAGAGTAGGGGAAATTCCCACACGATTTCAGTTTTTATGAACATTATATGTGTTTGGCTTCCAGTGCGATTACCCATAGAGCTAGAAAGTCAATATTCATGTAGACTAGCATGCCCGTGCTGAAGTCAAAATATTTGACATCGCAGAGTTGCCTCAAATGGCTCATGCTGCATTTACTCTCTATAGACGAACAAAAAATCAATCATAATATAAAACGAAAGAGATATCATATCAGAAGTGACTGCATCAAATTTGAGGGGATATCAGTTGATCAGTCTGGGGAAAATATTATGAGTGGGCTTCTACATATATTGATCTTTTTTTTTTTTTCTGAAATGAGAATGGCTGGTTATCAGCCCTAGAAAATTTGCTTTTTAGAGCATGATAACAAGAATTTGAGAATCTCCTTGCCCTTTTACCTCACCTTCCTGCCTCTCTCTCCCCCCCCACCCCTCTCTCTCTCTCCCATTTTCCATCTCCTTCCTTTCTTTTCTCTCTTCCTCTCCTTTTCTTTCTTTTTTCATCTGCCCTTTTTGTCTTTTTCTTCCGTCTCTATCTATCTCTTCTTTTATCTGTCTCTAATATTATTTCAAATTCTCCATCTTTCTTTCCTTTCCTCCTGCTTGTACTCTCTGCCTTTTCCTCCATTTTTCTATTTTCATATATTTTTTTCCTTCCCTGTTTATTTCTGTTTTCTTTTTTCTCGCCATTCTCTCAAGTTTTGTCTTAATTTTCTTATCTTAATTATCTTTTTTTTTTAATTTTATCTCCTTTTCTTTCTCTTTTTTCCCCCTCTCTAATTATCAGTATGCATGTCTTTCCTTTCCTTATCTCTATTTTAATACCCGTCCGTCCTCTTTCCTTTCTTTATCTTTCTTTCTTCCCTGGAAATTGTATTTGCATTTAATCTTGAAGCGGAACATGCCCAATCCCTGATAAATAGAGCGACATCTGTATTGCCGCCCAGGGGTTGTGCAGATGCATGCTCCCCTAATTTACATTTTGGAGACATTTTGGAGAAATGCTCATACATTGACATTTATACAGGAAGTTGTAATGGAACATGCAGCTAGTTTTCTTCGTGGGTTTCACTCATCTCAAAATCTTAGGGGAGGCTGGTCTTTGAGAAGCTTTCACAAGCTGTGCGCAAAGTTACACATGACTTAAAGAATGACTTGAATATGGAAAGCCAAATGGGATTCCCAATCAGATTGTCATTGCTATGATTAATAAAACATTTCTAATGTGAATATAGTTCTTTCCAACCATTTAAGTGAGATTATGGGAAATACAGTCACACTTTATTAAAACAAGGGGAAAAAACTTGAGGCATTCCGTTTGGCTGTTCATGGTGCAGTTGTTCTTAAAGTCATGCGTAACATTATGCACAGCTTTGTGACCCCCCTAGACCCCCTCCCCCCCCCCCACGATTTTAACTGTGTAAACTCTATTTTTTTTTTGGCTGCTGAGAGCCAGAGAGATGTGAAGTCATATTTTCTTAAGCAAGTTTTATACAGTTGTTTGGTCTGTTTGTGAAAATATAATTACAAAGTAGATATGAATTACGATACAGTAGAAAACTTCATTTTCCCTGATGTTCACATTTCTTAAATTGCTCTTTGATGAAAATTGTGAATAGAATTATGGTGTTGTTACCCGTAATACTCATGTTGTTGAATACACATTTAAAAATGTGAATGTACTACTGTTTGTTGTAATTTTTCCGCATTGTGTTCTTGATTTTGGAATATTGTGTGAAACTGCTTCCAACAAACATTTTATCAGCAGAGATAGAAGAACAAACAAAAACATTAAAACTGTATGAATTATTACATCTTATTGCATCTTTATTTCCCGTACCATGCATACACTCTTGGAGTAGTTGATTTGTGAATGGTCAATATATAACACATGTAAATCTATGAGTTTGTGTGGACTCTGTTTACTTGAAGATTTTGGATGAACTCCTATTTGACACCATTTGGGATGCCTGTGGCCATAGCGGGACCCCAATCTCACATGCTGTTAAGAAAATTACATCTCACCAAGTCGGTCAGTCGTGATCCCCGCAGAGTGCCGATAAACCTGATTATATGTGCCCTCTTGAGCTCTTGCCCCTCCCTAAATGTACCTCTTTCACTCTCCCCTCCTTCGCCTCATACAGAATATTAATGATCCTTTTTATCTGACGCACACTCCCGGAGACCCCACCCCCACCCTCGATGCTCCAGTGTAGCGATAACCCCATTCTTGAATGACCTTTCTAGCTCCACTGATCCATCCCTAAAACTACCTGCCCCCCCTCCATCATCCTCTGCAAAATACAGTTAACCCTTTGGCTGAGGAACTGGATGGCCCTTGTATTAAGTCTATGGGAAAGCGAAAATTCAGTTGTCAATGGGTTAATCTTCTTTTCAGTGCCTCCTGACTTTCCACCCCACCTCCCTCACTCTCCTCCCTCAGAGTGTACTGGTACCCATTATTTAGTACTCTCATATTTCTGTTACCATCCTTTCCCAGTGCTACCCATTTCCCTTATCTGTTATTCTTTCAAAGGTAATATAAATCTGTTTCATATGCCTTCCCAGTTCCCACCTCTTCCAGTATAACGTTTGTAACTCCCCCCCCCCCCCCCCCCTTGTCAAAAAATGGATATTTGGCTTGCCCATTTTGTCCTGATGCATATTCCTTTCTTACCTTGCCAAGTGGTGTCCCATAGCCCAAAGATCAAAAAGCTCCCTGGGAGCTGGAAAGACAAATCAATTATATCCGACTGTCAGACGAGCGCATATCATATTCAGAAAAAAATTGTATCAATAAAGTCATTTGCACATCAGGGACACTATTTATCATATAATGATAGTGGAGATATGTGGTATTTTACAGAAAGAGATATGCAAATAGGTTTTTTACCTGCTAATTTCCTAATTGATATTTCTCCCGCCTAATTAGCACTCTGTTGTAAATTGTTAATTGACTATGGTATAAAGAGCAGTGTTAATGCCCTTGTCATGCCATCCAACTGACTCAAAGCAAACTAAAAAATTATGAGCTCTTGGGGTACTGTTATTTTTATTATTTTTTTTTGGTCTGTTTACTCTGTTGTCAGTCTGATGTTGGCCTTGTGGGGGAGTCGGTGATCTACTGTGTATTTTTTTTCTTATAAAATGCCAATACATTTATGTCTTTCGTATTATGAATTCAAGCAGTTTCACTACGTAAATGAAATGACATCAGTTGTTTAGAGATATAAGTATGCCAGCAAATTTTGCTACAGTTTGGTCTGCAAAGGCATATGATGGCAATACAAATATCGGTGTGATCCGAGGTAGATATTAACACACCATGTTTTAAAGAGAATTTTGAATTCTGGAAAAACTGATTTCCAAGCTTCTAATTTTTCTTTTAGGTGAGTTAGGAAGAATATCATAGTAGACAGGTTCCTGGAAAGGATTGCTCTTCAGACGTCCTCATATTCAAAATAAGAGGAGAAATAGCTGGATTGTTTGGACCGAACATTCACACCAACTTTGTGAGTGATCCTGTGCACTAATTTCTATGTGCAGTGCATGTGCATTAGGGGGAAAATTAGATAATTTTCTATCAGTTTCATTTACATTTAATATATCTTTTCCCAGTTGAGAATTTTGCAGCCAATGGGTTAAGTTGCTGGCAGTTAATGGTGATCTTGATGTGAACATACTGCATTTCATTTATTGATTCATTCATTTATTTATGCAGACTTCCAAACGCACTTGACTTCCGTCTTTAAGAAGTAGTAATAGACTATCTTTGGAAGGAGGAGGATGGACTGTGGGGGGAGGGGGGGGGGGGGTAAAGAGGGTTGTGGGAGGTCATGGGGTGTCACATCTTTTTCAGTTTGTCTCCATTTAGCCTTGGGCTAAACAAGTTATCCAATAAAGTCTGCTACATTTATCCACACAAAGTGGGCATATTTATTCAGAAGATGTTAAAAGATTGTACTCAAAAGTAAGCAAATTTGGATAGGGTACAAACTTTCATGAGAATCATATTATTCTCAGATTATTTAAAGCGTCATCATTAGATGTCTCATCATCATCATCATCATTATCATTGTTAACATAATTAGGTGGTATTCCAATAGCGCATACTAAGTTAAGCCTGCCTTAACTTAGTCCACACTTTTATGGAATGCCTGTTGCCAACTCATTTACCCTGTACAGATTATTTTTATTATTTTAATTCTGCAACGAAAAGTGTCTGAAAAATTAATTTTGCCATGAAACAGGAAGAAGGAGATAATATGAGTTTGAACTGAATTTCAATAAAGTCTTTGGTACATTATCTTTGTCATATTGAAGGAGGAAGATGAAACCTAGCATTCCATAGAATTGTGAGCTAAAATTCTTGTTTAGTCTGGACTTAGTCGTGGCTTAACTTATGAGAATACCACCCCGTTATGATTACCATCATCTTCTGAGTTGGTATAAAATCAGTTGTTCATAACTATGACAGACCTAGGGGGTTTACTATGCCACTGCATGGTTATTCAGTTACTGAAATAATATCTTACTGCATTCATGCATACCTATTTCCAAGCTTACTGGTAAATTCAAAATTATAATGAACTTTTGGATTTATGCATCAATTCAAATGGTAATAACTCCCCCCCCCCAAAAAAAGAAATGAATGATACAAATACATTGTTTTAAAAGAGTTCTATGTACGTACTATCACAAGCAATTCTATTTTATCCATATTCTATCCATATGTTGACTTATAACGCAATCTGTAGTGGGCTGTCTTGCCATAGATCAATGCTATGTTACCTCAAGAAAGTTAAAAAATGAAAATTGGGAAACTACCCTGCTAGAGAAATGCAGTCATTCATTCACTGGGAAAATGGTACACTCAAATCTCCAATTGGAAGAGGGTTTTCATACCACTGAAATGCAAGCTGAATGTCAAACCACTTTTAAAATATTTAACAGGGAAGTTCTCCTATTCATCAGGAAACTGTTAGTTTAGAAAAAAAATCTGCATTCAAATCTTTAATACAAGAGCTCTGCAGGACCACTGAAATGTAACATGATTTCCTAGCCGCAATTAGCAAAACAGAGAAACGCACCCATTTTTTTCAGGATAATGGTGACAGATGTGGTCGTGTACATTCAAATCTCTAGCACAAGAGCTCTGTTAGACCAGCTGAAATGCAACCCAAATGTCGAACCACAGTTAACATCCAATTTGCCACATTCCCGGCAGTGTCGTAAAAAAGGAAAAAAAGATGTAACCACTGCGATTGGTGGATACATCCTATAGGCATCGGGTTACCTCGAGCAGGGGTTTAAATGCCGCTGTTGATTGCACAGCCTATGTTTGCTGGATTGATTAAAGTCAAATTGAATGTGAGAGAGAGGGGTATAAGCTAAGGCTTTAAAAGGTGTCGCAACATGTAAGTGATAGAATGTGCTGTGTAGGTGATGTACAGAGAGCATGATGAGGCTAAGAGAAAGACGTTCGCATGAAAATGGAATGATTGAATCTGGTGCAAAGAGTTGTCAAGACTATGGAATTTTGATCAATGTGTTGATTGTTAGAGGAGAAGTGGAGACACGATGTGAGTATTTTGTGTCAAGAACTGACAGGGTATGAATAAGACAGTGACAGTACCCTGAATATTTTGTCATTAATGGCTTCCATGAAACAAACGTGATTTATTGAAAATTGAAATAGGTGCCTTATTTGCTCTAATGAGGAGATTGTCAGTGTGTGAGTAATGGTATAATTAAAAAAAAAAAATTCCCTGTGAGCATTATTGCCTGCTGAGAGCAATAATAATAATAATAATATGCCATTCTTGTGTAGCGCATATCACATTATGATATAACATCTCTATGCGCTTCCAAAGGACTTGGATACCATTACCCCGGCTTTAGCTCGAGGGACCATAGCGCTTCGTGCATTCAGGGAATAAATCTTGCCAGGACCTGGTACCCACTTACTACACCTGGATCGAGTGTGGCAAATGTAGATTAATGTCTTGCCAAAGGACGTTAGTGCCGTGGCAGGGATTCGAACCCTGGATCTTGTGGTTAACAGTCCGGAGACTTACTTACAGCACCTCTACAAGATTGATGCCTATATTTTCTCGAGCATTTTGCTTGAAGTCTTGGGCAAATGAAACGGGTGGTCCTTTGGGGTGGCTTTAAAAAGGTATTATTCTGTTATATTTTTGCATGATTAATTTTTCACGCTGAGTGACCCAAGGACATATTCGCGGGTTCTTAAATTCATGCTGCTCAATTACACACCCGCAAAAGTGCAAGATTTGATATAATATTTGAATTCATAAGAATAGTTTTTCTGCCTTAGCTATAGCTGTGAAATGGTTACATTTCAATATAAATTACTAGTAACTATTTTCCTCTAACAGTGTTTCATGGCAATATGGTACCATATCGTCACCAGCGCGGCTCCATTTATTATTTCACACATGCAGTCCATTCAAATGTATATGGTGCGACATTTACACACACACATACTCTAAAATGAATTGGATTCAAACACACTCATTAACAAGCTGAAGCACTTAAGTCAGCATCTCCATTCAAAACAAGTATAATAAATTGTGATAATCATTTCGTGAGTTCTAGAATTCGTGCTTGCCACAAATAGCGCAAAATCCGTGAAAATTAATGCACTGCGAATATTTCTGCTTTTAGTAGAACAGAACACTTGAGATATACATCTGATGCATGATGTCCTTGAACAAGACAGACTATCATCAGGTACATGATATCCACACAGCATTGTCATGAATGTTGGGCTCGAGTCAATCGAGGGTGGTTTTGTGCACAGCGAGCTAGCAATGTTTGAAGGGAATCTAATTTGATGGACTGTGAGGAAAGGCTTCAGAAAGCATGAGGCCATGCTAGGTTGCATGGGGGATCTGCATGGTTTCATATGCAATTAAATTGAAATTAAAGTGAGTCACAGATCCACATGAAATGTTGGGGTTATGAGAGGTAGGGCTTTGTGTATTCTGTAGTAGTGAAGTAAGGAATATGATTATTTTCTGATTTACTGCTGTTGATGAATATGTTTAACTGTTGGAGATTTTATCGGCTGAACCAATCTTCTTATCAATGTTATGCAGTCATCATGAAGCAAATTATGAAGTGCATTCTTTAACGCTGGAGAAAAGGTGCTATGTTAAATATGCTATGAATTGTATTTCTTTATTTTTCAAAGTGTGTTTTAAGCAGTTATGTTTTAAGAAGTTTAATATGTAACTGTATATGTCTGTTTTTTTCTATAGTGGAGAACAGATCAATATCAACAGAAAAACAGAATGCTTAAAAAGTGCTCGAAAATGTTTTTGGTTTATTTGACATTACGAATTCATGGCAGTGTATTTTTTTAACAAATGTATACCTGAGGTGATATAATCTGAAAGCTGAGTATTTTTCTTCCTTGTAAATCACATGTTTAGATATCCTTCAAATACCTTCGTATCGGTGTGTAGAAAGTTTCAAAAGTTTTTTCTTGAATAAAAAAAAGACGGCTTTTAACAGGTCGATTCATTCCAATTCTTTTTATTCGAAGTTGAGGTAAATAAATTTTTGCTTGTGGGGTTTGCTCAGAACTGCAGTAAAAGATCTGTAGGAAAATTACCTGGTAGGGTTTAATGGTTTTAGCTAAAGGAATTATTCGGCGCTACCTAAAATGGTTTCTGTTCACTTTACAGTCCAAGGAAGATAACAAAATTCCCACTTGCTTTACAAGTGGAGTAACAGATCTGAGAGTTTGATAAAAATAGATTGTTCGATAATAATCCAATCAGGTAGCACAATGAATCCCCCCCTCCTTCCTCTGATGCCTCTGATCCTACTTAAACACCTTCAATCGGATGTAAGAAAACCGACAAGATGGAGAAGAGTAGGTGTTGGCCGACTTTGGGGGTATCGCAGTGAAGGGGATTGCACTTCCTGGCTCGCAGCCCATTAATTCAGTCCTCACTAACTCTCTGCTGCCTGGTTTTATCACCTTCCCTACCCAGTCCTTCCCCCTTAACCCATAACAGTACAGAGCTTTCTTGAGGTCTGAATTAATCATCTTAAATCCTCAAATTTGGCAACAAAAATTATTTTTTCTCATGCTTACATAGCTTCAAAAAAATAAATATGGATATAACATGAACCAAAATGAATTATAATTGTCAAATTTAATCAGAAATTGCCAATTTGAACACAGAAATAGTGATTATGTATTATCTACTGCATTGCCAATTTAAAGAGTTTAATGATTAGTTACAATTAAACTGCTCTAATTCGAGAATGCCACCAACATACAGCGTTGGGAATGGGCTCAAATTTTTCAGTGCATTTTTCTCTTTCTGCTCATGTATAATATGCACTGCCCAACATTCTGGACCAACAGATACTGCAAAAACGTCTCCTAAAGGTGACACTGTACCTCTATGGGTTAACTCGGATGTAAGAATCAGACGGGATAGGATAGGATAGGAGAGCGAGTGGTTGCAGACGTACAGTTCAGTGACTCTCCCAGCGCTGCATGAATTTTTTTCCTTCTCCTGCCCCCTCCTTCCTCCCAACCTCAACTGGATGTAAGAATACCGACAAGATGAGATAAAGCGAGTGTTGGCCAACTTTATGGTAATCTTAATGCAGAGGATCCCACTTTCTGGTGTTCTGTGCATCACTGCTCACTGACTCGATGACTATATTCTGCTAAGCTTTACCCCCTCCCTCTTCCTCCTCTCTCCCCCCCCCCATGTGGTAAATAGCTCCCAGCACTAGCAATCCTCTTGTTTGAATGTTGTGATTGAGGAGAAAAAGATAAACTCGTGCATGAGGAACAGATAGGAAGTGTCGTTGGAAAGCGATTTGTTGTGCGCCAAGGGAAACGGTGGCATGCCCTGCATGTGGCTCTCCGTGTACATTGTTAGGCGCACCTGGCCTATGTTATCTTTAATTCATTCACGGCATCTGTGATGTATCGCTGTCTTTCTCGCCCTTACATTTGAGAGCGGGCCTGCGGGGAAAAGGGATCGATTTCAGAAGTCTTTTTGGTTAGCGAGTCTATGAAAATACCTGCCGCACAGTGAATGATGAGTTGTTTTATCGGCATATTGATCAGGAATGGCGATTCTAAGTCAGCGGAGATATGTAAGAGAGAAACAGAGAAATATGTCAGGAATGGAAAGAGTTAGTTAGAAAGAGAGGGAATAAGAGAGAAATAGAAGGAAGAAGACAAAGAGCAAATAGAGAGAAAGAGAGAAAAGGATAAAGAGGAGAGAGGAAGAGAGAGAGAGAAAGACAAAGAAGGAGATAGAGGAATAAGGAAAAAGAGAATGGGAGAGAAATGGGGAGATGATAAAAGAGAAGGGGAGGAGAGAGGGGGAGCAGGGAAAGGATAGTGAAAGATATTGCAAAATATCAAAAACAGTGGGAGGGGGTGAGGATGATATAGGAGAGAGAGAGAGAAAGAGAGAGAGAGAGAGATGGAAAGAAACGGGGCAGATATTTTATTGATGTATTGTATAGGACTCGATCTTCCATTAAATACCAGTACATATGAATGTCCTTCTGCCTCCAGCATAACAACCTTACATGTCCCTCAGCATGAACCCACCATACCGGATAATGATGAGCGTGTCATTCATTTCTGGCACTTTGCTGAAAGACGATGACTAATTGTCCCTCGTATCAACCGGGTGGCCAGTCGATAACACATCTGTTTTGGTGACAGTGAAGTATGGCTATCACAATGGCATTTACGAGATGGTTTGAAAATAAAAAGGGTCCAAGTATTTTGCCAGGGTCGGCGGGTTTTTTTTTTTTATTTTGCTTCATTTTTCGTTTTTCCCGTTTGAGCCATCATATTTTACCATAGCCAACATGAAAAGATGAGTGAATGTACCTGTATAATCATTTATGAACTTGAAGTTACTTTTGTGATTCTGCCTGGGAGTACTTTTCAGGTTAAATCATAAGCAAAGGATAATTCATAACTTTAAATTTCAAAAATAAATTAAGTTAATTTATGTAAGATAAGGTTAATTTTGGGGTTAGTGTTAAGGTTGATGTCAAGGTTAGTGTTATTTTTAGGGTTATTATTAGGCTAAGTGTTTAGGTAAATGTTAGGGTTGGTGTTTGGGTAAGTGTTAGGGTTACTATTGTCAGAGTAAGGGTTGATGTTACCGATATGGGGTTAGCATTGGGGTAAGTGTTACTGTTAGGTGTAGTGTTAGGATTGATGTTGAGGAAGTGTCAGGTTTAGTGTTACCTTTAGTGTAAGGGTTATTGTCAGGGTAACTGTTAGGGTTACTAATGATATAACTGTTAGCATTAGTGTTAAGGATAGTGTTAACATTAGTGTTTGGGTTACTGTTAGCATTATAGTGTTAGGGTAAGTGTTAGGTTTACTGTTAGGGTTAGTGTTAGTTTTAGGGTCAGCCTATCCCTTTGCCCTTCAAGGCAAATAAAACAGAAGTAATTATGCTAGCATATGATCTGTGGTGAGTAGGATCATAGTGGTATACTTTCTGTTATTACATAGATCTGCAGAAATGATCAATCAAATTATTTAATAAGTCATGTGACTTCATTGAGAAGATTTGTCTTGAGTTTTCATCAAAGCTTTTATTCAGTTTAAGGTAAGAGAGCTTAAATCCTGTTGATTCGTATTAAGGTTGAACATACTTATGAGGATGATGGGCTTGATTCAAATGGTGTCTAGTTTCAACCTCATACGAGAACTTTCTTTGACCATCAGATTGCATGGATGGGAAAAGCAGGACAGGGATTAGTTCCTAAGTTGATCGAAGCATTACCAAGCATCGTATCTGTCAGGCCGGTAATCGAGGGCGGGCTTTGCACGTTCCAATTGCGACCGGTCGCCAGATGAAATGGAAGATGACCTCCCATCAGAGACGTTTATCGTCAAGGAGTATCATGTGATGACAGCATACATACGCAAAACATTCATTGGAGAATTTGTGGGTTCGGTTAAGCAATGCGTAGACTGCAGCATCCTTGAATATAGCATGATTATTGCCATTTGAACTAATAAGCTGCCTTTGATGTAAATTTAATTATCATAACCTGCAATTAATGATGTTGTTAAACCATTCTAACAGTGCATGAGGATACAAGGAAGGAATCAGTTATGCTCAAGATATTAACATCCTAAATTAGCTTTGAAAAAAAATTGAATACCTGGTAAACCTTTCTGTGAAGAATGTTTGAATTGTAATGAATCACGGAGAAAATAGATAAGATATTTTTCAAACTAGAATGAAATGGAAGCAAGCTTAGCGAAATGTGAACAGTCATAATTGTCATTATGATAGACATTATGTTGATATTCATGAAAACAGAATGATGGAAATTAGTGAAGAGAGTGCAGGTTAATATAAATATTTGAAAATATAACAGTATTAATAAATTTCTTACGTATTTAAAAATGATCTAACACTATTTTGAAGCGATATAACTTATAATAATAATAATAATAATAACTCTTATTTACCCAGGGTAGCCACTTCAGCCATAAGCTGATCTTCCAGCGGGCCCTGCATAACATAATATGTTATTATTACCCTTCTCCATTCTTATATGCTGAGCGCCTAGCTAGAAGGCAGAAGGTCCCATTTTTATACAAATAGGTCCCAATGTTTATACAAATAGGTTTGTTCTATCAGAGTGTTTTTCTTATTGAAATATATGTTTCTAAAAATGATAAACACCATTTAGGTGTGCCTGCTGCACATAGAGAAGAACACAATCAGACCCATAATCAAATCTTTCTCTCAATACAAAGACTGGGTTTTGACAAGTCTTTCCCTGCATTCATTTTCTCCCGATTTTAATATTAGACAGCATTTGTTGGTCAAGGAGACTTGAAATCCAATCTTGCTGATGAAATTTTATCCCCGCATTTCTTTAAATAATTGATTTCTCATTGGGTCAATGGTTTGATTTGTACAAGGACATAGCCATTGGATATCATGTAAACTACACTGCGAAATATACCATGGCAATGTCATGGGGATTTTCTCGTCGTGGATTTTCCCTTGTTACGATTTAATTATTCATCATATGAGTGAATGCTGCATCAATGCAAATATACATTTCTAGACCGGATTGTTCACTGTTGTACTTGGTTCCATTAAAAAGCATTGTGCAATTCTTATAAACTTCAGGAGATTGAATGATGTTGTAGTAATATCTTGCCATAAATAGTGTTTTAGATATTCTTATGAATTTGCAGATCTATATTTTTTCATTGAATAGTCATGTTTGCTTTGTGAGGAGAGAGTTTGTCATGCAGCAAATAGAGTTAAAGAGTTAATGGTCGATTGATTTGTCATGATTTGAATGATTTGTCTTGATTCATGTTTGTAGTTGGGGGATAGTCAATTTAAAATAATCCCACCAATTTTTCAACCTAACAACATCTTTATTGTGATTTATTATAGCATTAGTTTATCACCTTTGTTATGTTTGGCAGTTTGTTTTATACTGCAATCACAATGTGTGTTCAAATAACTTTCTATTTAAAATGAATCATTGCATTTAGAACAACTACACCACACTACAGTGTGATATAAATGCTATTTGTACTATAAAGTATCATATAAATTTCAGAGGATGATCTAAGTTGAGTGCAGTAATTGTATCACTAAAGTTCATGCTAGAAAAAGGGTTAGTCAATGGAAAAATTGTTCTTTCTTTTTAATCACATGATTTAATACAGAAAACAATCTGACATCCTTTTCTGAGCAGTATTTGTAATAAAATTTGATTTTAAATACCATAATGGATGAACTTTAATGATTAGAATATCTTCTTTTCTGATGATGCTTAAAATGAGACACTTTTAAATCATTCAATACTCAAACAATTCCGAAACTTGAAATATTATGATTAAACTCTTGTTATGCTGTTAAAGAATCTTTGGTAAATGCATTTTATTCACATGTTGTTCTATCTTCCCTCAAATTTCAATTTCCTGGAAATTTCTACGGCAATTTTACATCTAATGCATTCCAATTTTGAGAAAATAAGACGAAAATTCACGAATTCTTTCGCCATCTGTATAGCTCTATCTGATGACCTTCTGCAAGTCTGATCTCTGAGTTTTCCATCACTTAAGCTCATTCAGACTACCTAGATTTATCGTATTACTAAGGAAAACCATACAGCTAAACAATAAAGTTATTGTAGCTTGTGTTATCTGAATGTCATTTGATGAAACGCCAAATATCGGAATACGTTCTGGCATCATTTGAAGTGAAAACTCAACAAAAAAGCACTGTCACCTCGTAGTCTAATCATTGAATTGTATGAAAATTGTATAAATGGTCAGGTTTGTAGTTCATTTTTCTAGTTTTGCCCACAGTGTAACGTAATAAGAAATATATGTTAGCTGAACCTCTGGAGAACAAGTATCTTTAAATGATATAATTTTACAAGGGTGTACTCAACTGCATTTTTACGTTTTTTTCTACGAGTTTAATCTAACTTACCTGAACTGATTTTATTGGAGCAGTCGTTTTGGGAGAGAGCACTATTGATGGGTATTTCTGGAAGGCTTTTGAATCTCTTCTGAGTGTGTTTTTATGGATGATTACAAAGCAGTCTGCAAAAATTTTGTGTACTCCCCTGCATCTATATGTTTCTTTATACAACGTTTAAACACAAGTTTCCTATGGTCTGAACAGACTGTATTTAAAAAGTTGCTTTTCTGAGGAGCACAAAGTGATGGGTACTTCTGGAAGTTTTTTGCATTAATTTCTGTGTATTTTTTAGGATGATTGCAAACAGTCTGGAAAAATTGTAATGGAGTAATGGGAAGATGGAGATAGCATAACATTTCTGGGGATTTCTGTGGATTTGAAATCGCATAAAAACACACGGAATTATTAAGAGTGTGCATCAAAAGATGTTTTCTGCTTTGTGTGTTCCTTTTAATCAGTAACCTCCCTATTGACTACCGAATTCTCTCCTTCCCGTAGGCTTAATACAGGTGTCACCCAGCTTCAATAGGATTTGGGTTAAACACATATCGGGCCAGGTGAAAAAAAAAAGAAAACAACATAAGTTTCAGATTTTTTTTTTTTTTTTACAGATGACAAGAATATTAAATGTTTTGCAGGAATTATCCCCATCACATGCAAATTTTCATAAATAGATGAATAGGTACATTCTAAAATTTCTTGGTGACATTTAAATAGGCCATGCACCAAAGAAAATCCAGAAAGACTAAAAGCGCATTTCCTTTATTATGGAACCTAGATTTATTGGATTTCGTGTGTATCATGAACAAGCAAAAATACAAATGAACATAACGAGAAATGCAGGTAGAAAAATAAAGTAAATGAATTACGATGTGAAAAACTAAATTTTGTTCATAGTCTGAGTCATAATTTCTACTGCTAGCATGTAACAAAAGTAGCATTTACAATTCTTTTGGGACTGAACCTAATGTGAGAGAAAATATATAAGATTTTGTAGGGTTGCTGACCAACTTCTTTTTTACTGCATCCCCAATGAAATTCCATTTGTCATGCAATCCCAATAATGTTTTAATACAGAACATATACGAGACAATGTTGGGTTGCTGACCAACTTCATTTTTACTGCATTCCCAATAACTTTCTGTTTGTTCTGCAATCCGTACAGAGAATATATGAGATGATGTTGGTTGGTTGGCTGACTACTTTCATTTTACTGCAATCCCAATAATGTTCCTCATTACCATTTACTTATCTAAAAATAACAAGTTATGACGGGACAATGACCAAGTAAATTGTCTTTTTGAGAATTGCGCGTGCATTACAACATCTTTTACAATGCAGTCGTAACATTTGCAAGGCAATAATGGTTTCAAAATTGCTTCGGGAGAGAAAATTTGTGGTATTAGATACATTTGAATGCGCTTATGCGTTGCAAGATAAATTGAGATTCAGAAATAGGATTTCCTCTAAGTTTGGATCTTTTCTTGATTTAATGGATAGGTTGTACATTTTATATTTGAAAATGAATTTTATATTATTTTGCTACAAGGAACTCTTCATATTTTATTTTTATTCTTTTATGCTAAAAGCATGAAGGAAAATATTGTTTTATATTTTCATATGTGACATACTGTATCCTTATTGTGCAAGGAAATAAATCTTAAACTGTTGTTATGCATGCTTTGAAATTTATTACTTTCTTTGAAAAGCTTAACTTCTGAAACAATTCAGTCAATTCAATTGACTTAATCAAATTCATTCTATTTGTCCACCTAATCATGAAAATGGGAAATTGACAGAATTTTTTTTTTGTTTTTTTTTAAACACACCTACACAAGTGATAGGCATGTTCTTTTAATTCTGTCAGTTATAGTGAATATGCAGTCGGCATGGAAGGCCTTGTATGTCATATCAATTTATACAGTGAGTCATTCATGTTATAGTGTTTTGGTAATTGGAAATATGACTCTTGTGACTCCAAAGGATTCTCTTTATACTGTTCATATACGTTTTGCCATTGGAAATTTTTTTCCATAACAAGAAGGATGAGCCACAATATATGAAAGAAATGTTTAATATCTTACCTCATATATATTTGATGAATGTTCAGTCGGCTTTGAGTCCCGTTGTCATGACTAAGATATTGACTTAGATCAGTGAGTCATGTTTGTGAGCATGAGGTTGGTCCTTTGTTGATAATTTATGTATAGGATTCTCTTTGTGTCATTCAGTCAGTTGTTTGCAATTTTTCAGTAGTGGCAATGACATACTTTGAATATCATTGCTTTCCTGGGATGATTTGGTGAAGTGAGTAGCAGGGATTTCAAACACCGGGAATCATAATGGAATCAGTCGAAAGCCATTGTCCATTTGAGTGATTCATACAACTCCATGGAAACTTGGTTTTCTCTTTAAGCAAATCTACTTATGTTAAATAGATTCCATCCTAATTTCTTTAACTTTTGCATTTTGCAGGTTGAATCTCCTAGTTTATACTGCTGAATAATATGGTTGCACTAAGAATGTTTTCCTTTATAATGATTATTCATAATTTCCAAACATTTTTTTTCCATCAAGCATTTTCTATAGAGGCGATAGCACCTCATCCCATACATATATCTTTTATGCAGTGATATTTCAAGCAGCCAATCCACCTGTTTGTATATTCCAGTTTAGAATTGAATAAAAAGAAAGGAAAACACATGATTTCTGTGCTCATAGGAAGTATATGTGTGTTTTGTGTCACAGAAATCAATATGCAACACCATTCCACCTGCACTTTCTGGAAACGATATCTGTCCTATAAACACTAATGGTTATTTCTAAATGTGTGATTCTATTCGTCGGTTAGGATGGTAATCACACTTCAGTGATTGTTATATTGAGTCTAAAATTAGATTTGCCTATTGCTAGCTGTTTATTCTATTAGAATAGCAATATTTCTTGGAGTGGAATTAGGTGATAGCCCCTTTAGGCACCTTATCAAAAGTCAGAGCCAACTTGGGATGCGGCTTTTAGTGTCTTTACCACTCAGCGTCTTTTCCCCTCCGATCCTCCCGTTTCTCCGTAAACAGAACAATGGGGTATCGGGAAAGCCGATGTAAAAGAACGGTCGTGGAGAAGACGATCAAAGATGCGGGACGAGACTTTTGATAAGCGGCCTCAGGTAACTTAACAAAAACGCAGTCGCGGGAAAAGACGTATAAAGAACACAAGATGCATATGCTGCTGTCTGTATTGTTTGTGTTCTGGATGCATCTTTTTTATTTCGTGAAGCTACCTTACTGTGTCGTAAAACTATTTGGCAGAAAGTCATTCAAATTAACCCAGAGGTCCACATTTTGTGGTTTGGCCTAATATCTTTTGATGCAAAGCCCTAAAAATCATATCAAATACATGAGCAGAAAGAGCAAAAAATTCTACACAAACTGTTTGGTTGCGTCAATATTCGTTGTTTGATGCTGAAATTTTTTTAAAGGAAAATAAGTATTAAAATCCTTAAATTGCCATGTGATAGAAGGTTTAAAAACACAATTTTCCCCTGCAAATTGGCAACTTTTTGACTTCTCATCATAATTTCTGTCAATTTATATTCATTTCAGATAGATGATGTTTTATAAGAAAAAATTAGCAATCAAATGAAAATGTCGGTGTTGCCAATTTGAAGAAGAAAGGCTGATCAAATTAGGCTTTAGATAATTCCTGTCACGAATGGGTTAAGACGAGCAGTTGTCCAGGAGCAAATGTTTTGTAACCGAGATCGCACCCTGTAAATAAAGGTTACTTCACACTTTCAACCCAAACAATAATCAAGTTCTTCATTCACCCTAAAATCAGTAACCTCTGATAGTAGGGATGACAGAATATTCTCTCAGCAGACAGGAAATCCACTCTTTGAGGAGTAGGAATCACTCTCACTTTGGAGTGGAAATCCACACTCAAATGGGTGGAATCCACTCTCAAATGAGTAATCAAACTACTACTTTGGAGTGGTTTTCACAATTATTTTAAAGGAGATTCCATTATTTTGAGAAAAGATTTTCATTAATGAAATGAAGAGATCCTTCCCTCAAAAGAGTGGATTTCCACTTACACAAGTTAATAGAGAGTGCATTCTCTTGTTTTGACTGTAGGTTTAAAGTGTTCCAATCACCAAAAGACAAAGGAGCTTCAAATATCACTTGCAAAAAATGTATCCGACAAGTTCAAATATACTCTAAATTGACATATAAAGTGCGTAGCGAGTAGACTAGTAGACATATGCAAAGATTGTGAGCATGCATTTGGACCTATACGGAACTGAACAGCCATTTGATTCAAAACGTTATTGTCTTAACCCACAGACTGCAGGAACCAGATGGCCTCCTGTACTAAGTCTATGGGAACTTAAAAATTCAGTAGTCATTGGGTTAATTGTATTCATTGTCTTCTTCAGACTCCTTAACACTAGGGAGCTTTAGATACACAACGCAGCTCAGACGCCGCGGTATCTTGCCAAAAATGTTGTGCGCATGCCCGAGACAGCTCTTTTCCGGTCTATCCTGCATCGTCTGTTTTACATGACGGTTCTTGGGCCAGTTTACCGTCCTCCCCATAGTCCTCCCCAATACACGACGCGAAACAGTTGTTGACCCTTTTTTATGACCTAACAATGGTTCATATTTGAGCGCACGCGCTTTGTTTGATTATTGCGCGCATACGTGTTCTCCCCAATATGCGACGCAAGACCCTGTTTTATGACTTAACAATGGTTCACATCAGGTTCACATCTGAGCACGTGCGCTTTGTTTGATTGTACTGCGTCTTCCCCAAATATGCCCAAATCTAAAGCCTCTTTGCGACACGATGCGAGCAAAGAGGAGAATGTAAGTCAACTCAGCAAGATACCGTGTCGTCTGAGCTGTGTCGCGTATCTAAAGCCTCCTATTAGCTAGCTGAGTGAAGTTTTTTGCAAGGTTACTCCATCCGTGTAAGCTGCACACAAATTATTCATTTAGGTGATTGGTAAACTTTAGTTCATGGAGCATCTGGCTCCCATTCATAAAGGGCAAGAGAAATTACGACGACTGCCAAACTAGATCAAACCATGCACATGTGGTGATTATTGTCGGGTCAGTCACCTTTCCCTCGTTTGATTAAGGTCGACTAACCTTTTCACCACTTACCCATTAATGCAGCAATCATCTGCTCAGAGCAAAAAGGGCATTAAGTTTGTCACAAGGGATATCATGTCTTGACATTGTTTGTCTCAGTAGGCAGTATTGTGCAATACGTTTTGTGAATTCATATCCGCAGTGGTGGATCCAGGAGGATGAATTGGCTGCGGCCTCCTCTTGGTAGAGCTTTTTTGTTGCTTGTCAGGGAGTTCTGAGGGTAAAATAGACACCTGAAAAAGCCGAGGACTTTTTGTTGTTTGTCATTGTTTTGGGGGGTGCCTGCACAGACTAAAAGGGAGCTTAAAGGGCATTGAGTCTATGGAAATGAAAGATTTCAGTAGTCAACTGGTTAAATGTATGTTACAAGACTGGAGGCTATGTACTTTCATTGCTCTCAACAGAAAGAGTGATATGTTTTGTATCTTTAGTGATAGAAGAATGTTGAGATGCATATAAATGATTTTAATCTTCTGAATACTTGAATCGCATAGCCCCTGTATTGAGTCAATGGGAAAGAAATATTCCAGGAGTCATTGAGTTAAGATGTACAAGGTTAATGCTGTTCTTACTTCTTGCAGACGATATCATACGAAATATAAATTCCCAGTCTTGATATGATGATAAAAGGAAGATTAAAAAAAAATAAATAAATAAATCCTCCAAAACAAGGAAGAGTACACCGAATGCATAGTGATTTTGTACACATTAGAAGGCTCCATGGTTTTTACTCAAACTTTTAAATAAAAAGTCTTGTTATGATTTCTCTTTCGATCTACTCACTGCATTAGTATTAAAAAGGAGGATGCACTCTATCTAATTGATTTTATTTGCATTCCAGCCCATCACTATAAAGCTCTTCATAGTCCTGTATATTGATATACCTTTTGCCCTCTGAAATGCAGATAGTTGGCATTTCATTGTGCATTGACTTTTAAAAAGTGACCTTCCCGTGGTACATTGACTTGTCCTGGAACGCAGCAAAATGCAACATTCGTGTAATATCATTCCATTGAAAAGTAAGGTCGCATGTTGAAAATTAGCCGGAGGATTAGCAAAAACAGGTTAGCTAATGACTTACTGGGGACTCTTTCTCCATCAACCAACCCTATAATTACATCAGTGTGAATAAAGCTGCATTCATACTTGATGTTGTCAACCATCTAAAAAAAAACCAACCAGCATGAAATTAAATGGCATAATATTGTGCTTCACATTTGTGTACCTTATAAGACACAGATGCAGACTATTTGGCGGAGTCTTTGTTGGGTATAGCTACTTTTTTTTTTTACTTCCTTACTATTTTTATGAATAAGACTGTAGATTTTTTTATTTAATTGATCCTTCTTACATTTTTAGAGACAGTTTACTGCTTCAAGGTTGAACAAGGCTTGATTAGGGAACTGTCTTGTTTACAGAAAGCTTTGACCAAAAAATCCCAATCTCCATGTTATGAAAGAGTTGCTGCAGAGCATGGCTCCACAAATCTTTAACAATCGCAGATGTTTAGGTTTCAATCAAATTACATTTTAAGTGCATTGAGTTTGGCCATTTTAAAGATTTTTTGTTTCCAGCTTTCTTGTGTAGTGGGTATGTTTTCTTTGTCCCTTTCAAGTATCCCACATCAAATGATATCATAACACGATAAAACTACTTCTGAAAAATCAACTGAAGTGCATTTTTAGAAGGCCTATTGTACTGCCCATGCAAATCATGTTCCGATTACGTGATAAGCCATTGTAAAGTCCTCACATTTCTAAAGGTGATAGACAGGGCTACTGAAATTGCCTTAAGTTGATTTTTCGAAAGTAGTTTTTATTGTGTTCCATATTTATAGAATGAATATGAGGAGAGATTTCATTTCAGTAACTGTATTATTCAAAATACATTATCTAAATAAGAATGTTCACTTACTGAAATTCATCCATTTTCATCTGGAGTTTTTCAGCTTTAGTTATTTTTGGAAGGTTATTCTTCTCTTTAATGTATCAAACGTCAACAATCTTTTCTTGTCAGCAGAACATCAGTCTTCGGGGTAGCTTCTGAAAACAACTTCTTTCATTTTACCTCCTTGACTGAAAGCAAATACAAAAATATTTGCACAATTAGATTGGAGTCTAGATCTAGAAATCTCAGATATCACGTGTGCAGATTTTTAACCCGTTAAACCCTAATCCTGCGATAAATCAGGCTATAAGGTCTATGGAAAATATGTGTTGTACTGAAATCAAATCATGCTCAACGGGTTAAAATAATTTACTCTCAGCCAAAGGAATGTTTGTCCTACCTTTTCTACAGATCAGTGTGATTGATACTATCTGTAAGAGTAACAAGTTCCAAAGAGAAAGAAAATTTCTGGATTTTAAAAAAATAATTTCTTTTCAGAGTTTAGATTTAAAAGGAAATGATTGCAGCTTCTGTGTTTTAGATTTTGAATTTCAACCTAACGGCTATGGCCACTGTGTAGTCCCTCTGTGAAGCCATGGAATCAAGAGAATTCCATGTACCGTGGTTAACAGATAATTTTTCCGTCAAATACAAATAGATTTTATTTCATCTTTAGGGAGGTCATAAGGATAGGAAATCAGTATTTGCTTTTCAGACTTTGCAAATGATGCTAAATTCCATGTATACTAGAGCCACTATTAGTTTCTATTCATTAGATCAGTATAAGGAAGACATGTACTGTATAAGCCAATATTTTCGCATCGAGATATTTTTGCGAACCACAGGCTCACAGACATTTTCGCGAGTCGTTGATTTCGCGAGCCCAAGAGCAGTAGCAAGATGGGACTTGCAGTGAACTTATTTGTACATGAAAGAGCCATATTGGCAGATCCGGAGGATTTGTTTTTCGATTTTTGTTTGCCAATACCTTCACATTCGTAGCTTGCAATAAACAAAAAAAAAAGCCATCATAAAAATCCTGATTTCTTGATTTATAGCGCGTTTTCAGCGACTCTCTTTCTTACCACCCCACCAAGGCCCCTCATGCTTTGGAAACATGGCACCAATTCTTCATTTTTTGGTAGCAGAATTTGGCTTCGTATAGGGGTTTTGGAGGTGACTATGGAACTAACTTGTCGTGAGTGACAATTTCTCTGTGTGTTGTGATATGATGCTACACATGGAAGACTGCTGCACTTTCCACATAGTGCATGGCAATGGCAACAATGTGCCGATGACAAGAGCTAAAGCAAACGTGCGGATATTTTCGCGTGTTGTTAAATTTGCTATAGGTGAGTGACGCGCAAAATTCACGAAATTAAAACCACCGTAAAAATTTCAGCTTGTACAGTATTCTTTTTCCTACACCAAGCACAAGTATAACTATCATAACCACTTTCCTGACCTTAGTTTCCCCCCTCAACTGTCGAGGTGGTATGATAGCCTGTGTTTCTGAGAAGCCTTTATGCATGCATAGGATCATCATGAATTTATGGAAATCCATCTTGCCAGAATAGTATATGTAATGAGTGTTCTGAATAGTCTCATGGGTGTATTCCAGTGTTCCTTTCAGGGCCATGCTAGCAAATTAACCCAATGCCTACTGGAACCGGGTAGTCCCTATATTAAGTCTGCGTGAATGAAAGAATTCAGTAGTCAACAGGTTAATCAATTGACCTCTTTCTGAAAGAAGAAAACAACATCCCCACAATGAGATGCTCCAAATTTGATGCAAATGTAGCAACTTGAACTTATGGACCCTCATAAAGTATGTTGAGAGAGCTATTAAGTTTGGTTATGAGGCTGATAGCTTTCTGGGAAATAAAATGCTGTGTCAGCATGAAGTGATAGAGAATCTTCCATCGTGTATTTCATTGCACAAGAAATTGGAGCTTGAAGTAATGCATAGGAATGCATGAGTATGTGCATTCTGTGAATTAATGTACAATATCATGCTGGTCTTATATTGTGACCTCTCGAAGTGTGGGCTTGAAGTGATTAACCCATTCGTGACAGGAATTATTTAAAACTTAATTTGATCAGCTTTTATTCTTCAAATTGGCAACACCAACATTTTTATTTTATTGCTACATTTTTCTTATAAGACATGTATCTGAAATGAATATAAATTGACTGAAATTATGATGAGAAGTCAAAAAGTTGCCAATTTGCAGGGAAAAACAGTGATTTTAAACTTTCTATCACATTGCCACTTTAAGGATTTTAATGCTTATTTTCCTTTAAAAAATTTTCAGCATCAAACAACGAATATTCACGCAACCAAAATGGGCACAGTTTGTGCAGAATTTTTTGCTCTTTCTGCTCATGTATTTGGTATGATTTTTAAGGCTCTGCATCAAAAGATATTAGGACAAACCACAAAATGTGGACCTCTGTCACGAATGGGTTAAAGAGAGTTAGATATTTTGAACATTTAAAAGGGACTGCTGTTTTGCTATGTATCATCAGGATCATAATTTATGTGTAGAAACATGACTGTGAGTTATTTGAATTTACAATCGTACAATCCTTTTCCTTTTAATTTCACCAGACTTGGAAAAAAGGGTTTTAAAGTATTCCAACTGACAAAAGACATTTCCTCTGTTATGTTAGGGTTTCATATTGCTTTACTATATTCAGAATTTGAGTTTCAAATATTACTCCTATGAATAGATATTGCAAGTTCAAATGTACTCTCAGTTCTCAAAAAACAAAACAAAAATAAAAACAACCCACAAGTGAGTAGATAGGTCGACATACACATACGAGCAGGTGCAAAGTAGATCATGTATGAAATCTAACTGCTGTTCGATTCTGTGCTATCTTTTCTCATGTTAAATCATTTATCATCTTCAAACTCCTTAACATTTAACCCCTGGAATGCTGAGTAATGATTTTTTTCCTTATTACTTCATACATTCTAGCTGTAGACAACATTATTTTTTCAAGTGAATGGTTGCACTTTAAAAGTATACCTGTTGAGAGTAAAAAAAGGCATGACACACTCTAAATTTCTTAGATTAGAAATTCATCCAAGTCGATTGTAATTAGGAACAGTTCCAAAATTGAAGTAAGAATTTAAGATCAGTGAAATTGATTTCTAAATTTATTAGATTAACATTTTTAGTTGAATTCTTGATTTGTCCCTTATTTGAGTCAAAGAAATTTAGAGTGTATGAGTTATGACTGTATGGTTGCCCGCAGTCATGCACTATATCATACAATGTATATTTGTGATTTATTGTCAAAAGTAGCTTTTTTGTGTATTATGTTACCAAAATGTTCATATGTATGCAGAAGAAAATGAATCAAATCAAATCGAATATCATACAATGTAGCAATATTGGGCTTGTTTGGAAATGAATGAATCATCATTATGAAGGGCTTTGTGTGAAATAAATTAAATCTTAGCATTGTGTACTGTCAGAAAAGACATGAATCATTTTAATTATGATGATACAAAGAATACAGACTCAAATACTAGTACCTCACTTTAATACCAAGCAGCATGCATACAGGATGCTCACACTTGGGTGACATAATGGGTCTGTTGCAGAGTGCATCCATACCAGTTTTAAATTCCAGATTTCTTCCTGATTCAGTGGAGTTAATGTATTTGTTACAAGGGAATTCCCCTATAGCATCATACTGGAATTAAAGAGAGGAGTGGATCATTAATAGTTTGAGGAAAGTATTATAAAATGTGAGAAAGTTATGATATATTAAAAGAGTTTTAATAGATCTGATAGAGTTGGCATGAAGATGCACTCAAAATATAAAAGGCATTGTTTGTTGGTAATGCTTGGGCATTGTCATTTTCTAATTTGAGTCCTGCAGTTTTGGTATTTTTAAATTTACTTTAGTGAATGGCCCAAATTCACAAGAGGTTTATTTCAGACTATGGTTTAAACCTTTACTATGGACTAAACTGAGCATAAATAAGCATATGTGCATTACTTCCCGCCCATTTCATTGTGCAAGAGGATATGCCCATAATACACTTATGGATGATCAAACCATGGTTTAAAATAAACCTCTAGTAGTCATTTGGGCCAGTGGGTGCAAGTGTGTACCCCCTCAGGGTTATATATTATATTTTTACCTCTGTGCAATTAATTCATACTGTTTAACAATGACATCTTTTGCATTTGGGTGTGTCTTTTATTATGCAAATACATTTTGCTAAGCTTTGTAAGACTAATCTTACCAAGCAAACAAAACTTTGTATGGACACACCATGAACATGAGTGAAGAGGAGCTATAGCCATAGCGTGCACGAAACACTTCATGAGTGTTTGCTGTGCAAACAGGGTCGCCATGGTAATTTATCAAGCAGGAGCTTTGAGATTCTCCTTGTTTTAACCCGTTGGGCATGATTTGATTTCAGTATAACATACATTTTCCATACACCCTAGCCAGAGTTATCACAGGGTTAGTGTTCTGTGGGTTAAAGGAGGAGGCTCTGTTGATCATCCCTGCTCTGTTTAAACTTTGTTACATATATTTTTTTCTTTTCCAATTATGTATCTTCCTGACTTAGGTGAATGATTTCAAATAAATTGGCATCTGGGGTAGAAATGTGGTCTTTGAAGCATGAGGTATGATCCAGTGATGAAACCAAATTGTGCTCGGTGAAGAGGTGTTAACCATTATTTCACCATGTCCCTCGGATAGGACTTGAAATCATATAGGTTGCCTGTCTGCTATAGTCATGTTTATAGTTGCCACTTTTGTTTCAATATCATATCAGAAATGGAAATTTGCATTAAACAAAAATATAGAAAAGGATATGATGATGACACACTAGCTACCAACGTGTCTTTCAAAATTATATGCTAAATCATATATATTCTTTTTCTCAAACAGCATGCACTTTTCTATTCAATCTCCACACCGTGTTAGTAGCAGTAAATCCTCTTTATCTTCTATTTTTTTTTGTTTGCTCTGGTTACGCCAATTTGAGAGGACGGACGCAATCAGTTTGTGGTTCCGTCGGACGACCATTAATTAAGATTACGGCCAAAGATAGATGGAACACGTTGAGAGCGACCTTTTATCTAACTGTCAGGAAAGCGATGAAATAGATTAAAGCCCCAGCAGCAGAGTGTTCGCATGGGACCAATCGCAGACAAATCTGTATCAATCGCCGGTTCCGTTCTTCACAGACCTTCTAGTACATATTGTCATGAGTACTATGGATTATTTCCCAAATGTTGCCCACAGTTGCTGATGAAATCTAGGTTAATTGACTTTTTATCATAATAATGACACTCATAAGGAGCATAGTTTCACCTCTAGTCTTGCTAGAGGCAAATTTGTTATTGCTTAGATTATTTTTTCTTAAATTAATTTATATCGTATATGAAGTCAGCAGTCCTTTTAAATGATCTTTTAACCCATTGAACTCTAAGCCTAAGGACTACTTGTGCTATCTATGGAAAATGTGTTTTATACCATTTTCTGAATCTATATTGTTTGCCGATTTGCTTCTCCTGTTTTCTGATCTCTTGAAAGTTATAGTGAGTATCAAATATAGTCTTCTGAATCTGCATTGTTGCCAATTTGCCCTGTAAACCTAGAAACCCATCTGAACAAGAAGCTTCTACTTAATGAAGAAGATAAGAAACTCTTTTGCTTTGTCTTTAGAAGTGGTTTTACAGAAAGTATCATATGATAATTTAATTGTCTTATTTCTCATCAGAATATTTCTAAAATTTATAATGAAGAAACAAGGAAAGTTTGTCAGTTTTGGTTACTCAGAGTTGTTTTTTTTTAAAAACCTTTTATTGTTTATGATCACATTCCAATGATAGAGAAGCTAATAATATTTTATTGATTGCTTTGAATAGGTATGTAGGTTGGTGGCATTCATATAAATTCAAATACACTGGAATGATAATAGAAATCCTCATAATTTGTCATTATTTGCAATTTACTAAGTATGTTACTCTGTCACTCTATGATATTCATAAAAAATAAATATGCATTAGAAAGGTACAAAAGAAAAGCTAACAATGTGTTAATTGATTTCTATTGATTCTGCATGTTTGTGTGTTTGATGTCTATAATAAGCAATAGTTCATTAGGTAAAGGATTTTTTGTCATTAAAATTGATATGTTAAAAAGGTGCAATTAAAGCTATTTATGTTTTAATTATAGTTATTGAATAATTCATTTTCTCAATTATCCTTAAACGTGCAGTAGCGTGCGCACACACACACACACACACACACACACACACACAAATACAGAATTGATTTTAAAGTTATTTATTTATTCTTCAGATGAGCTCTGATTGCATTGAAAATGTTCAGTCCTTACTGTAAGTTGACATCAGTAATGGAAGTTTGTTTTGACAGACGATAACATTCGTTTTCTCGATTCTCGCGCCAGTCCCGAGACTTATCCACTAGACCACGACACCTTGCTTACAGTAAGATGAAAGAAAGTGCACTAAGTTTACAGTTCCCTCCCCCTCCCCCCCCCCAAAAAAAAGGGGGAAGGGGTAATTCTCTTTTTGTAGAATCTGTCAGAATTTAGAGCACATGAAGTTAAAAAACCATGCATGAGGGATAGAATCGCATGTCGTGAATTGGATTGATTAACAGTTATTGCAAATTCTAATTTGATTTATGATTATAGATGTATTTTTACCTTATGTGGAATAATGCATTCAAGACCTATGCATTAAATTTTCATCATTTTATTCAGTCATTTCAGTAAATCATGGATACATATGTAAACAGAAACAACAGGCTTCATTTTAGTGTAGGCTATGACATGTGACCTTTACAGTGGAAATTTTGGATTGACAGCAAATGAATTTCTTGGGTTTTTTTTTCAATTTCTTTACATGTATCTACATCTTTCTTATATGTATCTGCATTCTTTTGGTCAGCAGTTGAGTTGTGTGGGAATTTTCTGAGCTCCCCAAAATATATATATATTTTTTTTTTGGGGGGGGGGGGGAGTAGCTCAGGTAGATGGGGAAAATAGATGACATAGCTTGGCATCTTTAGTAATTAGTTTGTTGCAAGAGTGTTTCAGATTGAAAAATATGTGAGTTTCAAGGGACATTTCTATCATGACATTTTTCTAAATTAACATTGAAAGAATTATAAATCTCACAAAATAATTTATCACCTTTCCCCGAACTTAAGCTTCTCTCTAACTTGTATGTCATTATAAGCAGAGGACCCAGGATTCACATGATCATCTACATGTAGCAATAGAAGCTTTCAAGCTTATTTTGGTGGATTTTTCCATTTTGGATAGCCCCATCCACATTTTAAATTGACTGTGTAGTACATACTTAGAGTTGTTTTACTATCATACAAGTGACTGGCTACAAAGGCTAGCAAGCATGAATAACATTTTTTCAGTATTATTAGCATTAGCAGATCAGCGTCTCATCTGTTATTGATTCTTATCCACGTTTAATTGCAGCGTTGACCTTCTTCCATTGTGGGAATGCTCTTTGATCGTTAATGATAGACCGTTTCCACAGATATTGAGCAGAATTATTCTGTAACGGGAAATGATATTGAGTTCTACTACAAAATAACAAGATCTCTGTGAGAAGGTGTTTGGATTTTATCGTTGTGAATTATATGCTGCTGTTACAAGCTTTTGAATGCCAATAGTATAACAAGGGAAAGTTGAATTGATAATATTGTCATAAATAAAATAGTTTTTCAGTGAAATCAAAATCATTTTTATCTGAGACTTATTATTGTATTGCATGAAAATTAAAGTTTTGTAAACAAACTAAGATAAATTCTTAAGAATGTATGTAGTTATACCATATATGTTAGAAATTGAAAGAACTGTTGAAAAGAAACACACATGAATAAGGGGCCATGATGATGCAGTTAGACCAGAAGTAGGTGCCCCATCACCTATGTCCCTGCCATCAGTATCGATAAAAACTATGATTTAGGGATTTTATCTTTATGTCGTTTTGCGAAAGAACGCATCCGGAACGCAAATTTTAAAAATTAAAAAAACAATTTATTTGTCTATTTTGAAATATTGGAAAAGAATTTTCATGATCATGCCACAAGAAGATCGCATAACAATTTACAACGTCTACATGCTACATGTGAAAATATCAATTATTGTTTGAAAAATTTGATTTTTAGATAAGTTTCCATTTTGCGTTCTTGACGCTTTATTTCGCACAACAACAAAAAGATAAGATGTCTTAAATCGGCTGTGTGAGATAGGAAGAATCAATGAAAGGGAAATTTTATGCAAATCCCAAACCAAAATATACATGCTGATGAAAGAGTGAGACTGGCGAGATCTTAAAGAAAGAAGAACAAAAAGGGAGTTCACATCTAGTTAAGATAAAAGTAAATGATTTTCATAAGTCAAGCATCTGGACTTAGTTTATGAAACATTACGACACACTTTTTGCAGTTTGTAAGTGTATGTGTATGTTTGTGTCAAAACATCTAGTAGTGTTTTTAAACCACAAAATGGCGTTATGAGAAGAGAAGGGAGGTTTTGTGTCATGGCTTTAATGTATTTTCAAGAGTTTGAAAATAGCAGTCTGAATAATGTCATTAAATGTGCAACTTTGTCATAAATGTGTTAAAAGTCAGTGTGAATCAGCATTGTTTCTCCTTTAATTGTCCATATATGCTTGTTTGTACATTAATTTTTACTGTTACCAATGTGTGTAGCAGGTTCATTTGAAATGGTTAACATCTTGTGTAAATTTAAAGTACCAATTTTATTAACACTTAGTAATAGTTCTGCATAGTTTATTTACTACCATATAATTTGTTCTAAATTAGTATAGTCATTATTACTTTATTTCAATACTACCACATAACTTTGTGAAACATTTATGCTTTGATGTTATTGTTTCTTATCAAATAAATTTGTATGAATATTAGAATTTTGAATTTGTATATTTACATTAATCAATAGCAAATCTAATATTTTAATAGAATATTACTGATGAAGTTCATCTGATGTAAACAAAGAATTCTTCCCATATAGAGAATATTTTGAATAATTTTTTACATTCTTTTATCAGCCTGCAGTTGATGATACAACATCATGCTCGAAAAACACATTATTAACCAAATTTTTCCTTTTCTTCTTTCTCCCCCTCTCTCCCTCTCTTTCATCACACATATAACATTACTCTGACATCACCGTGACATCACTGCAACAAATACCTGACCTGCCTCATCCATCACTTGATGCCTTTTGTCACATGACCTTGAATACCATTCAATATATTCCATGTCACCAACAGGTAAGTTCTAGACATTGACAATTGGATAAAAAGTTTTGACCCCCCCCTCAAAAAAATAAAAATAAATAAAAATAAGAAAAGAGAAATGAGCCTGATCGGTTTGGCACAGATGTATATTTGACGAGTTTGGAAAGCTTGAAGACCTGTGAAAAATAAGTAATGCAATTTTGTTGTGCTTTTTAATATTCCATTGTGAAGGGTATCACTGAATGAGTTGAAGTTCAATATAATTTGGTTCCCAGGTTGTCTATTTAAACAGACTCTTAAGTTATCAGGCTCATTGGTATGGCTCATAGTTTGCACCTAAAATAAAAAAAAAAATCATAATAGAAAATGTCTAAGTAGCTATGCAATACATGCGTTATCATTTTGATAGCTTAAGCTTTGCAACAGATACCCACTTGACTATTGCATGATATTTTATATTTTATGCTTTGTTCGTGTGAACATTCATGTAACTTATCAATTTAACTTGCAATTTGTGACAGTTCCATGTCTCGAATGTTTCTGGTTCTGCAGCATTGCGTTACAGTAGTGCTGCTTTTAGCTGCCCTTGTCCCATCTTCTGTGGATGTAAAAGCCCGAGTGGATCGGATAATAGAATTACGGAACATGCCTTATTACGCCAGATTGTTAATTCTATTGATTAATTGAATTTGGCAGGGAATGGTTAGTTACCTCTAAATTCAGTTACAGACTGCGTGTAAGCCATTTCCACCGACAAAAAAAAAAAAAAAAAAAAAAATATCGAAATGTTGAGTTGCCTCCTGTGGAGGTGTCTTTTTTTTTTGTGAAATCTAGATTTAAGAAATGTCTTTTCAAGAGAATTGGGGTAGCAAGATCGTTTTATATGCTGTATAATCATGCATTTAGATGCAGTTATCATAGAGAGAGGATGGATTTTTAAAGGTGACAACAAAAAAATATTGAATGATGTAGAAGGGAGGGAAAAAAAATGAGGGATGGAAAGAAAGATATGGAGTGGAACGTGTTTATATTCCTTAAGTGAACTGCCAGTTCAAGTGGGTCGAAATCCAAGTTTTAGTATTTTGCAGGTTAAAAATGCAAAGGAAAAATGATGATATAAACATAGTTTATATTAACTCGGGGGGGGGGGGGGGGGTGAATGTAGAGTTTGTTGACTTTTAGTTTCGTGATTTTAGGAATAGCTTTCATCATGTTGTATTTCATTTTTAATTCAAGTGATTGATTGATTGACTCATTTTGTTTACCAAATATAGAAATATACAAAGATAACAGACATATATCATAAATGAAATATTTTAGTCCATATCATATGAAATACTCTTGCCCAGCATGCATGCTTGTGAACAGTGTAAAATGGTGGGAAAGCTCCCTGTGGAGTGGAGATGGTGCACACTTGTGACAAATCCAGTGATGAGGAGTAACAATAGGGACATTGCAAAATGCATTTACGTACTCACGTAACATACCATAAAAATGTGATACATTGTTATCAGCATCATCATCATCATCATCATCATCATCATCATCATCATCATCAACATGAACATCATCATCAACATCATCATCGTCTTTTTTATTTTGCTTTTACACAGGCTTAAAGGGGGCACCCAATGCTGAAACAATATTAT
This sequence comes from Echinometra lucunter, assembly GCA_029962745.1. Lineage (NCBI taxonomy): Eukaryota > Metazoa > Echinodermata > Echinoidea > Camarodonta > Echinometridae > Echinometra > Echinometra lucunter. Next base: position 14,168,412 of record CM057159.1, on the reverse strand, counting down.
TTCATTTAAAAGAGCATGATTTCATTAGCAGAAAATCATCTGCCTAAAGTTTTTTTAAAAGTCGTGTTGCCAAGGAAACCCCCAAATGTGGTAAGATTTCAGGATATTTTTGACCCCTCAGCTGTGACCCAGTTTCAACTGGGTACCCACTTTTAAGTCAAAATGACGTCAAAGTGGGTACCATGTCGCGCAATTCTAGTAAAATGCGCGCAAGGTATAATACATATTGTACAGTCTAGCGTGCAGCATAACTGCAATGCGCGAAGCTGGGTACCCACTTTGACGTAATACCTCAAACTCAAATTTTTTGGTCAACTCTTGACTTTTCATGAGATAATTAGCCAAAATGCATTGATTTCCATTGAAAATCATCAAATTTTTAATGTTATTCTTCTTAGAATTCTATTCTCGATCATATATCAAAAAATCTTTTACCATTGTGTAATCACTTTAAAACTTGTTTGACACTCCATAGACAATATATTCTAATGATGAAGAACTTTGATCCCCCTGTTTCCCATCTGTGGTCCTTTGGCAATGGCAATTCCCTCCACCTGCTCCATACAGTGTCAGGTTATGATAGACAACCGGATTTTATTCAGACATCCGTTGCGGACAATGTTCCATGTCTCGGCGCCCTCTTGAGACAAGCAGCTGATGCCCCGCGGGAGTCCCTGCCCGATTTCCATTCATGTTATCCTGTTAGCAGTGGGCCGAGAATAGAAGTGCAAAAATGTGGTTTTTCAGGATGGTAATAAACCTGGTTACATATAAATGATGTGCATTCATGTTACAGGTTGAGGGAATATCTAGGTCCCAGCTTTTACTTATAAACTTTAATCGATGGAACTTAAAAGAAAAATAGAAAAGTGTCCCTTACTGGAATTGTGGGCCAAAAATAGAAGTTTGAGATGTGGTTTTTCAGTGTAATAAACCTGATTACATATAAATGATCTGCATTCTTGTAGGTTTAGCAAATATCTAGGTCTCACCTGCCCTTATTAACTTAAGTCCATGGAATTCTAGAATTTTAAGAATAATCGGAAAGTGTCTTTCTATGGCAGTTGAATGCCAAAAAGTTAAGTGCAAAATGTGGATATTTTTTTAATGATACACCTGTGCCATTGCATAAAACTTGCTATTATAGTAACTTTGCCATCAATGGTAAATTTTATGGAATACTGGATTTTGATTGGCTGTTGAGCAACGTTACCATTGATGGTAGAGTTACTATAATAGCAAGTTTTTATGCAACGGCACCCTGTCTTATTTAACCCATTGCCTGTTGAAACAGGTTGGCCCTTGTGCTAAGTCTGTGGGAAAATGGAGAATTCAGTAGTCAACAGGTTAATGAAATATTCTTGGAAATGGGGAATATATATGTTTCCACTGCTATTCTAAAATTTATTCACCAGAATTTTACACTTGTGGAAATAAAAGAAAAGTGTCTTGCAGTAGAATATTGAGCCAAATATGTTAGTGCAAAATGTGTTTTTCCAGGATACTTAACCCTTGTTACAAATTAAAAAGAAAATTGTGATCATGTTTTGGAATGGGAATATCTTGATTTTGGGCAGTTACTTGAAAACACAAATCCCTGAATTTTAAACTTTGAAGAATAAGAAAGAAGTGTCTTGCAGTGATTTTTGCAGAACAAAGATAGAAGTGCAAAAATGTGATGGAGGAGGAGGGAGGGGGGGGGGGGGTATTCTGATTGATGTATTCATGTGGTAGGGAATATCTAGGTCTCTGCAGTTTCTCAGAAACAATTTGATCTTCCAAATCTTAACTTGAAGGAAAACTGCACAAACACATCAAAAATGGGTTAGACAAGAGTCACGGACTGTCTGTTCAGCGACAGAAGGATATTAGCTCATATACTTTAACAGAATTTACATCCTTATGTCTCTCAAAAGACAATAAATTGTGTTTGTCTGTGTATTTTTATAGCATGTTATGAGAACATGAAAATTGATGAAACAAAGAGTTGATAACAGAAATTCAAGTTCATATTCGGTTTTGTTTGATTCAGGACAACATTTCAGTTACCTTTTCCACAGAAAATATGTGCTGTGCATCGGTCTACAATATTCATTCATTAGATATTCACTGGATGTTATATTTGAAGATTAAATTGGATTTTTATTAGCATGACGGCAAGTAAGTGAACTAACCAGAATCCGGGAAGAACTGTGCATACGAGTTTGTATGCAATTTAGATACATAGTATTAAATGTTGTATCATTCAGGGTGCTACCTCTTCTTGCACTCTGTGAAATCGTGCATTAAAAAAAAAAGGTCAAAATTGGTTAATTGTAGTAGGGCTCTATATACCCCACTGCCATTCCATGTTCTAAGCCATTAAATGATCTCGCGCAACCTTCAGAGCCCTACAAACACTTTGACCTCTTAATACTAATCCACCACACCTTCCCACTTAACTCCACGGTGCCGACCCAAGGCCAGAACCAGACATCAATTCGTTCCTACTATCAAAGTGCCATCCGGCACCCCTCATCAGCATTTCCGCAATCAATTTATAAAACGTTCTCTGCAAATACAATAATCACGAAATGGACATGGAGCAATTTATCAGTACACACACGCATAGGAAGCATCACGTACCATTCCATTTTTAGCATACAGATTTTTTTCTTTTTCCTCTCTCCTGCCTCCCCCCCCCCCCCTATGGCTAATGGTATACAGTAAATGCATATTGAATGCATCCATTTGTTTTTCATAGGGATCCAACTTAGTGCTTCAGGTACTTAGTTTTGACCACTAGAGGGCAGTATATCAGAACTGTGCCTATGATGTGAGGTGTGTTTACATTCTATCAATTTGTCACAGACTTTCTTATTTTCAATTTTTTGATTTTTCAAGTCATTTCACATTAAGGAGCTCTTATGGCATTAATCTTGTCTATGTATACCTTATCACAGATTTGTGCCTTAATTTCTTAGTTGTTCTTAGGGCTGTACCTATATTTTTTTCCTTCAGCTTTTTATAATCTCTGTGATATCATGCCTCAAGGGTACTAGCCTGATTACTCTATAAGCCAATACTTTAGTGTACATATGTTTTAGTAATTTCAGACAATTCTGACATTTAGCGAGTTGTTATTATTTTCATGTTTTGAATAATATTCCTAAAATGCAGGCATTTATCAAGTCCAATATTTATAAAAGCAAAGACATAATTGCAAAAGCAGAGAAATTTAAACCACCACAGAATTTCAGCTTATACCCCAGTAACTCTTCTTTTGGCTTAATTTTACATTTGACATTTTAAATATAAATTAAACAGATTTAGCTTTGCACTGTCACTGAACTATGTGAATCCCATGGTAGGAAAAAGGAACATTTATTCAATTCAAAATAAAAGCCTGTAAGAAAAATGGATATATATTTTTTGTTATTAGAAGTATGGCCCATGATATCAAAATACAGCTCAGAAATTGAGCATGCAGATTCAAATAGATATATTACTATAAAATATCCATTTACTTAGGAATAAGTACACTCTCCTGATGACGGACAGTCAAGCTGCCCAGAACATCGAGCCTTCTCTCCTCATCTCCTCATATGGTTTACAGTCCTTTTCAGATCTTCACTCATTCTCAAGAAAGATACTCTATCTTGCCTCTCACTTTCTTCTCCTCTCAACTTTCCCTTTGACTTAACCCATTCATGACAGGAATTATTTAAGCCTAATTTTGATCAGCTTTTATTCTTCAAATTGGCAACACCAACATTTTTATTTTATTGCTACATTTTTCTTATAAAACATCGTGTATCTGAAATAAAAATAAATTGACAAAAAGTATGATAAGAGGTCAAAAAGTTGCCAATTTGAAGGAGAAAAGAGTGATTTTAAACTCTCTATCACATTGCCAATTTCAGGATTTTAATGCTTATTTTCCTTTAAAAAATTTTCAGCATCAAACAACAAATATTGAGGCAGCCAAAATGGGAACAGTTTGTGTAGATTTTTTTGCTCTTTCTGCTCATGTATTTGGTATGATTTTCAGGGCTTTGCATCAAAAGTTATTAGGCCAAACCACAAAATGTGGACCTCTGTCATGAATGGGTTAACAGTCCTTTTCAGGACTAATTACCACATGGTGAACCGTAAACCTCATCTACATTATCAGCACCACCATGCAAACCTCTACCTTCAAAGATCACCTTCTTTGGAATACTTTGCAAAGATGTAATTTCATACAAAAAGATAACACCCAAGATGAAACTCTACACACACTCAAGCATGTCTGGGTGAATTCATTTGTCAGTTTGTTAGAATCATCTTTAGGCATCTTATCTTTATGTCATTGTGCGAAAGAACGCTTCCAGACGCAAAAATGGAAAATTATTGAAAATCACATTTTTCAAACAATGATTGATAATTTTACGGGTAGCATGTAGACCTTGTAAATTGATATAAAATCTTCTTGTGGCATGATCTTTGCTAAAATTCTGTTCCAACATGTCAAAATAGACATTTTAATTTTTGCATTTTTTTATTTTGCGTTCTGGACGCGTACTTTCGCACAATGTAAAGATAAAATGCCTTGAAATCCTTTGAGGGGAAATATCAAGAGGAAACATTGACCTTTCATGTTCTTTGCACATATCTCACACATGCTTTCACGCTTTACCTTCACCTCACACCACCTAGTGCACATCACACCTATGCATCCTTCATCTTTCAACATCCCCTGTGATCATCCGACTAGGCATGGTGACTTCAGTGGTGATGCTTTAGTCTTGGATGATATGAGCCATTTCAGACTACCGGGAAGTTATACGAAATTTGTATTAAAGCTAATGCACAGTTTTGGTAGAAAAAAGAAAATTTACATGGGACTGATTAGATATAGTCTCACATTGTCAACCTTGCATTAAAAAAATACATGTTTTAGATATTGTGCTATTCCATTCATGATTTCCGTTGAATTTTGGTGTAAATATAAAAAAGGAATGCAATATAACAGCTACACTCTGTCCTACGTCAGGACCCCCTGCACGCCGACCGCTCACCACACAAAGATCACAGCACTTCGACATGCTTATTGCATAAATAGAACTCCAATTTTACACTTGTGCAGGCACTGTGTGATGCATTTTGAGGTTGTTTCGACCTTTGATCACTGGCCCACGATCGAAAACATATTTCGCCTCTCTGTTGCGTGATGTTCAACTTAAGCAGGCAAAAAACTTCACAGCATCTTAGTTTGCTTTTATCAATTGCTACCAAGCAGCTAAAAGCAGAGAAATCTGATGGATAATTTTTTGAAGGCCTACCGAAACTGTACATAGCCTTTAAGAAATGTCATATGGGGAATCGTTTACATTCACATCACACTTATATGAGCATCACACCTATGTATTCTCCATCATTTAACATCCCTGGTGATTGTCTGACTCTTGGCTGGTTGACTGCCTTGCCGTCGTTCTCACACTGCAGTAGCCTGTTCAGACTACAGCAAAGATATATGTCTAACATGTTAAGTCTTCATAAGTCAGACAGCAAGTTGACCGCAGCCTAGAGCGGGATTCCCACTCAGTATCTTTTGGTCCACTAACCCTCACGTTCCTTTGTAGACAAAACAACGGGGGATCTGGAAAGTCGATGTGAATACCCGGGCACGGAGAAGCTGATGAAAACCGATGGATGCACATTTTGATAAGCTACCTTAAGTAAACCTTCGGCTACTGGAACCAGGTGGCCCCTGTATTAAGTCTATGGGAAAGAGAGAATTCAGTATTCAGCGGGTTAGGTAACTTTGTAAGGCGTTTTATCTTTATGTTGTGCGAAAGAACGCGTCCAGCACGCAAAATACAAAAACGCAAAAATCAGAATGTCTATTTTGACGTATTTGAATAGAATTTTAGCAAAGATCAGGCCACATGAAAATTGTATATAAATTTAAAAGGTCTACATGCTACCCGTGATATTATCATTCGTTGTTTGAAAAATTTAATTTTCGATGGTTTTCCTTTTTGCGTGCCGGACGCGTTCTTTCGCACAACGCCATAAAGATAAGATGCCTAACAGACCATCATAAACATGTACCCTCACATACATCCTCTTCTTAGAAAGTACCATGGTACCTATTGTATAAACATGGTATTTGAATATACATGTAATTGTTACATGGTTGTACCATATGATGGTATTTTTTTTTCACACGGGTAGCACATTTAGCAAACATCACACCTTAACATCTATCGTTTAACATTCCCAGTGAATGTCTGACTTGGTCTGAAGTCCTGCTTCACTGTCATCTTCGAACTTTATTAGTCTATTCAGACTTACGGGGAAAATATGCAAAAATTTGTGTGAAGAAGTTTCATCATATAATTTTCACATACACTACACCATCCACCTGAAACATCCTCCATCATTTGTGTGAAGAAGTTTCATCATATAATTTTCACATACACTACACCATCCACCTGAAACATCCTCCATCATTGACATTCCCAGTGAACGTCCGACTTGGTCAGAAGGCCTGCTTCACCATCCTCTTTGGATTGTATCACTTGTTCCGACTACAGCGAAGTTATCCAGAATTTGTATAGAGACCCTTGACAACCGCTAGAAGGTGCTCAGTTTAAAACCCGGGTGTCAATTTCCTATACATTAAATGTTTAATGAAATGTATGATGACATTCAAGCTACACTGAGCTGACTTACGCCCTGTTTAGACTGTTGGAATTTATTGTATAAATGTAGCTATCAAAAACCCCCTGCTAAATAGTGGTACAGAGAGCATTCAGCTATGTGGTAAGTGATTATTTGTGTTCTGAATGTTGTATATAAAATGAAGCAAGATGAGCCTGCACACTTGAACAAAAACAGTATCATATTATATAGGTAGCTTTAACAGCGAAATGTGGTGACATGAAAAGACACATCAGCTGGGTGTTTCATCGAGTGTCTTGTCAGCCATTTTCACTGACAAGTTGTCAGCGCTGACAACTTGTCCATGTATTGGGCTAGTCAGATATTGTCAGTGAAACTCACTGACAAGACACTTGATGAAACGCCCCCCAGGAATGCAAAATGCTTATGTTGTTCACGTTCTGGACATATCATTTTATGCCATTCTGGTTCGCTCAGTTATACAAAAACATTGTATGAAGAAGCTACATTTCGCTTTTCTTAAACATGACTTTAGACCAAGCATTTGGTTGAAGTGAATTCATAGAATACCAACCCATGTGTTTCATGTGAACTTAGGTATATCATGATACTGCATAAAGGATATGAGATGATAACTTGTAAGCACGGTTGGTCATAAGCCCGCCCTCTTGTGTCATTTTACTGTAACTTGATGTTCGGACTGTAAGGGCATCTTTATAATGTTTTTATTTGAAATGGTGCTCATACCTCAGTTTTGCTGTACTATGATTTGTCATACATCTCTTTCAGACCACAAAATATTAATCACTTCTTGTATATTTATTGCTATACCAAGAACTAAGACTGTCTGAATGGGGGGTTAGTCAGCTCGGCGGAGCTTGAAGGTCATCGTATATATCATTAAACATTTAATGTAATGTAAATTGACGCTGCGTTTAAACTGATCACCTTCTTGCGGTTGTCTAGGGTTACATTCATCAGCGGAAACCACCGGTCGAGCTTGGAAACGAAGATCGCATATCTTATAGAAATTAGTTTACAGGAAGTTGCCCGGTGAATATTCTTGAAATGTTGACATTTACCCACCACTTGCCCATTGCTCACTAATTTTTCCATCTCTATCCTGTCTCTCTTTGTCTTTTATCTTCTTCTCTCTCTCCCTCTCTGTCTTGCTTTGTCACTACCTCTTTTCCCGCACTCTACCCTGCCCCCCCCCCCCGCCTTTCACTGGTTCTCCCATTATCATATCTGAATATCACTTTACGTTTGTCCAATTCTTTACTTCTAAATTATAGCCTTTCTTTTTTACACCATTAGATCTCTTCACACCATCTCTCTCTCTCTCTCTCTCTCTCTCTCTCTCTCTTCCATCTATATTTCAATATTTCTTTGCTTTTAAGGGCTTTTGAAAAAAAAAAAAAATCTTTTTTCTTTTTCTTCAATTGTTGCAGCATTCATATGCCACATTGAACATGTAAGATGATTCCAAAATTTCTGAGAATTTTCTCCTCTACTATACATATACACTATACATTTTGCAATTTGCTTGCTTATTACATGAAGATATGCACATACATCAGCCCTCTCTCTACCAATATAGATAGTGTAATCATCTTTCACTGGGCAAAGATTTTGAGGTGTCGACCATAATCTAAGGGTGTTATGTCCCATTGCTCCCTTGCTCGCTCTCTCTCTCTCTCCCTTTCCTTCTCTCTTTCCTTCTCTCTCTCCCTTCCCTTCTCTCTCTCTTTCCTTCTTTCCCTTTCCTTCTCTCTCCCTCTCTCTTTCATTCTCTCTCTCTCTCTCTCTCGATGTCAAGAATGACAATACTGCATCTTCTTTCCACTCAGAAGGTGATGCTCTTGTCACCTTCTTGCTTCCACCCTATTCTCTCAATCTAGAGGAGTGGAAATCCCACTCTTTTGGGAGTCATTTTAGGGATCACCCACTCCAGGCAGATGACTTTGTTGGAAGTCTTTAAGAAGGTGTGGAAGTGTCATCAGTTTTTGTTATTAGCTCTGCAGGAATTTCAAAAAAAGTTTGAAATTTCTTGCAAAAGTTTCCAGCATCCCATGAACATTTGCATGTTTGGTGAACTTTTTGAGCCTAAAATACAAATGTTGGACTTTGCTATTGTTTTTGACATTTGTATCCTTCGCGAATTGTCATGTATCCTTGAAAACCAGCCTTTACCGCTGCACATATGAAAAAGCCTTAATAACAGCCCTGCAGAAAGGTACCATGGGTACCATGGTATTTTGATGAAATTACCATCAAAACCAAAAAGTACCATGTAAGTACCATCAAATTACCATGATTTGATGGTGATTTTGTCAATTACCATGGTACCATGGTAATTTTTACAAGGGAGGTAATGCAAAACCAATATTTGTATACTGGTGATTTCTGTTGAAGGTTTGAATATATCCCAATCTAAAATATTGTAATAGCACACGAAAATATATCTTATAAGAAAATCACCATTCATATTGTCCTTACATGTATTAAATAAAGAATTAGATAAAGAATTAAATAAAGAAACTTCAAACTTCAAACTTCATATGTTTGCATGATGATAATAACAACAATAATAATGATGAAGGTGATAGTACCACTGCTTCTACTAATGATAATAATAATGATACTAATGATGATAATAATAACAGTAATGGTATGATAATAATAATAATCATGATAATGATAATAATGATAATTGATGATGATATTTACAGTAATAAAAAAAAATGATAAAAGTATGCATGTAAAGTATATGTAATGTACTTACCCTCCTTTACTTATGTACAAAAGGCACAATGTCAGAGAAAATAGCTTAAAAATTACATAGAATGAACCCAATATGCACAGTTTGGAACCAGAAGGGCATTAAGTCTGTATAAAATGTCATGAATTAACGCCTTCTGGCTCTGAACAGAAGATATCATATATCTCTGTGTGAACTTCAGTATACATGATTGTACATACACGATTCTGCTGTGTAAAAAATGACCTTGGATATTAATCAAATTCATCATCAAGCTTCCATCTTCCTATTGTTAACACCCTGGCTGATGAAATCAAATGAACATTGTAATATCATTCCCCCCTTCGAGCCCCCTTCTATTAGAGACGAGCCACTTGCCTGTAATGGTGTGTTCATGCCATTGTGTTGCATTTGTCGCTTTTGAATCATTAAAAAGTGGTGAATAAGCATATTCTCTTGTTCAGAGAATTGCTTTGAATGGGTCCAGGAAAAAGTAATAAGCGATATAATAACCCTCCCCTGTTGAGCCCCTTCTATTAAGAATGAGCCATACACTTGTATTTCAAAATGTCACACTCATCACCTTCCAGTTGTCGTTTTTGTTTGAAATCATTAAAGAGTTGCGAATTCCAAACACATCATTCTCTTGTTCAGAAATAGCTTTTGAAATTCATTAAATGCTTTATATATATATCTTTCTCTTTTAGAGAGAGGGCCCAATAAAATGTAATCAGTGATGTAATATCCCCACCCCCCACCCCCACTTTGGGCCCCCTTCTCTTAAGGAAGCAACAAGCCTGTAATGGCATGCCCATGTCATCACGTTCCAGTTGTTGCTTTGTGAATCATTAAAAAGTTGTGAACACCCAACAGCCTTCAATGAATACTAATTTGACATGTTGCAGAACCTCTAAGCGGTTGGGGGCATTATAGGTATTTGAGAGATTTGTGCTTTCAATTCTCTGTATCTTCCAGATCATTCATCTGTGTTTTGTCTTGTGGGTATATGGGCTATGCTATGCTATGCGTCTTCTTGATACCAAAACGCTTTAATCACCTCATTTTTTGTGATTTGCAAAAAAAATTGAAACAGAAAGATGCAGACATAATTTAAAGCTTTATCAACCTATTTACCTAGATATGTTTTTTTGTTGAAAGTGATTACAAGAATGCACAATATTTCTAATCTCCTTTTTGGAAAAAAGAAAGATAGAGAAACCTTTCTGTTTGCCTTGTATGACTCTTCATAAGGAGTTTTGATACTTTTTAAGATCAAACAATTTTTTTCTTCATAGATAATTTTTTCTTCAGAGATAGATCCTTTATATCCCTGAAACTATAGTCTTAGATATGAAGGTTATTAAAATGCAAGTGCAAAAGTCGCTGTCATTTTGCCTAATCTTTTTTTCCCCCTAGAACCTTAACGTTTCCGTTGAAATTCTGTCAATCAAAATCACACATTTAATAAATGGGTTTTGCATTTCACACTTGTAAAATCCTCCTTTTGAGCCATTATGGAACATTCAAGTTTTTACCATTTGTTTGACCAATGTAAGGAATTCTTGCTTTGGAACGTCTACCGGTACGTATCGAGTAATACCAATGTGGCATATCATATCATGCAAGACTTTCTGAATTTGTATGACCATCTTTCTAGCGGAGATGCCTTGGCACGCCGACACCTGCATGTGATATACACAGAGGAATTGAGCTTAGAACCCTTTACATGTCTAGGTGAACCCCTGTTCAGACGATCACTGCTCATCGTATAACTCTCCAAAAACTGTGTAGCCATGTTATACAATTTACTTTCATTTTGAATGTTTTTGTGGTGAAACATTGTACAAACTGCAAAACAGACAACTTTTTAGCAAAATTGTTCCATTTGAAAACTTTGTTAAGAATCAGGATGCCTTTGTCATGTGAATGTCTCATCGAAAAAAAAAAACACATACACACAAAAAATAACCCATGAAATTTGGCAAACCTTGATGTGAATGCATGTTGATAAGTTGTTATCCCATAACCTTCAAGCATTATCAAGACATAGGCCCTGTAACACAAAGATTAGCGTTTGATCGTGTGATTGATTTTTTACGATTGATTGCACATAGTGATCAATGTAATCAATCGTAAAAAAATCAATCCTATGATCAATTGCTAAGCTTTGTGTTAGGGGCCCTGAACTGACTTTCGATATATGAAGTCAGCCAGCCTCCACAAAACCAGTTTCTTCATTCAGTTTTTCTTTATACGATACATCCATCACATGTGTACGCCCCTTTTACCGTACATGAAATTTGCTGTGATGTGTCTTTATATCATTTTAAAGAACTTTCCTATGGGGTCTGAACAGACTATCACTCTAAGTGGCTGTGTACCAACGGTTGGCTGAAAAAGCATTGCATAGTCACTAGGGGGTTAAAGGGTAAGTCCACCCTAGAGATTTCACTGTTTCAATAAACGGAGATAAATTTGAACAGCATTTTAAAAAAGAAATGAGCAAAATCGGTCAAAGAATAAGAAAATTACACTCATTTACATTTTCTAGCAAACTACTCTCGGCTCTGCAAATTGGCAACACTGATGACATCATATGCGAGCAGGTCTCCATTCACTTTGTACATGAAATTTCACATTTTCTCAATTTTCTTGAAAGTTACACATTTTCTAACCCCCATAGTCAATGTATGTTCAGAAGAATTGCTTTTTACCTAACATACTTTGACTATTGGGTAAGAAAATGTGTAACTTCCAAGAAAATTGAGAAAATGTGAAATTTCATGTACAAAGTGAATGGAGACCTGCTCGCATATGATGTCATCAGTGTTGCCAATTTGCAGAGCCAAGAGTAGTTTGCTAGAAAATGTAAATGAGTGTAATTTTCTTATTCTTTGACCGATTTTGCTCATTTCTTTTTTAAAATGCTGTTCAAATTTATCTCCTTGTATTGAAATAGTGAAACTTCTAGGGTGGACTTTCCCTTTAAGGTATTTCCTGGCACTCTTGGGGTTGGATTGTATGAGGCTGATAAAATAAAAGAGTCTATTGGTGTAACAGCATGGGAGAGAATGTCAACTTGTGACCAGAGTGTGATAGGAAGGACTTTTGTTGCATTTTATGAAGAGGGGAGGGTGATTAAATGAGATATAATGGAGAAAGGGTTGAGGTATTTCCGTGGCACTCTTGGGGATAAGGATGCAAAGGTTGATAAAACAAAGGTCTGTTGGTGTAACAGCATGGGACGGAATATCTGCTTGTAACTAGAATGTGACAGAAAGGACTTTTGTTGCTTTTTATGAAGGTGGGAGGGGGGTCATTAAGTTAAGAGGAATAATGGAAAGTACTGCTTAACCCTTTCCATGTCAGGTTCAGTTCCAAAAGTGGGTATGTACCATGGCATGGTCAAAGCATTGGGTAGTCACTAGGAAGTTAAAGTATTTCCTTGACACTCTTGGGGATAAGGTTGTATGAGGCTGATAAAATAAAAGTCTGTTGGTGTAACAGCATGGAAGAGACTGTCTGCTTATGACCGGAGTGTGACAGAAAGGACTTTCGTTGCATTTTATGAAGAGGGGAGGGTCATTAAATGAGAAATGATGGTGAGAGGGTTAAGGTATTTCCATGGCACTCTTGGGGATAAGGATGCAAAGGTTGATAAAACAAAGGTCTATTGGTGCAACAGCATTGGACAGAATGTAAACTTGTGACCAGAGTGTGATAGAAAGGACTTATGTTGCTTTTTATGAAGATGAAGAGGGTGGGGTCTTTAAGTTAAGAGGAATAATGGAAAGTACTGAGATTATGCTTAACCCTTTCCATGTCTAGGTTCAATTCCAAAAGTGGGTGTGTACCATGGCACAGCCAAGAAAGCATTGCATTGTCTATGGAGCTTTTACTAAACATTCGGGTCGCGTTGCAGCGCGACGCGCTGGAAAACACTCGGGTCGCGGCTCGCTGAGCCAATTTTTTTTTAATGGTGTCTTCAAATCGGCCTACACGATGGGAAAATTTTATTGAAAATTATTGATTTCTTTATAACCCTTTTTCATTGTTGTCTTCAAGGCGGGTTCGAGGGGAAATCTACTATAAAAAAAGAAAAGTTGAAAGTTGCTCTTCATTAACTGATAGAAAAATAAGAAGACAAGAATTAGGATTGACAATACAAAAGAAAGAATACTAGGTAGATAAACTGAACTTTAAAGGAAGTGTAAAACTGCAAGGAAGGGAGTATGACAGAATGGAAACGAGGAAGAATGGAACGAGTGCAAAGATGAACTGTGGGAAATTGATAAGAGAGGAATACAAAAAAATGAAACAAAGGAATAGTATGGAATGATAGGAGTGTAAAATTGTAAAATTGAAAGAATTTATTGGCCAAGTTTAACAGTGATAAAGATTTTTTTGTAAATCACATGATAGAAAAACAGAAGGTAAATAAAGGGATAGAATAAAATGTAGAATTTTGTTATTAAAGACTGAATGTAGAATTTTGTGTTAAAGACTGACATATGAAAATGAAGTTAATAAAACTGAATAGGATAGAAATTACAAGGATGGATGGAAATAGAAAATGAATTGTGGGAAACAAAGAACACATTATAATAGGGTAAAAAAAGGAAAAGAAATACAGAAACAGAGAATATCATTGGTCTTATGGAAATTGTGGTAAAATGCACTAGAAAAATGAGGATAGATGGGGACGAGATGAATTGCAGAAGAATATGGAATCACACTGAAGAGAAATGAAGGCGGAAATGAAGGGAGAGAAAATATCTTAAGATGTACATACACATGTAGGCATGATTAGCAATGTTTCAAAATTGTCAGTAATTTCAAATCTGTGCTTCAATAAAATTTTCCCATCGTGTGGGCTGATTTGAAGACACCATTAAAAAAAAAATGGCTCAGCGAGCCGCGACCCGAGTGTTTAGTAAAGCCGTCTATGGGGGGTTAAGGTATTTCTGTGACACTCTTGGGGATAAGGTTGTATGAGGCTGATAAAACAAAAAAGTCTGTAGGTGTAAAAGCATTGGAGAGACTATCCTACATCTGACCAGAATATTATAGAAAGGACTCATTGCATTTTTAATATGAAGAAGAAATCTCTGAATGTATAAGAGAAGGAAAAGGTATATGGAAGTTATTAAAAGAGAAAAGAAAGGTTTTAGAGCTTTCTCTGGAAAAATGACATGGGGTCCTATTGACATGTTTTCTTGAAGATCACCTAAACTTTTTCTTGGAATATACTATCTGGAAGACTAACACAGTGAAGATTATGTCTTAGCCTAAGGCAATGTAGAGACAGAACTACTTGTCTGTAGGGCCTTTAAAAAGGAAATATGCATCACTATCATCTTTTGCCCAGCTTATATAATACTATTGTATGAGACTTCCCCCTTCTTCAGTCATTGATAAATTATTCTTTTTCAGTAAATACCTCTGTTTGTCTTGTCACTTTGCAAACATCTCTTCTTCTGCTTATAGCATTTAATTATGCTACAGTAATGTTTTCATCCTCCACCCTCTGAAAGTAAGTTCTTCTTTCTTTCTTTTTCTTTTACTTTTACTCTCTCTCTCTCTCTCTCTCTCTCTCTCTCTCTCACCATTTCATTTCTCCCTTCCATTCTCTTTACTTCACTTTCTGCCTTCATCCCTTTCACCACCTATTCCATACTCTCTTTTATTCACTAATTCAATTCATTTTCCATAAAAAATCAGTACAAAAAATATACAAAATATATATTATAAAACAGTATAAATCAGTTGCAATCATATCTGTGATACTACAACAAAATAGGCTTTACAAGAAAAAAAATTAGTAATTCACTGTCATTGCATTCAAATTGTGGAGGGGCCAAAAGTGAAGCAAGGCTTGTTGTGGTTAAGCCCCATTTTCCTACCATAGACCTATCAGTCCCCTTTATTTTGTGTTTCCTCCCTCTGCTTTCTTCACCATTTCAAATCTGGATCTACCTTTCTACCCCATCTCTCTATCTTACTCTCTTTCTCTTTGTCGTTATCTTCTCTGTGTCTTTCCTTTTCTCTTTCTCTTATTCTTTCTTTTTCTCATTCTCTCTCTCTCATTTATGCTTTCTTTCTCTTTCTCCTTCATGCTCAATCCTCTTATTTCTCTCTCTCCCATCTGCCATTCTCACTTTCTCTTTCTCTTTCTTTCTCTTTCTCCCTCATTCTCTTTCTTTCTCTCTTTCTTTCTCTTTTTCTTTCTTTACTGCTCGCTCCACTCCTCTCCCACTACCCTTTTCCTCTCTATATATTTCATTCCCTCTATTTTTTTTCTCACTCTATTTCTTCCTTCTGTTACTTTCTCTTATCACCGTCTTCCCTATTACTCATCTCTCTCTGTCTCTCTCTGTCTCTCTCCATATTTTTCTCCCTCTTGCAACCCCTACCCCCACCCCCTCCTTCAGATGCCTAACATGTTCATATCAGCCCTCACCCGTCGTCCGAGTATGCCCTGCACTTTTCCGCCACCTCGATGACATTGCACTATCAGTGAAAGCATGACAGATGACCTTTCGCTTTCATACAGCACCCCCAAAAAACTGCAAGGGAAAGAAAAGATACTTCTCCATCATCTCGACACCATTAAAATTATCACCACGATTCAATGTAACGCATGCACTGATATCTGACACCAAGGATGAATTCTTCCTCATGTTATCTGGTTCAGCAGGCAAAGTCCTGCGACAGACAGTTCATGCTTCTCCATTTATTAAATGAGATTGTATTTCTGCATTTTGTCAGCTGGGAAAGAGGGGAACGAAAGGAATCAAAAGTTCAGAAAAAATGAGAATTGATTGTGATATTGTCAGAGGCATATTTTTAGAGATGTTTGGCAGAATTTTTGATATCCTGATCTTTTATTAAAGAATATTGTTTGGTATTATTTTGAAAACTCATGTATAATTTATATAAATATATTGATGCATCTCCTTCCTCAGTTAATCTTCATATAAATATGTCTGATTCTCTTGTACATATTAAGGTACTGTATAAAGACATATTCTACTTAGTTATGTTAATGCAGAATGTTAGTATCAAAACATATTGTTTGGTATTTTTGAAAACGTATATAATTTACTGCAATATATTGCTGCTTCTTTTTTTTTCTAGTTTATTTCTCAAATAAATTTTTCTCATTCTCTTGTCTATAAAGTTATTGCATGTTGATGTTGAAAATGCCTTTTACATACATGTACACCTACAGACATTTAAGCAAACTTACCTTTGTAAAAAAATTACCTTGGTTGCCATGGTAATGTGATGAAATTACCATCAAATCATGGTAATTTGATGGTACTTGCATGGTACTTTCATAGTTTTGATAATAATTTTGTCAAAATACTATGGGACCCTATGGCATTTTTTCTGCAGGGTAAACACTTGTGCGAATACTGGAGCAAGCTCTTTGTTTGTGATGGTATCACTTTGTAAGTCTAGGGAAAACACATTATAAAAACACTTCAGCTATTTTACGAATTTGAGACATTTGATCTTCTGTCTGTTAAAGAAGAAGTCAAGGTATGCCAAAATGTAATCATACACAGTCAGCTTAAGAAAAAGAACTTTATAAAGAATTAAAAGATAAAATCAAAAGAAACAATAAAGTGGAAAAATGGGGGGGGGGGGGAATCAAGTTTTGGCTTATGTAA
>CM057159.1:14017754-14150827 GCA_029962745.1 Echinometra lucunter | reverse complement strand
ACTTAGATTATCTTCCTCTTCTATCGTGAAGTAGGCTGGACAGAAGAAAGGAAATCCATATTGCTGCAAAGGGGGGGGGGGATTGGGCAGGGTCAGATATATTGCTGTACACATGCACAAAAAAAAAAAACCCATACATTAAAATGATGCTTTTATAGGATGGAGACATTTGAAATGTATGACAAGTTTAAGGTGTCAAAGAAGGCCAAAAAGGGCTTAAAAATAAAGGGAAAAACATTTGTTGGTTCAGTTCAACCATATGCTTGTGAGCTATATACTTAATCAAGGGGTAATTTTTTTAAAAGGAATTTGAAAAACAAAAAAGGGTATTTTTTAATCACTAAATAAAACTTGTTTAAGGTGGTTTTGAAAAACCTGTGGTCATGCATGTGTACAGTGATATATTCTTACTGCCTCCCCCCCCCCCACTACAGCTCATCATAAGAGCCGGAATCATTTATATTTTCACTCTAACATGATATCTGAGTTTAAAAGAATAAATATAATTGCCAATTTGCACATGAAATCAACACATGAAACCATAGTGATTATACACTTTACGCTGCATTTAAAATTCAGAGAGTTTAATAGTGCTGAGTGACAATCAAATTGCTCTTATTCATCAAAAGTACAATATATTGCATTAGAAATAGAGTTTCCTGTGATTTTAGGTTCGTATGCTGTTGTATAATGTGTAATTCTGGATCAGAGGATAATGCAAAAGTGTCACTAATGGGAGACAGTGTACTGCTGTTAAAACTGCGACCCTTCATACAGAATAAATATCCTTTTAGCTCTCAACATACAATCTATGAAATGTAATTTTAGAATGTTCATTGACGTGATCATACATATTAACCTGTTGACTACTGAGTTCTCAAATTGCCATAGGTATAATACACGGGCCACCTGGTTGCAGTAGCCAATGAGTTAACCTCTTTAGGATGGAAAAAAAAATCAAATTCAAAAGGGACAAAAGAAAAAGGGAATCTTTAAATTCCTGCCATTTAATCCCAAATAGTATTTTTCATTTGTTTAGTATTTTTTATTATTACTCAACCAAGACAAATAGAGAACTTTTGTGGAAGAGTAATAATATGAGAAAAATTGATTTTCAGAATCAGAAACATGGAAACTCTGATTATTATTTTAGGTGCTAATTGATCTTGTTTCATTGACAAAAAATGATCTTTATCCTGGAAAGCTAGACTACATTGCCATCAAAGGGACAAATTTGTTTTTCCATCCCTCATTCTCTATCTTACTCGTGCATTTGTAGATAATCTTTTGGCGACATCCCGGTTGTGATTTGGGCTTGCAATAAATTGCTAATTAGTCGTGGCGCGTTGATCGTCATGCTAGCAAACATGGAATGTAATTAAGTTTCCACGGTATTGTATAGAGAGCTTCTGATAAAGAAGATAGCCTGGCTGCATTTGTGTTAAAGGGTAGTGGATTAAAAAAATATATTCTGCTGTGTTTGTTAGAGGTTCCATGCATGCATGCTACATTTGAGATGTAAGCTTCATTTATTATAGTCTTCTGTAAAGAGATATTACTACTTTAAGTACACTGTCAGTGAACATAAAAACAACCGGTGAGTAGATCAGTCCTTGCACCTGTTCATTCTTTCAAAGATGGGGTTCACACCAAACCCAAGTCCAAGTTGGGTTGTGTGCATACATGATTATGTTTTCTTTTATTTCCTCATACTCCACCCATTGAATGCCAGTTTAATTTTTATAACAGTTGATTTCATAAATCCAAACTGTAAAAATAAAAATTAATTGATTTGTACACTTTAAGTTTCCAAAGTATTGCATAAAGCTTTCGATTTGGTAGATTGCTTGCTGAGGTCCCTGGAAGGCAAATATGCACACGCTTGCTTCTGTCAGGACAACTTTTGCTCTAATCATGAAACATCTGATACCTCGGTGTCTATCTTTAGTTCGAGTTACAACTTTTACTCAGTGAATTTATTGTTTCGGATGTGGAAATGGCAGAATTAATTGTACTCTGAGTATTCAAATATTAACCTTTACTGCACAAGGGGTGGGGGTGGGGGGGGGGGGGGCTCTGAGGCCCACCCAGGCAAATTTTGCTATGCAAATTGAACCACCACATTTTACACCATGCCACTTTTTTTTACTTCCCCCCTCCCCCTCCCCCCAAGTCTTGTGTATCTTTTGTCATCAAACTCATGAAAATCGGTCATACAGTTACCGGGTCATGTGACCTTTTGTGGCCACCTTGTCAGCCCGAAAATAGAGGATTTCTAAGTTTTGTGTCCAAAACTGCATTTTTTTCTTCATCTTCATCCTTTATCACTTATAATTTCTTCTTTAAGCTGGCATTATCAACTTTTCTAACTGAAAATTGGTTCAGATAATACCCCGAAACAGTAGACTTAAAGCACATTTAAAATGTTGAAGTTGAAAAACCAAGAAATATTAAGTAATTCACAAAACAAATTCCTAAGAATCACCATCACTTTCATTTTTTAAACATGTTTTTTAAGGTTGATAAAGAATATCTTGCAGAAATATTTCATCTCCAAGCCCCTTCCTTGATTATCAATCAAAATATATATTTATGCATATAATTTTCATACATTATACTATTTAATGAAAATATAAAGATTTACATAGAAATAACAATGAATATGTGTTTTATTATGTGATGCTTGAGGTCCAGGCAAACAAAATTTTTCAGTGATTGGTTGTGTCGTGGATCAGAGAAGAACCTCTCAGCTCCCCCCCCCCCCCCCATATCTGAGAAAATATTTATGTATTCAAGACCGAGATGTGAAAGAAAAACTATGTGGCATGAATGTACAAAAATAGTTCCCTTTTGTAATAAAGACTGGCCCCGTCTTAAAAAGAGTTGCGATCGATTCAAATCAATCTCAACTTTGAGATTGATCTCAACTGTGAACTTAAGAGATAGAAGAATATTGCAAAATATTTTAGTTGTGCTTATCCTTATTTTGGAAATCAGTATTACCATTTGACTCTTAAGGATACAAGTTATATAGGCTTGGGAGAAAAATATATATATATTTTTTTATCACCAAGCAGAAAAAGAGGACTTTGAAATTTTGAAATTTTGTTACAACAATATGTCATCTTCCACTTAAAGTATGTTATCACTGAATTAAGGTACAGATATTAATTATGCTCATTGAAACAAACCTATGGTCTCCAGCTATGCTTCCAAATTTAGTAACATGCATTGTGATTAGTACTGATACAAAAATAATATGGTTCTATTTTTCCAGCTGTATCCACCTTGATGCAAATAGGGTTTCATTATTTAAATTAGATTTAATAAAAATCCATGAGCCCATTTGAAATTTCATAAAAGAAAGACAAGCTACTGAAAGTCCAAAATATTAGAGCCAGATTTAAAATCCTGGCATTCTATTACTCACATCCTATGACTCTGGAATGGATATCTTCTATTGATATGAAATGATATCACATTCAATAATGCAACTAAATGACAGTGTATTTCTATGCTCATGTTGTTTTTAAAAATTGGCTTCCATGCAGCATTACATTGTGCAGGTTAAGGTGGATGAAATGCAAGTTATAATGCCTGACACACAAGAGGGCAGTATACACATTTTGAAGAACACTGTCATTAGATCCACCGGGGGAAGCCTTCCCATGTAATGATTGTGATTTATATACAGGAACAATTCTAAATAGAATTATTAGCTAACTTATTTATTTAGATTAAATTTTTAGTGAAATCATAGACTCGTGCATGTGTATGAAAGTCCTGTTGGAATAAAGTATTTTTTAAAATTTTGTCAAGCTCTTTGAGTCACACCTTCTAATGAATGATGCCATTTGATCTGTAACAAAATATTTATTATCATCAAAATTATCATTTGTATGCCTCCAAAGATGTTTTTTTTTATTTTCATAAGTTTAAATTATTTGAGCATGGAAGTTATATGGAGAGATAATGATGGTATTGTTTATATTTTGATATATGATGACAATCTTGGAAAATTATTAATCCAGTTTTGCTTTCTTTTTCTCTCCCTCTTTCTTTCTATTTTTCTTTATCTTTGTATTTCCTTATTTCTTCTACTCCTTTATCCTTTTCCCATATTCACCGGATGTCACCCTTGTTGCCATGGTTACAGGTAAGTACTGTTCTTTGTTGTAGTATTGTATGATTTCAATATCTATTTATACTCCACGTCCTTTATTCAACTAAACTAATTTATAGTCATTAAACTTTTGACTACTGAATTTTTTTAATGCACAGACTTCCCAGTTCCCTTGGGCAATGTGTCAATTGCCTGTATTTCAGTAAATAGAAATATGAAAAGAATTGGTCATTATCTCGTTTTACCAATGCATGATGCCTCATTCCTTTTTGCTTTTATAGGCAAAGGAATAAACATTGCAGCATTCTTTGACAAATGTTTATCCAAACCCTTGCCCAATTCTTTGTGTTACTTGAAATATTTGTATTCTTATTTCATCCCATCTCAAATCATTTATTTAGGTAAATGAATAAACAGTGCAGCAATTCAGCGTGATTTAAACATAGCAACTCTCATATTTTGCACCATTTTCTTGTAGAGATAGCAAAAATCGGAAATCTTCCATACTAATCATGAACTGATTCGTGAAAGTTCATTCCACTCTAATATTCATTGTATCAAATTAGAATTTTCAACAATTATGGTTTTACTTTGATTAGAAACACATTTGCTAATGTGTGGGCTACACTTCAAATGTGAATTACAAAATATGGGATTTTCTAAGAACAAACAGAGCAATTAAAGAATTGATGGTGAAATGTGAATGTCATTCTTTATGCCATTAAAATGAAATGACAGAATATGAGATTTTTAAAGAACAAATAGAGCAATTAAAGAAGTGTGGTGAAATATGCATGCCATTCTCTTTGCCATTAAAATAAAAGGTTTTGAATTATTACTAATGTCATGCCTGCTCTCAGATAGATGACTCTTTGATTTGCAATCATGCCTCACTGATCTCAATTATATTGAAGTGATTGGTGCATGCCAAAAGAGACTGGAATAAAATTGTGTTAGATGGGATGAAGATCTAAACATACATGGATGCACTATTTTAATCCTGAGAAATGGTATTGGTCTCTATAATAAAGTGCTCCAAACATGGGTGTTCCTAAGGGGCGCAAGGGGGCCATAGCCCTCCCTGCCCTGTTTATTCGATTAAAAAAAAGCAACCCCCAAAAATCATCTATGGAACTTAGGAGTTAACCTTAACCCTATCAACCCTATTCTTAACCCTATGTCAGGTGTTAAGAGGGAAATTTTTTCACCCCCTACCCCCACCCCTCCCCCATCCAATGAGTCTGGCTACCACACTGGCTCCAGAGGAACTGGCAGATTATGAAGGAATTGAATTGAAATACTGAGAAGTCAGAGAGTAAATATGAAAGGTTCATAGCATGGCAAATTGACAAAATTTCTGTATTTCTCCTTAGATTTAACTTTGAAGGTGATTTTCAAGATATTCATTTCTTTTTGGTAAAATAAAACAAAAAAGTGTTTTGATCACTTACCAGAAGTGTGCTCTTTCCTCTGTCATGAAAATTAAAGCTGCCGCACACCAAAAGCTTTCAATCATTAATGTTTACTTGATAAATAAAAGCGTATTTCAGTGTATTCAAAGAAATGGATGACTATCACGTTTGGAAGTATTGCAATTTTCCCCCAGAGGACTTTCTTTGCTCATCGAATTATCAAGTATTGCTTACAGCTGAAAAAAAAAGATCTACCTGGTATGGTATACTCAGCAGTACTCTCTTCATGCAGGAAACATCCTTCTGACTTTAAACAGATAATTTCAACTCCATCTCCAGAGCTTTAAGAGGACTTTCATTCACTCAGACCATTACCCTAACTCAGCTTCATAAGTGATATTTAAACAAAAAAGATATAGGATTTCATGCCTTAATTCATACTGATGAAAAGCAAAAAGGGCATTAGCTTGCATTCCTGACATTGACATAATACCCTTCTGCCTCCCAACTCTCATATACCTCATTTATGCTAGGAATAAGAGTGTTTCAGGACCGGTTTTTGGGGATGGTCAACTCCCAGTATAAATAGGGTATGAGAGTTGGGGGCTCCATGGAGTACCTTAGGACCTGTCCTGGGGCACCCGAACTCCAGTATAAATGGTTGCAGTCATTTAGACTGGTCTAAATTCAGTGAGGCAGGTGCATTCTTTTGTTTTACACATTGATGTTACTGACATCATAATGTTATACAAGCACCAGTTACGCTTAATGTTAATGCTTAAAGTTAATGCTTTGTTTGACACCCTGCATGCAGCTTGGTGGTCAGATATGGCAGTATAAATGGACTTGTACTGGTCTATTAAAGTTGAGGCAGTCCAAGGGCAGTCCAAATTTAGGATGTAGTGTAAATGGGGTTTAAAAGCAGAGGAGTGAAAAATCCACTCTTTAAGGAGTCACATTAGGAATCACTTTGTTTAGGAGTTAAATCCACTACAGATTCTATTGAAATCCACTCCAAAA
The DNA here is from genome assembly GCA_029962745.1 of Echinometra lucunter. NCBI lineage: Eukaryota > Metazoa > Echinodermata > Echinoidea > Camarodonta > Echinometridae > Echinometra > Echinometra lucunter. The sequence continues at coordinate 14,144,272 of CM057159.1, read as the reverse complement.
ATAATGATTTGAATGACTGTTTGAGAGTGAATACCAATATATCCAGCATGTATTTCCCCTCTGAAGCAGAATGATCCCATTATGACTCATCTGAGAGTGGTTTCAACTCTTTAGTATTTATATAGTTTACAGGTTTACAGGAAATATGCCAAATGTCTGCCAAAAAGTTGTTCAAATTCAATAGTTTAATACATCGATAAAATGTGACTTGTAAGAAATTTGACCATCAATCAATCAACAGCTGCTTGTTTCAATGTAGAAACATCTCTAGATGCCATTTTGTTCAAATACCAGCTTCTGATCTCTGGCTCACGTTTTGAACTCCATATTTTCCATTAGCTTTTCACCTGATTTTGCTTCCATTAGGGAAACTATTTCACTGCACTTTGCTTTCCCCATAATTTGTCGTTAACCTTTTCTGGCAAGTGATTCTTTTCGGTTCCAGCTGTAAAGTGCAAGCAAAAAATGGACTCTGAATTGTGACCATGAACGCATTTGGGGAGATGATGATTTCCCTGTAGTTTTCTCTGAATTCTTAATGCAATTTTGTTTGAAGAGAAAGAAATGGATTTCTTTTGGTTCAAAATGATAGTTGGTAGTGTTTATTCTTGTGCGAAGATATCGACAAGACTCTGCCCAAGGTGATGTAGAGATGCAGAAACCACATTTCTATTTGAGCACATCCTAGATAGAGTTTTAAGTGGAAAATGTGTTTGTATTTTGAATTGCCTTTAACAAAGTGAACTTCAGAAATATCTATTTATTCTTTATCGCAAGTTAAAAGTTGGATTGGTACATGGTATAACCAAATAAACATGTAACATATTTCAATAAACTATACTGAACAGCAACATTAAAGGATTAACAATGCAAAGTATTGATAAGAAGATGAAGGAAAAGAAGAGAAAGAAAGAGAAGAAGAGGGAGGAGGAGGAGGAGGGAAAGGAGGAAAAGAAGAAAGAGGAAGAGGAGAAGATATCAAAAGAAATATTAAGATTAAGCGAGATGCAATTCCAGTTGAAAGTACCTTTATGTTTAAACCCAACAAAAACTTCATGCTCTAAATCTTGTTATCCAAATAGAACATAAACCTATTCTCTCAACACTTTTTTACTCGCATAATATGAACTGTATTCATGATGAAAATAACTGTCACAGTGTATCTTATCTAACGGCTGCGTTTAAAAGTCTTTTGTGTAACCCGCAAGACGAGAAAATCAATACTTATTTTGAATGAAATCTTGACCAGTTGTCCTTACTTTTACCGTTACTCAAAGAACAGCTGATGATGAATGGAGGTGCTGCGGTTAGATATATTGATTAAAATGGGCGTCTTCTTTAAATAGCAGTAAACATAAAACACCTCTTTTACACACCCATATGAGAGTATACCCCTTTTTTTCCTTCTTAGGAATTTTTAAATTCTGTGTCTTTTTCTATACTCTTATAAAAAAGTTTCTTGTATGCACCCATTGACATGATTTATATATTCATTAAAGGGGTGACTTCTTTAAATAATGATAAACATACACCTGTATACACACTTACATGTATATGATTAATACTGTTTATATGAGAGGATCACTTTTGTGTATTTCTTAATTTGTCACTTTTTGGCATTTTCCTTCTTTTTGGTATAGGTATACTTCATATCCAGATACTTTTCTGTCTAATAGTATTTTTTTTTGATGGCTTAATTTTTACATTCATGATGGAGCATATTACATTTAGCAGCATAATGGTGTTTACTGGTTTAATGGTAGGAGTTAATTGCCTTCTGGCTCCCAGCAGGTGTTGTACATGGTTTGATTTCTGGGATTCTACTTTCGATCCAGGTCTAAGACTTCTTTTTTCTTTTGATGGCCATTCACAGTTAAATCTTTTCAAATTGAATCAATTGGCTGTTTAGCTATAGATTCAAATTTTGAAGGAAAATAAGATAAAATTGCATTATGGATCACCACAGAAAGAAGTTCTTCCCATTTGCATTTGGAATACAGTTGGATGTTAAAGGTATTGGTTAACATTGTTATGATTAAAAAAAATCTTGTTCTGTTACTTGAAAATGGGATAAGCATAAGGATTATAGTGTAAAATTACCAGTCTGAAAGTTTCAAAGTATAATATCCACAGGAAGTATTTTTAAATATCAAAAATGTGAACCAATGTTTGAAAAATATACGAGGGTCTGCTGCACAGAATAGACATAAGGAGTGCGCATGCGCGTATGACTCACCTTACCGTACTGTGTGTATTGGCGTATCACGCGGCGGGAGGCACATAACGGCATTTTCAAATTCAAGCAAAGTGGTCCTCTTAGTGATTGTCTCGTGAGACGAAGGATAATAAAATCGCCGTTTGCGTCTAACTTACACTTTTTCATTCCAAATTATGGTTGGTTTCAGGGTTTTTGAGTACAAATACAAGTACTCATACACATGTTTCATCTTAGTTTGAGAATTTTTTTAAATCAGCTACTCACAAAGTTAGCCAATGCCTTTAAGTCAGCGTTGATATCTAAACCAAGTAATACATCAGCAGCTTTTGATTTATAATCAGAACATGGCATTTTTACTGTATGCCAATCAATCAAGGCTGCACTTGAATTCTTATAGAATGTCTCCCTCTATTGATGAAATAGAACCAATCAACTGAGAGGCATTGTTTTTATTTTTGTTTTACCTTGTCATTCTGGACATCTTTCTAATTAGGCTGATATCGATTTTCTCGTTGACCTTCTAGTCAAATTTATTGGCAATAATGATCTATACTTAGTAGTACCTTTATCTTGTATCATGGCATAGCTTTGTTCACCACTGAAATGAATCTGATTGATTTTCAAAGTACAATATTTTGATTGTATATATTGCTCAATTATCCTTTTTTTGGGGGGGGGGGATGGGAATCTAAATTACTCATTTAAAGAGAAGCTTGAGTTCCAGGAATGGTTGAAATTATTTTAAGAGCTTTCTCATTATTTTTATCCCTGTTCAGAAGAATATCATTGTAGAAACATTCCTAAAGAGGATTGCTCTTCAAATGCCATCATATTCAAACTAAGATGGAAAATAGGTGAACTGTCCAGGGTGAACATTCATGCCACCTGTGTGTGTGGTCCCATATACTCATTTCTGTATGAAGGGCAAGTCATGGGGGGGGGGGGGGGAGTATGTGGAATTCCTTACCAATCTGGGCCCCTGTTTCATAAAACTTGATATCAATAACAAGTTGCAATAACTGTTATAAGCTACTGAAATTCTTGCATCTGATTGGCTGAGAGCAGATTTGTCATAGAAATGTGGCAGTTGTTACTGATAACAAGTTGTATGAAACAGGGCCCTGATGATTCCAAAATCACAAACTAGATACCAGTTTTTATGTACAACTAATCTAGCTTTCCCATTTACTTGTAGGCAGTTTCTTTCACCATGTAATTGACCAGGGCCCTGTTTCATACAACTTGTTATCAGTAACAACTGCCACATTTCTATCACAAATTTGCTCTCAGCCAATCATATGCAAGGATTTCAGTAGCTTACAAATGGTTTTTGCAACTTGTTATTGATAACAAATTTTATGGATCGGGGGCCAGCCCAGAAACGCAACTTTATCTTTGAATTACGGCATCTTTCTGATGGAGCCCAATTATAAGGCTACCCAACCCTGTTTCCCCTATAAAGCTTGCACCTCTGAAAACGATTAATGTTCCATTATGCTGCAGATTTTGAAATGAGCAGATAACAGTGTTATATTCCTCTTGAATGTTGATGGAACTGTAATGGTGTTCTAGTTATGGATGGAGGACAGTGTCTGGATGATTAACAATTCATACCATCAGACAATGGCAGTGATGGATTAGGAGCTCCATCATCTGATGTGCTCTGATAACCCCACCCTCTCCCTTGGGGGTATGGCAGTGGGATCATCCAGGATGATGTACAGGACTCGGACACAGATCCTTTTTGCACTGAAATTAACTGCTTACTGATTGACAGGGTGCTGTCGGCAGTATTTTAATGATCTCATTTGCCATTTCTCATGTATTTAGCTAAAGAGTGGGACTCCAAAGAGTCAGATTCCACTCTTTGAGGAGGAGTCATTTTAAGAATCACTTCAATTTTGAGAGTGGAAAATTGGTGCACATACTTGTGTAATCCACTCCAAAAAGAGTACTTGAAATCATCAATTTAGAGTGAATTCAAATACGATTTGGAGTGGATTTCACTCTATTTGATGTGGTTTAAACTCTGAAATTAAGTGATTCCTTATTATCATGCTGTTATGACACCTCAAAAACAGGATTCAAATCCTGTATGCTTAGGGAGTAGTTAACCCCTTCATGCCTTGAATGTTTGATCTCTTATGTTGAAATAAACTTCCAAGAATCCCCCACCTCTCCCATTGTATAAAAAGAAAAGGGCAGTTCCAGCGTTACGAACATTACCTTTCGGACGATTTTTTTGCAACTTCAAAAGGTCATGAAGATAAAACCACTTTTTTTATGCAGACTGATAAGATGCAGTCATGAAAGAAAATCCTTGATCATTAGCAGTGAAAGTTTCAGTCCATTTCAGCACATTCTGTGGTAGTCATGGCATGTTGTGTTTTCGTTACAGACATTACATTTGTTGGACAAGAAATGTAATGTCCGCAACGAAACATCCATGCCATAACTACCACATGCTGTACTGAAATGGACTGAAACATTTCACAATTTATAACCAAGGGTGTTTTGTGCATGATTCCATCATATGAGTACCAAATAAAAAAGTGGTTTTATCTTAACCCATTCATGACAGAGGTCCACATTTTGTGGTTTGGCCTAATATCTTTTGATGCAAAGCCCTAAAAATCATACCAAATACATGAGCAGAAAGAGCAAAAAGTTCTACACAAACTGTGCCCATTTTGGTTGCGTCAATATTCGTTGTTTGATGCTGAAAATTTTTTAAAGGAAAATAAGCATTAAAATCCTTCAATTGGCAATGTGATAGAAAGTTTAAAATCACTGTTTTCCCCTGCAAATTGGCAACTTTTTGACTTCTCATCATAATTTCTGTCAATTTATATTCATTTCAGATACATGACGTTTTAGAAGAAAAATGTAGCAATAAAATAAAAATGTTGGTGTTGCCAATTTGAAGAATAAAAGCTGATCAAATTAGGCTTTAAATAATTCCTGTCACGAATGGGTTAATGATCTTTTGAAGTTGCAAAAGTGCAATTTCCGTAACATATGGAATTGCCCAGTATATGCACAGTATGAAAAAGCTTCTCAGTATTAAGCTTTATTTAATAATTTCTTACCAAGAGATATACTAGGTATAAGTTCATAGGCTTTATTTTTTTTGTTACCAGATAAATACTTTTACTAACTATTCTTTATTAGTTTCTTACCGAGATAAAATACTCTTATTCTTCCAAAAATTACTATGCAGCATTCGAGTTTGGAGTTGAATTGCAGACATATATTATAGGATGATTTAAGTATTCGTATGTCTTGTTTAGGAGTTTTGTAACAGTTCCATGCACCACTTTTTTACCTTTTATCTGCCTGTAAACTTATAAATCTTCTCTTTTATTCATCAATTTTCTGTATATCATGACATTATATCATGGCCTTATCTTGCACCTCAAATGTTGAGCTGTCTTATCATGTTATATAAATTTTTGATAACCATGATTTACAACTAAGAATAAAAGTGCCTGGGGGCCCCCCTGCTTCTCAGGCAAAGAAGCTGACATTTTAAGCCATCTCATCAATGCTTTTCATACCACAGATTGCAAGATAAAACACAGAGCTAGAGAGAGAGAGAGAGACAGACAGATAGAGACAGAGACGGAGAGCGAGAGACAGAGAAAAAGATGGGTAAAAAAATAGAAAGTGAAAAATAGACACGGTGAGAGAGATACAGACAGATGGAAAGATACAGAGATACACAGAGACAGAAGGAGAGATTGAAAGGGGAAGAGAGATGGACAGAGAGAAAAATAGGGAGAGAGAGAGAGAGAGAGAGAGAAATAACAGCCTCATGAAATGTGATTTGACCAAAACCATCTCCAAACACAATATCAGTATCCTACCCAAGGTGCGATATCAGTTTACAGTAAATGGTTCCTCGGGATAAGTAATGATATATGATATTTGATAAGGTTTGATATATGATGTTTTGGAGGCAAAGTTATTTTTGTCGCTGCAAAAAGAAGAAACATGTTGCGTGTGGAAAGGAGAAATACAACTTTTGAATGGATGGTTATTAAAGACTTTGGGGTTTCCTCAGTGGAGCATGCCACTTATTGTTTGCTGAGAGACAGAAGGGAATTATTCAAATTGTGTGCGAGTTAATGTCTTTCTAGCCCCGAACAGCTCGTGTACATGATATGATTCGTGGTATGATGATTCTCAGCATTTTAGTGGTAACTATTCAAATGGCTACTAGTTTACCTTCCTAGCCCTAAACAGCTGTTGTGATATGTGATATAATGATTTTCAGCAGTTCAGCAGTAACTATTCAAATTGGTACTAGTTACCTTTCCAGCCCTAAACAGCTGTTGTGATATATAATATAATGGTTTTCAGCATTTCAGCATTAACTATTTAAATCACTACTAGTTAATACAATTTTCTGGCTTAAAACAGCTGGTAAGATATGTGATATGATGATTTTCAGAACCCATAGACCGTTTTCAAAGCAGTAAAAAGGAAGGAACTGATGCTTTTATTCAGTGATAACACAAACCATTTTCAGAAGTGATTGTGAGTGTGCTTTGTCTGCTCTTGGGGGGGGGGGGGGTCAGAAGAAGTGGTTAGAAAATAAGCCTCTTGCATCATTGATAGTTTGTGTTTATTGAACTCTAGCATAAGAAAGATAAATACAACTTAAATCAAAATACTGAGAAAAACATTGAATAAAGTTAAACAGGTTTAAATACCAAGAACCATTATGACATGAAATATGGTAGGGAAAATAATCTCAGTCTCTATGAAATTTCCGATCGTTCCTTTTTATGAAAAATTTTCATTGTAATATCAAAAGTTCCATGAGGACATAAAGTGTCATACCCATTGTGTAAGCTACATGATAAAAATAATGATTTTTTTTTTAATTATTAAAGGAAAAAACAATGATTATTTGACGTACATGTATTCAACAACCTTACCCCATCAGGAGGACTAGGTTCCCACTTTGCCAAAACTTTAAATTTTGTAGGTTTGCTCACTTTGTTGAGTATTCCATTTAGCAGCGCTGATGTGGACAAATTTTTGAATAAAACTATCCAAATTGAATTGTATTTTTCTCCTAACTTTTATTTTCTTTGCTTTGAGTATTATTGTTTTTCCTTCATTACTGTTTTCTCAGCATTGCTAATATGGTGGAAAGTTATTTTTGCCAGCACTTTAATAGATTGGGGAAGCTACATTTATTGATTTTGGTGGTCTGTTCATTTTTTAAGGGGTGGTGCATCTATTGTGTTTGTTCTTTTGTTGTATTTAGAGGGTAATGTTCATTTCTCCCTGCCTCTCTATCTCTCTCCTTCTCTCTCTGCCTCTTCTCTCCTCTCTTTCACTGTTTCACTATATGTTTCATATCCTCATCTTTATTCATCCCTTCTCCCTGTCTCTACCCTTTCTCTGCATACCTTTTTTCAGTCTATTTGCCTCTCTCTCTCTCTTTCTCTCTCACTCTCACCCCTCTGCCCCTCACTCTCTATCTCTGCCTCACTCTTTCTCTGCTCCTCTCTCTCTATTTCTCTCTACTTATCTGCCTCTTTATTTTTCTATCCATCTCTCTCTTCCTCTCTCTTTCTCTCTGACCCTCTTCCTCTTTCCCTATATCTCTCTACTCATATCTTTTAAGTTCATGTAGAAGTAAATAAAGTTAAGACTATCAGTAATTTGTGGGGAGAAAATAATTTCACGGTGCTCAGCTTTGAAAAAAAAAATGTTTTGCAGCTCTTACTCAAGATGATATTAAAACATTATGAAGTGACAAATCCCAGGGATACCGGTTTCTTGAGCAACTCCCAGTAATATTGCATTGGAAGGGTGTTCTACTTGAGTAGAAGGTGTTTGTTGTGGTAGAGCTTTAAGAGGGGCATGTGATAATTAACTAATTTCTTGTAGCCAGACCCCCTTTTTTTATTAACTGGTGCTGATAAATATGGAGTCTAGCCAAATGCGATTTGAGTGAGCATGATGAGGTGTGAAAATTAATCCCCGGAATAAAGGGCAGAGAGTTAATCATTATGGATTTAATGAAGTCTAGTCCCACGTTGCTGCAGATGAGCAGCCTGTCCACCCCTGTTTGCCGTAATGAAAGAGTCCACTAGTGAGCTAATGATAATTGGGTTCTGATATGGATGCAAGGGAGAAAGGGAGAGAGTGAAAGAGATAGAGAAAGAGAGATGGGTGGTAATATTCAACATATGTGTGTAGGGAGGGTGTACAACTTGTATGTGCACGTTTTGTGTGTTGTGTATCATGCACTTTACACCACTGTGTGTCTGTGTGTTTAGCGTTGTGTGTGTCTCTCGTTTATTGATGTGAACACAGAGGCGTCAGATGAGAGAGGAGAGAGAAAGAGAGATCGAGCCGTTAGCATACAAGAAAAAAAAAATACATATACACCGTGAGAATTAGTTCTGTACTGGAATACTCGCTGGTCCATGCAATAGATAATCAAACTGTTTCTTCTTAAAGATCTGTTTAAAAACAGAGAACTTGGAATAACTGCATAAAGCGCATCTAGCCTGAGGTGATAGAAATTGGGATTGTGTGTTAATGTCAAGTCTCTGTCTCTTCTACAATTAAGTGCAACAGTTGCTAAGGAAGCATTTTGGGGAACTAGCACTTAGCAGAAGACACTGCTGAGCCTTGAAGGAAGGAAGGAGTCTTCAGTGGTGGTGGTGGTGGTATTGGTGGTAGGTGCTACGCTGGTGAGCTTGTCACAAACTTCACATCGGTGGATAACCCAGAAACGCTGCTTTACAACCATTGCAGAAAGAGCCTGAATCAACCACCAGAACCAGCAGCAAACAAAGAGGGACTGATTCCAAACGTGGATTGATTACTGTAGATCAAAGCGGTTTCCCCCCATTGCATATTTGCTGGTTCACTGGCCCAGTTGATTTATTCCGCGAAGGGGAAGCGTTTGTGATTTGCACAGCTTCTGATTATGATTATTTCATGGGATGATGGTGTTATCGTCGGCGCAACATGCAATATTGATCGGTATAAACCCACAGCATAGTATCATCTACATGCCAGACACTCCCGTCTGTTAATGGATTTTAATGTGGCATATACACCCACAAGCTAGACGAGCAGCAAGTATCACAAAAGAGTCCTCGTGGAGAATCGGTGAAAAGATTTTGTTTCATGCTCATTAATCTTGTACATGGTCTCAAAGTTCTGAGCCTTGTGACTTCATGCCTTTAGTATATATCAGATGACCAAACAAAACTACTAGCACTGAAGAAAGCCTGGAAGAAAAGAAAACCAGCTTGTATAACTTTTAGCTTAGACAGGCTATCAGGAATAGCTGGATCCTTGCAGGTACAGTTCATCTGTCACAGAAGTGCCTGGAATATATCAAAAGATTAACCACTGAGAGACATACTTAGTTGTCAGTGCATAGATTTGCTTGATTTTCCATGGGATACAATTTTCATAATCTTTAATCTCAAGTTTCGGATGATGTAAGCTGTACTCTCTTTCACAAGGAAGTCTAAGAGGACATTATCATATTCTTTATGTACCCTCTTGGAATATGTCTTAAGACTTTGACAAATGACACTATGTCTAGACTGACCAAATTGGCATGTGCTGCTGTATAAGAAGACCAAACATTCATAGCTCTCTGGTGCTTCAGTCATTAGCCTGTCACTCTTTCTTGTGCCTAAGACATTTTCTCCTGAGGAGAAACGCAACTCCGAATATTGCCAGCTTCCGTGTTGATAAACCCTAACCCCACCCCATTACCCTTTCACCTAAACTAGGACCAAACAAACTACCCTACCCCATCTCCTTTTCCACTTCCTACCAATATCCAATTTGGAATTTATACCGCGTCACGCTTTTGGATCATTATCACATCCCGAAGGATATTACTCCAGTTGTTACCTGTGTTTGGGATTTAAGCTGATCTTAACGTGATATTGTCATAACCAAAGATATGGATGCAGTCCATCGGGTTATGTTGCGGCATCCGCGTGTCGTCAAGACAATCCAGACATGCTGCTTGGTGCAGTGGTTTCTTCTCTGCTTTTGCAGCAACAAAGGTAGGTTCATCAGAATTTACAAAAATATTTATTGATTTATTGATTTATTCATCCAGTTATTTACTTATCTAATACATTTGTTCATTTATTCATTTGATTATTTTACTTTCTTTGTGTGTTATTGCTTGTTATTCATTTGGTAACAATCATTTTTTCATCTTATTACTGATTATTTTGAATATTGATGGATTTGTAAGGAACTCTCTCTCATTGCTAAATTATGATGGTGTGTTGAGGTATTTGACTTACAAGATATGTTTGTGATTAATCTCCAGCAGTATGGTCTGATGAAATCATCCCCACCCCCCACCCCCCAAAAAAATTCAAAGTAACATACGAGATAAACAGGATAAAGCTGTTTAAAAAGTAAAATGATTAGAGTTTCATAACCGTTCCTTAACCATGACATATATCCTAAGTTGTATCGGGCTTAGGGTTTAGCAGGTTTTATAAAGCAGATTTTTGTAATTAGTGAAAGTTAACTTTAATTTCATAATTCACTGCTCTATTCTTTATTTAATGAAACATTGCCATTTCACTTTCTCACAAAATATATTTTTGTAATTTTTTTAAAATTCTGTTGTGCTTTAACGCTTAAAGAAAATGAGAGAGAGGGAGAGAGGCGGTGCCTTGAATCTTCTGTGCAAATGTCTCTCGCAAACATTCACTACCTGAAAATATAAAAAAATCACATTAGCGCAAGAAGGCGCCAAGTCCCTACGCACTTTGTATTTCTCAACCAATGTGGTAAATCACGAAATAGCGTTGGCACCCATTTGACAGATACTTAAGAGATTTGCTGTGCCCTTGTGACTTTTAGATTGCAGCTATCTACCCCTGGCAAAATAAAAAGAGAAAATAATAATGCTGTTCCATTCCAATCATTATCACTTCATTTAACACTTCTGCATAATTTATGAACTACACAGAATAGGTTCTTTGAATCTCTGAATCTAAATAATAAACATCATAGATTCTTTGAATCTGTGAATGTAAGTTCCAAGACTGTGTACTGAATTTGAACTCAAAGGAGTTAAGGAATTATTACATTACAAAGGATAGTAAAATGTCTTTTAAAAATCAAAACACTGATAGATTCTATTGTAAAGATCAGAACCGTTTTTTTTTTTTTGTTCTTGTTTGTTTTGTTTCCTTATTTTATGATACAGGATATCTGAACATTCAACAACAACAAAAAAAAAGAAAAAAGAAAAAAGAGAAAGGTGTTGATATCCACCATAATGGAATTAGTATGCTTTCCTTGTAGCCATTTTGGAATACTGATAATGCAAGCAATCGAAATTGCTACCCTATTAAAAGTCATATTCAGTTTTATCTGTTTATCATCTTTTCAAATGCATTTGACATTTCAGAAGGTAATTCCCAGGAGTTGAACTTTGAATGAATATTGCTCTAAATGTAAAGACAAGGAAGAAAGAAAGGTTACAGGCTAAAGGGCAGGTGTTTAGTTTCTTTAAAGACTGTTTTTCCACTTTCATTGTTATCCATTGTAAACTCTAGCCCCTTGTATTAACTCTTTCCTTTTCAGTACTCTTGTTTATGTTGATAGAGCTAGGGCCTGCTGCCTAATAGTACAATCACAATGTTAAACTTAAACACAACTCATCATGCATGGCAGCTCTATGTTTGCACTTTTCAATACAAATATTGATTTAGTCCAGTCACTGTTATACTACATTAGCTTCATTTAAATATGTATTGAACATTCAGAAGACATGTGTCAGTTGGAAAAAAGACTACACCCTTTAATAGCTAATATAACATGCTTGCCCTGTTAGAATTTAGATAAAATTTTATAAAATATGCAGAGTATGGGTAGTGTTAATGGGTTTTTTTTGAAGGGGCAAAATAGCAAATAAAACTTTTAGAACAGAAAGAATGATATTTGTAACCAAATTTTTGAAAATAATGAATGGATTCATCTTAGTAGCTTTTAAAACTTTTAGATATCACCAGAAAATTAATATAGAATCTACTCATCTTCATGACCATATATCTAGCATCCCCCCAAAAAAAAGAAAAAAAAAAAAGAAAATGCATCGCAAATATTCCTGTGATAAAAGTATACTATCAGTTCTCAATTAAAATGCCTGTTCTGACTATGCATTATGAAGTAAGATACCATATCATATGTTTGTGCAAGAAAAAGGGCACATTAAAAGTGCAGACATTGTGGTGAAAAAATTTCAAAATGTCAAGCACCCCTTGTGGCAATGCACGGGTTAATAAGGTCTCTGCACTGCATTCATTGAGGTCAGTTTAGATTACAAAGACCGAACACGATGCCACCGTTATTTCCAGCCGCTGATTCGGTGTCAAAGCAGAGCGGAAACGGGATATTAACGGCGCGAGTAGGCACACAATGAAACAATCGTTCTCCGCTTAATGATGTCCATTTCAAGAGCTGGAGATATGGAGATGAACGGACAATGTATCATTCGCTGCTCGATATTGATGAAATTGGCTAGCCCAATTAGACGACAGTTTGAGCAGTGACTTTATATTAAAGGGTTGTGCTACCCTAATTGCATAAATCTCCGTATATGACACAAATAAAAAATTAGATTTTAAAACACCTAATAAGGTCTGAAAGAACTGTAAGTCTGAAAGAAAACTTGAAAAAAAAAGTATTAATCACTACTGATATGCAGTTCTTCAATTGACATTATGGTCATCTAAATTTGTTTTATCATTTCATAAAAGGTAAATCATATTCTGTGTATTTTATTTGGAACATCAGAGATTCCTAGTTGTGTTTTTGAATAAATGGATTTTTTTTCCACCTGATGCATGATTAATTGATAAACTGTATTTTGTTCATAAAATTTTCAATACACAAAAGCAATTTGAATAAAAATGACATTACATAATTGAAAAAAATATGATTTTATTGCATTTGCAAGGCTGCTTGTAGTCAATCTATAAATTATAAATTCTTCAATATTCAGGCAATGCAAAAATAGCAATTTGAATAAAAATGACATTACATGATTAAAGAATTTTGATTTTATTGTAGTTGCAAGGCTGCTTGTTATCAATCTATAAATCATAAATTCTTCAATTAACTAATAGGTGTTTGGTACTGCAAAATCGGAAAATAGCATTGAACACGGAAATACTGAAGCTTTTCGACATGCACTCATCAGAGTAAAATTGCATGAATGAACAGAAAGCCAGAGTCGAAACAATATATAATGGAAGCGAGTGCATGTCGAAAAGTTTCAGTATGTCCGTTTGCTCCTCAGAGTAAAATCGCATGAATGAACAGAAAGCCAGAATCGAAACAATATATAATGGAAGCGAGTGCATGTCGAAAAGTTTCAGTATGTCCGTGTTCAATGCTATTTCCAAATTCTTCATTAGTCAGACTTGATTATATCTTCTTCAGTATCTCAACCTTTTTTAATCATAGGATGGTAAAATGTTTGATATTGGCCATACCTTGAAAGGAGAGGGGAAAAATGTACCTGCTTGCATTCCAAATTAAAGCTACCAGTTTTAAGTATTGACTCTACAATCTCTTATGCTCTTCAGGAGGAGCCATGCGATCATATATGATTATCATCTACCTGTCCTCCTGTACAGCCCAGGGAGGGTTTTTGGTCGTTAGTATTCCAGCAGTGATTCCCCTATCCTACCAGGGGGGCTGTCATGCTATAATTTTGCCGAAGGAATACCACCATTTTTCCACCCGCCACGAGCCCTCAAGTCTACCAGTGGCTTAATTAGTTTCGTCCACGGGGGAAGGGGGCATAGGGGGACAAAGGAGATATCTGGCAATTTGTTTGCGCTAATTTGACATAACCCGTGGCTATTTGTCTGAGCATCACGCTGACGTGCAAGTTCCAGTGTTTAGCATCTCAATGGTTGGTCTTACCTTTGACTTTCAATAATGGCTCCTGAACTCCAAGCTCTCTCTCTCTCTCTCTCTCTCTGTTTTGTTTCTCTCTCTTTCTCCATCTCTATGTCTTTCTCTCTCTCTCTCTCTCTCTCTCTCTCTCATCTTTCTCTCTCTCTCTCTCTCGTCTCTATCTCTATCTTATCAAACTTTCTTATGAGATATACTTGTTTGTTGTTTCTTACGATGTAATGATTAAAGAAAATACTTTTCACTGGATTAGTTACATTATACTTTCAATTTCAGCGTCCATGGATTTATCCACCACCTTTTTCTTCCCCCCCCCCCACCTTGATTTAAGCAGCCATCGTTTTATTCACTAAAAGGGTTTAACTTCTTGTTTTGTTTTTTTTGGGGGCTCAGAAAGGAACCTTGCACTATTTTATCAAAACCGTCATTTTCTTTTCTTTCATTATTTGAAGTACCGTTAATTTTCTCTGCACATTTTCACATCAGAGAACACCATGAGAATGCTACCAGTGTCATTTGTGGAAGGCAGTGTATATCATGTTCCCCGGAACTGCTCATTTTAGTCCATTCAATGAATTTTTATTTTCAATGTAACATTTTTCATACACCCCTGGCCAAGATATTCTGAGCAATATCTTCAACATTTTAATCGAGCTTATTATTTCAAAGAACCAGTATCCTTTCTGTAACCTTCCTGGCCCACTTTAAGCACCACTTATCCACTGAAAACCCATCCCATTTGTCTTGATTCAAGATAATCCACGTGGTCTTTGATACTTGACCTTTCAAGTGGATTAGAATAGAATAAAGGCATAAAAGATGTTTACATGGCTACTTATTTAAAAAATACTAGGAAGAACACATGTTAGACTAAAGCTGCTTGCAGCCTTACAAGTGGAGGAAGCTCCTTTTAAAGAAGTATAGTTTAACCAAGGGTTTACTGGTGGTGTTCAATGAACCTTCTTTCAATTGCTTTTCATTGATCAGGTTTGTGTAATGCTGATCTTGGCTCCAGGTTATTTTGTCAAAGATATTCAAGGGTTCAGTGTTAAGTTTTAGTGTAAGCGTAAGAATAAGGTATGGTGTTTAACCCACGTTTAGTATTATTGCAGTGTAAAACCTAATGTTTGCCAAACATGCGCTTGGTCTTTGAAGTGTCGTCGGTTGTTAGCGGCATACTGGAGATGTTCACAAGAAATTTCAAACCCTTTTGAAATTCCCACCGAACTGAAAACAAACAATTGACGACCCCTCAGAACCCTCGTGCGTGTTTAGCGAACCTTTGAAGCCTGAAATACGAATGTCGCACTCTGCCGCTATTTTGACAGTCATATCTTTTGTGAATTGTTTGCGTGACCGAGAAAACTGGCCTTTGGTGTAGTATATCGAACCTGAGCAATTGTTGCTGTGTCTGCCAGTATGAAAACTGTTGTTTAACTCATGAAGAGAAACAAAGAGGATTTCCATTGCCAGACTGTAATTTCCTTGGAATTGACCATAGACTTTAAGATGATCAAAAATGTTTCATGTGGAAAAATAAATTTGTACAGGGGTCTAAAAGAGTCCAGCTGATGAAGACTGGAAATTGGTCATTTTGCAAAAAAAGTTTTTGAGTTGAACAGAGCAATCATGACCAACTTAAAGCAAAGAAATCTTTTGAGGGCCTATCACAATTGTATAACCCTTTATGGATAAGATTTAGGTTAGACTTTGGTATATGGATAGGTGGGGAGTTGAAGTTTGAAGATGACAGCAGAGTAGCTGTGGCTGTTGCATGTGTTTGTACAATCTTGCGCAAGAAGTCTTCCATAGATCAAAGTGTTGTTTCTTGCTTACAATCAAATGGTTCAAACTGTCTACTCTTTCACACCTTGTAAGGAGGAAAAACATTGTTCACACCTGCCAGTCTGGACAGGACTCGTAAAATGTTGTTTCTTTATTAAATATTCAAGCCCCTGCAGGTTACATGAAATATTGATGAATGAACATTTTTTTTGCTATCAGGAATTGATGTTGGATGGAATAGAGGTGAAGGCAAGTCTGTATTGACCAGAAAAATGATGCCTATACATTAGTTTTTGATGGGATTATTCAAATAGTTTTTTTTTTCAAGATGAGCCCTTTACCAGCTACTGTCGATTATTGTCACGATCATACAATGATATTAACCCATAGAGGTACAGTGTCACCTTTAGGAGACACTTTTGCAGTATCTGTTGGTCCAGAATGTTGGGCAGTACATATCATACATGAGCAGAAAGAGAAAAATGCTCTGACAAATTTGAGCCCATTCCCATCGCTGTATGGTGTGGCGTTCTCAAATTAGAGCAGTTTAAGTGTAACTAATCATTAAACTCTTTAAATTGGCAATGCAGTGAATAATATATGATCACTATTTCTATGTTCAAATTGGCAATTTCTGATTCAATTTTACAATTATATTTCATTTTGGTTTATGTTATATCCATTTTTTTTTTTCAAGCTATGTAAACGTGGAAAAAAATCATTTGTATTGCCAATTTGAGGATTGAAGATGATTAATTTAGAGCTCAAGAAAGGTCTGTACTGCTATGGGTTAAGCAATCAAAGTAATTCATTTCTATTTTACAAGTAAGTGTAGCAGAGAATCTGAAAACAGCTAGGATACTTGAGCTATATCTACAGAATAATTATCAGCATCAATTGATGACTGCTCAAAGGATACCAGAATTTAAAGAAAATATCAAAAGAACAATTGTCATTATTTTCCTCTAAAAAAATTGATTTAGCAGGCAAAGCATTAATGAATCTATTCAGGATGTCGGGTTTTTATGCAGCTTATCAAGCATGGAGATAGGTAATTTTGCAAAGTTTTTTGGTTGATCAGAGTATCTTGTGCATATTGTTTTGTGCCCACCAGCATGTGTGTCAAACGAGCGACTGTGTCATTCGGCATTTCTTGGCACATGAAAAGTTAAAGTGAAATGCACTCCGTAGTAGTTGCATGTATCATTGATTTGAGAATGAATTCCGAGAATTCCAACTTTTAGTATGAATTCCAATCCAAAATGAAATGATCCCTAATATGACTTCTCAAAGAAGATTTTATATATATATATATTTCTCATGCAAATGTGCTTTTTAACCCACTTACTACTGAATTATCTTATTCTTATAGGCTTCATACACGGGACACTTGATTCCAGTAGACAGTGGGTTAAGAATAAAATCAGGGCCCCTGTTTCATAAAACTTGTTATCAATAACAAGTTGCAATAACTGTTATAAACTACTGAAATCCTTGCATCTGATTGGCTAAGAGCAAATTTGTCATAGAAATGTATCAGTTGCTACTGATAACAAGTTTTATGCAACGGGGCCCAGGACAGACAAAATGAAATGAAATGAAAGAGTCAATGTCGACTCCTGGATGACTGCTCAGAGAGTCCTCTGTGACAGCACTTACCTAATTAACTTTGACACTCCTTCTAGTTTGGGTATAGTGGTGTCTGAATGTGGAGGGGTACTTGGCCCCAAGATTTATAGGGTCATTTCAATTCTAGAAATACAGATTTAACACCTAGAATAGATGACTTGACACAGGGTGGGGATATGGAACTTAGTTTGATACGCATTGTCGGTCAGTGCAATCAGTTAAAGAACCGAAGCGGATGTATGACAATGGAAGCTTTCGGTTCTGTCTCATTGAATAATGTGCTGAAGATTAAATGTTATTGATTTGAAACAAAAGCGATGGTTGTGGTGTAGTGCATATCACACATACCAATCAATATTTCAAACTGTTTTTTAGCAATAGATTTTCCCATAGTTTAATTTAGTTTCAAGGAATAAATCCTACTAATTGTCCTGTCAAGCGCTGGGTAAGATTTAGACTTGTCATTTTTTGTATGATTTATTTGATAGAACCATCATACCTTTTCATTTGCTTTCAAACTAAAGGTAAATGAAACTTGGGATATTTAAGAGTGTGCATGGAAGTAACACCTGCAAAAATAATTCAAAAATATATTTGCATTTATTGCAAGTGTTTGACAGATCAAAAATGCTGCCTCAAATAGTTTGCAGTGTTTGTTTTGCTTTATTTTGAAATTAAGGGAAAATTCACTATTGAAACTGACACTTTCAGTTTGTAGTGCTGAAGTGTTGAATTTGATATTCACAAGAATATCAAAATACTGATACACAAATGCCTCAAAGAAAAAATGGTTAAGTCAGTAACATGTTAATAGATTATGTAAAACAAAAGTGCTTATTATCACAAAATAGTAAGGATTACAACTAGTAAACAAAAGACTGTAGCTTTATCAATTGGTTTTTGATGACAGCATATCATGTTCTAATTGACTCAGAGACAGTTTTGATTGAGCTATACCTTTAAAGGTTGACAATTAGGTAAAAGGTGTAGCTTTTTGTCTTATGTGCCAAGTGTTCCAGGGACGGGTCACTCTTTGAAGACATTTTATTTTTACAATCGTAATAATATTTCACATTCTAATTGAGTTTAATTGAGGGGTAAGCTCTTTGGAATAAGCTCTCCCTTTGAAAATGGCAATGAGGTCGAACATGTGGCTATTTATCTCATGTCCCATGTGGTCCAGAGATGGGTCACTCTTTGAAAGACATTTCATTTTACAATCATAATATTTCATATTCTTATCAAGTTGAATTGAGGGGTTAGCTTTTGGAAATAGGCTATCCCTTTAAGAATGACAGCGAGGTCAAACATGCGGCTATTTTTCTGACGTCACATGTGTTCCAAAGACAGGTCACTTTAAAGTCAGCTGGGGAAGGACTGAGGCAACCAGTAATTGAAGGGTTGAGGTTATTAGATAGCTTCTGTTAACTTCACTCCAGTTATAGTGGAATTCACTCCAAACGAGCAGTTAATTGAATTACTCATTTGTGAATATATGGGGGGTTGAGAGATCCCTTTAAGAATGACGACAAGGTCAAACATGCGGCTATTTGTCTGATGGCCCATGTGTTCCAGAGACAGATCACTCTTCAGTCAGCTAGGGGAGGACTGAGGCAACTGATAATTGAAGGGGTTAGGTTATCCGTAACTTCTCTTGACTTCATTCCAGTTATAGTGGAATCCAATCCATACTAGCGGTTAATTGAATTACTCTTTTGTGAATGCATGGGTTGAGAGATCCCTTTAAGAATGACAAGGAGGTCAGACATGCGGCTATTTGTCTGATGTCCCATGTGTTCCAGAGACGGGTCACTCTAAAGTCACCTAGGGGAAGACTGAGGCAAGTGATAAGAGAGGGGCTATGTTATTTGGGTAGCTTCTATCAACTTAACTCCAAATTCACTCCAAAGAAGTGGTTTATTTCCTCTTTTGATAGTGGATTTTACTGGTGCTTGGATTTCCCATTCAAACAGTATGATAAAAAAATTAAGAGGAAAGCACTGCTGTGGGAGGGCTTAACTTTATTACGTAGTAACAAATTTGTGAAAATTGTATGATTAGTAAGAGTTTTTTTTAGGTGTTTCGAAAGGAATTTTGTGGAAGTTTGGAGCTATGTTTCCAGCTTTCATTGTTCATTCTGATGCATGCATTTTTTCCTCATTATTCCTATTATTTCTATCTCAACAATGTATGAAACCATTTTGATAGGCCTCTATCATTTGGAATCGAAAGCAGTCATATCAGAACTCTTCGTAAATGTAAACTTAAAGGAAGAAATGTAAGTGGCCTTCCATACTTGCGTGATGTTGACAAATTCCTTTAGCCAGCGGGAAGAGAGAGGGGAAGGACTATGGATTTCTATACTGATGTGGAGAACTTAATTAGAGATGATGCGTTCCCTGTATACCACTGTGACAATACTACCAACTCTCACCGATGTTCTCTGATTGAATTAACAGCTCTTGAGCAACAGGGAGCAGGGAGAGTATAGGTGCAATACAGTTTCTTGTTATTAGATATGTTCACCGATTGTGGAGGGAACTTGATATGATTATTAGCAATGATGGTATTCCATAGCACTTTCTTTGTAGAAATTATTTGATAATAGGATTTGAGATGGATATTTGACATGTATACGGTGTTACATGAAGGACTGTAGTTATTAACAATAATAAAGATGCAAAACATCGGGTTTATTGCAGTTTCTAAATATAACTATGAATGTAAAACTTTTGACTGATATTTATGAGAATAAACAAAGTAATCATAGATATTTTGAGAAGAATAACTTGCTGTATCGGTCATCTAACTTTAGTCTAGCTTGTCAAAGAATTAGTTGATGAAATCAAAAGATTATGATTGGTATTTGATTCATTTAACACCTACTCGTAAGTAACAAGACTTAATCCTCTTCCAAATAGATACATGTACCGTAATTAACGTTGTATAAACCGCACTTTTTTCCCCGCGGGGAAGAGTGAAAAGTCGGGGGTGCGGTTAATACACAATGACAGGTCTGGGCCAGAATTCGCCAGGAATAACAAGAGTCAGTCATCCATACAGACAAGTTATTTAGCGGGTATAAGGTCCCGGTAACGTTCGGCAAGTAAGAACTTACAGTTTACAGAAGTTTACAGGTTGAAATTCTTGTTTTGAAAAGTTCATTTCACGTTGCAATTAGCAGCATGATATTTCCTGTGCCGACACTCACGAGAGTGTGGACTGTTGTGTGCATGGTACGTCGTGTATCTTGCAAGGGAATTCAACTTGCATGGACATGTCCCTTACGCAGCCGCGGACTTTCAAAATGTCTCATGACTAAAATGACGTCATCTGACAAAAGCCCAGCCTCGTCTGCATTGGGAAAGTGCAATGCCATCGACGAGCCTTGCGTCTGTGATGCGTGCGTCTTGCAAGGGAATTCAACTTGCTCTGACATGTCCTTGCGCATCCGGGGACTTTCAAAATGTCACATGACTAAAATGACGTCATCTGACAAAAGCCCAGCCTCGTCTGCATTGCCAAAAAGCAATGCCAGCTACGAGCGTTGCGTCTGGGATGCGTGTGTCTTGCAAGGGGATTCAACTTGCTCTGACATGTCCTTGCGCATCCGGGGACTTTCATAATGTCTCATGACTAAAATGACGTCATCTGACAAAAGCCCAGCCTCGTCTGCATTGCAAAAAAGCAATGCCAGCTATGAGCGTTGCATCTGGGATGCGTGTGTCTTGCAAGGGAATTCAACTTGCATGGACATGTCCTTGCGCATCCGGGGACTTTCATAATGTCTCATGACTAAAATGACGTCATCTGACAAAAGCCCAGCCTCGTCTGCATTGCCAAAAAGCAATGCCAGCTACGAGCGTTGCGTCTGGGATGTGTGTGTCTTGCAAGAGAATTCAACTTGCATGGACATGTCCTTGCGCATCCGGGGACTTTCATAATGTCTCATGACTAAAATGACGTCATCTGACAAAAGCCCAGCCTCGTCTGCATTGCCAAAAAGCAATGCCAGCTACGAGTGTTGCATCTGGGATGCGTGTGTCTTGCAAGGGAATTCAACTTGCATGGACATGTCCTTGCGCATCCGGGGACTTTCATAATGTCTCATGACTAAAATGACGTCATCTGACAAAAGCCCAGCCTCGTCTGCATTGCCAAAAAGCAATGCCATCGACGAGCCTTGCGTCTGGGATGTGTGTGTCTTGCAAGGGAATTCAACGTTCCACTTACGCATCCGGGGACCTTCAAAATGTCACATGACTAAAGCTTTGTCACCTGACTAAAGCATTGTCACCTGATTAAAGCCAGCCTCGTCTGCATTGCAAAAGTACAGTGCGTGCGAGATGAGCATCATCGGTGTATCATACATAATGCGTGTGTTAGAGTGTGTATAGATCGCCAACTATAATGGGATTCGGTGGCTATATGATGGTGGAAAGTTGGATATAAGAGCAGCTGTCGCCGGGACAATCGGAATGTGGATTGAACTACTCTTCCTTTTCTTTTTTAAACTGGTATTTAGTTTACTGAATCCTTTCATTTCATGTCTGATTTTCCATTCTGTTTGGAAATACGAAATGTTGTTCAGAGTGAGAGAAGAAGGGTTTATGTGTGTATTTTTTTTTTTTCACCAGAGGGGGTCCAAAATTGGGGGTGCGGTTAATACACGTGTGCGGTTTATAGAACGTTAATTACGGTATGTAGATTTTCTACATTACTGAGTATAGAGATAAAACCTTGAGCTGTGTGATAAAATTTTGTTGTGGTATCACTGTTTTAGAGTCCTATCTTAATTACTCTCAAGCTCAGTATCCAATGGGTTTAGCCCATTGTTCATTTGATGAAGTGTTCGTAAACTCTCTATGTTCACATCTAATATTGACTTAACGAAACATAAGTATGTCTCTAAGTTGAACCAGACACCTACCATGCAGGGCCTATACCTCACATAACTGAAACAAAAGGTTACATTTCTGAACTGCATTTGATGGTTATGGGGGAGGGGTGAGAGGAGAGGAGGAACAAGTTTAACCCCTTACCATCCCAACTGTTTGTAGAAGTTAGGGAATGACTCGACTTCATAGTCAGGTTGCTTGTACGCTTCATTTGATAATGATAGGGAAGGAGGATCAAGGAGGCAAGTTTAACCCTCTGCCGACCCGCCTCTCCTGTAGACGCGTTGATATTACTCAAGACGGTATGCCCACTATCGTCATCGTGACGCGAGAAAACGCCTGTCCTCTTTATCTCATCGAGACCCACCGTCCGAAGGCAAGATGGCCTTTCCAGCTGCCTATCGCTCGGTGAGAAGTTATGTCAGATGCCTAGGTCAGACCTGTGACGGCGCCCATGGCATGCCTTGTCAGTAGCTGTTTAAGCTTAGTATCTGTGAGTGCATTAGATGTAATCCCTTCCCATTTGTTCATGAGAAAAGAGTGATTTGTAATAGATAATCTAGTCAAGAACTCATTCATTTTTCTTCTCAGGCTGAGAAAGACATGCTAATATACATGACATCAAAAGTCAAATCGTAAAGTTTTAGTGATAGAAATGAATTAGATGCTATCTCTTTTAAAAATATTTTTCAGCCAAATCAGAAAGTGATTGCTTACAGGTGATTTTGTCAAGAACTCATTCCTTTTGCTTCTCTCAGGCTAAGAAAGCAATATATGAATACTTGTATCTGATTTGATGCAATCTCTTTCACTTTCTTTGTCTGAAATAGTAATATCTTGCAGATGACTTTGTCCAAAAAAAAAAACCACTTTCATTTTGCTTTACTCAGGCTGATGAATAAATGAATATGGCAGCAAATGTCAGACTGCAAAGTTTTACCTAAAAGCTGACATTATGAATGCAATGAATAAATGTTCCATATAGTCATTGGGCTTCTCAGCATGAAGTGTATAAAAAGAAACAGGTCTTACAAAGGCTCCTATAAATTCCTAAGGTAATACCTACCTGTCCACTATTCATTGATGCCAACTGCTCCTTTTTTTCAGTATTTTGCACTGTTTTAGTTTAGAGAAAATACTACAGGTTTCAAGCAAAAAAGTGTTTTTCCTGAACTTTAGGTAATTCAAGATGATTTGCTTGATATCAGAGTTAGATGTTAAAGAAGTGATGATAATGCAAACAGCAAGTTTTCCTATTTTAGCTGCATGCATTATTATGATGCTGTGCAGGAAGTGTCTTTTTAATGCTTTTGAGAGTCTCTCCATTTATAATTATATTCTGCTTTCTTGTGGAAAAACATATTTTACTATTGAAATTATTCATTTGTATGCCTTTCTGTTTGATTTTTCAAGGTTATTGACAAATATGACAAAGTAAAAGATCGAACTGCTGCTTTTTTTGCAAAAAGCAAGTTCCTCTGTTGCAATTGTGTTTATGTGTTACTGTATTCTGCAATTCCTCCAAGGTTGTCAACGGACGTGAGAAAAATTAAAGATTGCACCGGTGATGTGCATGCCTTTTAAATGATGCAGGTTTTTTGACAGTGCATTAAGTGGTAGCAAAGAACCTTATCAATGATTGCACTCCCCAGGAATTTAGAAATGGGTCGCTTGGTAAATTTCACGCCTGAATTCTTTGCTTTCAAACATTGCGGCTTTTTTCCCCTTCCTCTTCATTTAGACTTCTTGCAAGGAGGAATTGAGTGTCTTGAGTATACGTCAGAAATTAGTGGATCTATAAATATCTTTCCTCACTTTCTGAAAGAATGGAATTTTTTCATTTCATTATAAGAAGAGAATATCCTACCAATGCTATCGTTGGGTAGATGCATGCATGTCTAAGGGATGCATTATAGAGTAACCCTTGATGGAATATCTCGTTTCATATGGAAAGTTAAGATGTAGCTCTTCTTTTTCTGTCTTATTCTCTTGACTTATCTTCATATTTCATGGAGATTCAAGGGTCTGCCTATGAAAGGCTGATTTTTAAAAGCCTAATGAATCAATGTATATATTCATCAAATTTGTACTGACAGTACTGCAACATTTATTTTACTGTTTCAGTTTTCAAACAAACTGATATTTTTTATACCAGTAGTTGTATTTGTAGTTTTATTCAGACAGGGTAGCATTGTCATTCGCAAAGTTGAATATATGCATATGAAATAAATAGATATGAATCAAAGTTCAGTTAAATGATTTCCATCATTTGATGGAAAAAGGCAATTTGAATACTGTGTAGCCAGTTTGAGGTTTAAATTTGTTATACTTTGAATAATTTCTGGGATTGGATATCATTTAGCATTAACAACACAATGTGCAGGAATTTTTTATTCTTTGCTCATGCATGACTCAAATATAACTGCTTAACCATAACACGATGAACTTTAATCGAGTAGTATATCACTGAAGCTTGAACCGAAATATATACGAGCAACCATAAAGAACAGGTTTAATTGCCTTATTTGTCTGCTTTTTAATGGGTCCAGCCGATGTGATGCGATAGATAGCGTGTGAGGGCCTTCGCAGATGGATTACGAGAAAAACTGGAGGATGATTTGGAGAAGTATATGTAAACAAATGGGAGTCTGTAATGGGTTTGGATTAAATGGATATACTCTTGACTTGAGAGGTGGTAATATCATCTCCTGAGAGCTGAAAGGACCTTAGGTCACTGTTATGGAATATGTGCTAATGTCCTTTTTGGTTCTAAGCAATATGAATTCAGGCATGCAATCATATCCGTTTGTGTATCGTTGACATACTTTTCTTGATGCAGAGAACTTTGAGTACTGAAGTCAAACCAGGAATCACTTTGTATTGGATTGGAAATGAACACTCAAAGTACTGGATTCCACTCTCTAAAGAGTAATGTGTATCGCTACCTCAGAGTGGATTGGAGTGGATTAAACTCCAAAATGAAGTAATGTCTATTATGACTTCTCAAAGTGTTAGTTTGTTACTTATTTGCTTTAACCCATAGTTGTACACTGTTTCCTTTTAGTGACTCTTATCTTTAGATCCAGAATGACACACTATACATTGTACATTTGACAGAAAGAGAACAAATTCACTAAAAACTTTGAGTCCTTGTCCAGTGCAGCATATTTTGGCATTCAGGAATAAGAATGATTGCATTATTATTATTGAATCATTAAACTCAGCGTTAAATATGTAATCACTATTTTCGTGTCCAAATTGGTAATTTTTCCGTTGATATAAATGCAGGTGATTTCATTGGAAATATTGAGCAGGTGCGTAATTTCAGAGAGAACTTGATAATTTTAGATCTCATTGTCCGACTGTAGTAACATTTACACTGTATTTTTTATTCAGGAAAATCATGTTATAAAAGTTGAGGTAGTGGAAACAGACTTTGTTGGGGGAAAATCCCCTGTAAATACTGCACATTTAGTTCGTGTTACGTGCATTTTTAAAGAACTTTGTAGGAGCAAAAAATGAAAATGATTGTAGCCAATTTGAGGAGGGAAAGGGGATTATTTAAACTCATAAGAAAACTCAGTACTGCTGTTGGTTTAGAGAGTTGAGAGGCAGAAAGGCATTCAGACAGTGTTAGGAATGTGAGCTCTTCTTGTCCTCACAGGTATGAGTTCAGGCATTTCATCATATGTCTTTCTGTTTAGAGGTCATTTATGGAGTAGAGTTGGGCTAAAGCATGTAGAGATTGATGCACTTGTAAAGCTCTTGAGATAGAGGTGGAGTTGATATTTTCTAGTGAGAGCGAGAAGGGCATTAACTCTCTGTGCTTCAGCAGGGAGTTATCACCTTCTGGCTCTCAGTCTACAATACATACATTTCTGTCTGGATATCATTTAGCAGAGTTATGGCTAATGGCTTAAAAGACTGAAATACTTGTAAAGCTCTTGAGAGAGAAGAGGTTAATATTCTGAGGTGAGAGCGAGAAGGGCATTAACTCTAAAACTTCAGCGGAGAGTTGACACCTTGTGGCTCTCAATCTATAGTATATATCTGTTTGGATATCATTTATCAGAGTTACAGCAAGAGGTTTTAGAGACTGAAGCACTTGTAAAAGCTCTTGAGATAGAGGATGAATTGATATTTTCTGTTTTGACCTAGAAGGTCATTAACTCATTTCATTTAACACAGGATTAACATCCTTTTGCCTCTGAATGTACCATATGTACATGTATGTCTGTTTGGATATTGTTTAGCAGAGTTATGTCGAAAAGTTTTAGAGATTGAAGCACTTGCAAAGCTCTTGACATAGAGGACCAGTTGACATTGTATTCTGGAGGCCAGAAGGATTTTAAGCTTGTAGAATGATATAGGATTGTAGAATGACATGAGTTTGCAATCTTCTGACGTTGAATAGATGATATCCTAGAAACAATGAAGCTTAAAGGATGCCAACAGAATCTGGTAGATAGCAAATCTTTTTGTTCTGAGCTTATGTAGCAAATAACGGAAGATTTTAAAAAAGAAGAATTAGAATGTGAAGACAATAATGATATCCTAGATATGATTTAGATTTCAGAATATTATATAACTTAGACAGATGATACAAATTACAAGTCTAAAGTTTATGTGGCAATTGTAGGATGTAGAATTGGATTAGATCTCCAGACTATGACAGGAATTGCATCCTAAGAAGGATTTGTGAAGGATTTTGATAAACTCTTTAGTCTTACGGTGTAGGTTAAGTAACAATGGAAGATTGGAAATAAATGGTAATGAATTCATTGAAATGATTACAATAGATATCTTCTAAAGGTTTGTTCACACATGACACATAAAACTATGGCAGCATTGAAAGGGAGCTTAGCCGAACAGATCGGCACAAACGATGTGTGCAGAATGCAAACAGTATAGAAAACAATATGCCTTTTGCGTTCTGCATGTGTCTTCTTGTCCTACTACACTTTGCTGTCTACCTTAACTATTACAGGAGCTTTTTAAAAAAAAAAAACATGTATGTGCATTGCTAGAGAGGTAAAAATGGACTTATCTATGTATTATGAGATGCAGAAACCTGAAGGGCACACCGTTATTGAAGAAAGAAAATGCTGTGATCTACTGCGTCATATGTGGATGGGCCTAGCCTGCAGAGGATGAATGATCAATTCCTTCACCTCATATTTAGGTCATGTGATTATGAAAAATGAAAAGTGATGAAGTAGATAGTGCTCTGACGAAAAGAGGACAGGATTTATATCTTCAGTAGGAGAAGTCTTAAATCTAAGATGACATGGCAGTGGAAAATGAAAAATCAGATATAGAGATGTTTGGAATGAAGGTGAATGACTGTCTAAAAATTATTGGGATTTATAATGCATTAGGTATTGGAAGGTCATGCAGGTATTATTTCTAAAGTTACTGCATGATAGAAGATGGAAATTATTGTATAATAGGTCATGAATTATGAAAAAAAAGGAAGTAATATTATAGAAAAACATGTACCTTTAATAGATAATATCACTGATTGTGTGCATCTTAAGTCTGGATTTCAAGAAAAATTGAGGATGACTTATTAATTAGCTAATTTAGAGGATAAATCAACACTTTTGCTTGAGGCTGTGCTCTTTCATTGTCTGATTTTTCTGCTTATGAAATCTTGCTTTAGGCTCATTCATATATGTGGGGGCTAACCTAGGTGAAAACCCTGAAAATCCTGAAAACCCGCACAACTTATGATAATGAGATGTGATTAATGTGTCACAGATGCTCAAATAATAGAGAGTTTTACCCCAAAATTATGAACTTCTGAAATCACATGTTGTGCTAACTTTGTAAGAATGTGATTAGTCCACTCCTTTTGCTGCCACGAGGCAAAAAAATCTGCCCCTTGCCTCTGAGTGTTTTGATTTCTTTCGCTGCCTCATATCCCATTCATTTGTACTCAAAAAAATTTTCTGCTTCATATGTGAACAAGCCTTTGCAGAATACTTCTTGATTGATATAATTTCATTGAATGTTCATCTTTTTAGTAGAAAGGCAGGGGCAAGGCCGACAAGTGTTTGGTCGTAGCATACACTTTCGTTTTTTTAATGAAGATTGAAAGTGTAGTAATTGACTGGAAATTGATCCCACCCTTCCATCATAACACTGAATGATAGACTAGAAAATGCAGGTGATTTCACTAGAAATATTGAGCGGCTGCATTCGTTCAATAAAATTAATCTATCAACTTGATAATTTTAGATCTCAGTGTCTGCCTGTGGCAACATTTCCACTGTATTTCTTAAAGTGATTACACAATGGTTGAAAAATGTTGATATATGATCAAGAATAGAATTCTAAGAACAATAACATTAAAAATTTGATGATTTTTCAATCGAAATTAATGTATTTTGGCAAATTATTTGTGATTAATCAAGGGTTGACCTAAAAATTTGAGTATGAGGTATGACATAGATGTGGTTACCCAGCTTCGCACATTGCAGTTGTGGCACGCACTAGACTGTACATTATGCATTATACCTTGCGTGCATTTTGCTAGAATTGCGCGACAGGTAACCACAATGACGTCATTGTGGGTACCCACTTATAACTGGGACACAGCAAAGGGGCCCAAAATAGGCTGAAATCTTACCATATTTTGGGTTTTTCTTGGCAACACGACTTTTTTAAACTTTAGGCAGATGATTTTCTGCTAATAAAATCATGCTCTTTTAAATGAAGGTACATTGTTTCAGCATCAGTTATGTAAGTTGAAGCAGTGGAAACAAGATTTTGTTGGGGGAAAATCCCCTGTAAATACGGCAGTTTTTTTGTGGTTTAAGAGAGAGAGAAATTTGTCATGTGGCAAATGTAGTGGAAGTAACACAGGCATTTTCGTAAGTGAGAAAAATTTATTCCACCTACCACATTTATGTGAAGAATAGCACGGTCAAGGAGAGAAAGTGGAAATGCTGGAAGTTCTGTGGTTTTTGTGTGGAAATGACTATGGTTTTGAGATATCTGTAGATATGATTTTTTTTTATAGAGGGACCTGAAATATTCAAAATCCATTTACATATAAAAATTTGCCCCTTTGTGGCTTTGGAGTAATTCCTACAGTTATACAATTCTGCCAGTTTTAGACAGCATATGCTAAATATTATGCATTTTTAAAAATTAGAAAATAGTCCTCTTGTTGATGAATTAGCTGTATCCATCTTCCTATCTAAGGAGAGGTGTTGTGGTCTGTTGGATACGTCACGGAACTGTGGATCACATTGTTTGTGGTTCAAATCCTACTGTGACA
The DNA here is from genome assembly GCA_029962745.1 of Echinometra lucunter. Classification (NCBI taxonomy): domain Eukaryota; kingdom Metazoa; phylum Echinodermata; class Echinoidea; order Camarodonta; family Echinometridae; genus Echinometra; species Echinometra lucunter. Next base: position 14,114,505 of record CM057159.1, on the reverse strand, counting down.
TTAATATCCTTTAAAAATTAAGACATTAATTAATATTGCCACTCTCCACCCAGGAGCAAATGCACCTGTGTGGATTGCTGAAAGCCATCAAGTCCTTTTTAAAAAAAAATATGTGTGAAAAAAAGCTTCAGTAAGAACAGCATCATAAATGATTATAAGTAAAGGTGAAGAAAGTCACTGCTAGAAAATGCCCCCCCCCCTTTCTGGTAATCGTATCAAGACAACAGTACTCCCCTGGGAGTTGTCATCTGGCAAAAGGTGTTCTCCGGGGAGAGTTGCCCTCAGGGGAGCTGTCCTCCAGGGGAGCTGTGCTTAAGGGGGAGTTGTCAGGTGGGAATCGTATCGGAGGAGTTGTCCTTCCGGGGGAATTGTCCTAGAACCTCTGGTAATTTATGATCTTTGTATCATGATATAAAGAAATGTTCCTATGCATTTGTATTTTGCAATGGCATCTCTTTGGAAGAGTGTTCTTTGTTTTGTTTTGTTTTGTTTTAAATATTTTAAACTTGTGCATATCCACAAGTTCTGAATATGGAATTTACATGTATGATGATATGAAGGCATGCCTTATGTCCCCACTTTAAATAAAACATAGCATCTACTGATAACCAGTAAGTCATTAATCTATAGATGAATAATTTTTAAAAAACAGTTAAGGCTCTTTATGAAGTCAGAAACTATATAAAGTGTTTATAGGGGAAAAAACCCCTTATTGCCTCTCTAACCATGAAATAAAAGTAATATTGAGAATTTTTTCATACTCAGAATACATCCACACATCCATTATGTAAATATGCTGAGCTGATTATACAGGCTGTTCTACCGGTTAAACATTGTGACAGCTTCAAGCCTCTTGGTTGGTTGGTAACAGTTATGTGTTATTTGTTTAAACGTCAGAGAAAGATGGATTGTTTTACTGATTTTCTGGTGTTATGAAGGCAAGATGTTTCACTTGCACGCTTTAATGCTAGCTTTTATTACTTGTACAGACTTGATAATTACAGTGTAGTGATGTGATTACACTACGATAAAATGGTAGATATATATACATTTCTAGTATATAAGTTTACAACTATGTACCATATTAATCATATCATAGTACCTGATTTTATTTTATGAAATGATTATTTCATGTTATCTTTTTCTAGAATATATGAATAAAATGTTTTGGATATAGATAGGAAAGTCAAGCTTTTTTTTTTTTTTTTTTTTCAGTACAAAAAGGTGAATTGAATTTGTCATTGTATTGCCCATTTGAGGATATTTATTAAATTTTATGCACTCTAGAATGCATGGCATCAAATACACTCGGCAACTGGTCATAAGCTTTTAAAAGAAAACAAGGAAAAAAATAGATAAATGCAAGAATAAAGAAGTTGCCTTTTCTACTCATGTGTGTGTGTGTGTGATATATTACAAAGACAATGAACCAAAAGCTAATGTGCAAAGCCATGAAATTTGGCTTTTCTCACGGACACGATAAAACATACGAACCAACCCGCTGGAAAACCCATGACAAGGTCTCTTGTTTAATTCAAGAGGTAATAGGTGTAAGGGATAGTCACTTAGACCATTCTTTACCCACGTGAAATCAAGAAGGTGGGGATGCAGTAGGTTTATATCTACTGTAAATTAGGTTCATTCAGGCGTACATAACTGTCAGGATTTTCGCAACACTAATCCATATCAGTGTTTCTTGGCCTTTCTCTTCTTGTTAGTTCAAAACCCTACTCGACACCCTCTTTTTATCTTACTTGCACACACACACTCTCTCTCTCTCTCTTTTTTTTTTCTGCTGCTCTTTCTTTGATATACCATTTCTTGAGAGCCGGAAGGCAAGGGCGTCAATCAGGGGGGAGACGGGAGATATGTCCCCTCCCCCCTCCAAAAAAAAAAGAACCTTTTAAGGGTGGGGACACAATAGGCTCTGTCCCCCTCCGCAAAAAAATTAATAAGCTGAGGATCCTTTGTGGGGGGGGGAGGGGGCTTGTCAGCAAATTTTGGGTGTTTGTCCCCCTCCAAAAAAAGGAGAAATTATATACCCCACCAAAATCTTAAGCTGAGGCCCCTATTTTTTTTTTAGCTTGTCAGCAAACTTTTGGTGTATGTCCCCCCACCCCAAAAAAGAATTAAGCTGAGGACCATTTTTTAAGAGCATCCCCCCCCCCCCGAAAAAACAACAACCTGGATTAACACCCCTACCAGAAGGGCATTAATTCTACATAAATGTATAAGAGTTTAGATTCTCTAGGCTATCAAAAATGGTGATAGCTCTCTGTTCCCTCTCTCTCTCCATTTGCATGCTCTTTCCTCTAGACAGGACTTACTTGTTCTCTTTCTAAGTATTTGCTTTCTCTCACTTTCTTTTGATCCATTCTCTGTCATCCTTTCTCATCCATTTACCATTGAACTCTTTCTCCCACTCTCCTTTATATCTTAATCTCTCTTTCTTGCTTTTTCTTTCTCTCTCTCCATCCTTCCTTTTTTCTCCTCATGTCTCCATTTTTCTTTTTCTCCCTGTTTCTGTGTTTCTTCTCTCCCTTTATTTCTAATTGTCATTCTTCTATTCACAGCTATTAAACACTGAGAATCTCGGTAACATACCGTTGCAGAATGCAATTACGGCATCTATACAACTAGTCGTAATAGAAGCAGTTTTTGCTATGACGTATGAGCTTGTGAAGGTCTTACTTGAACTTTAAAAGAGGATTTCCAAATGAAAGAGCATTATGACGTCTCTCTAACTAGTCTCGTCATGTAAACGTCTTGGTTATATGCCAATACAGAATGTGATTGTTGATTATCAGGTCTGTATTAACAGAGATAGTTATCTGAGCATGCAGGGGCCTCCCTTGTACTTTTGAAGCAAATTTCCATTTGAAAGATCATTATGAAGTATCTTTGACTAATCTTATACTCCAACCATCCCTGTAATATACCAATGCAGAATACATCATGGTATCACTATGACTGTTCTTACTAGAAGTAATCGCTCTTGTTACATATGAGCCCTCAAGGGCCTCACTTATAATTTAAAAGAGGATTTCCAAATGAAAGAACATCTTGAAATCTCTTTGACCAGTCTTGTACTCTGATCTTCTCAATGATATCAAAATACAGAATGCAGTGGTTGATTATGGCGACTCATTGACTGTTCTTGAACGAGCTTGTCATATGAACCTGCATGTATGCCTCTCTTGTACTTCAAAAGAGGATTTCCTACAAGTATGAGAATTTCAGTAGTCGGTGGATGGATGCAGTAGTTATGTATTTCTTCTATGAATAATATTGTCAGAATATATTTCAGAGATATAATTATGAATTGCATGTACATTCCTGTGTCATGAATGGTTTCGTAAATGAAATATATTGGGACTGAATAAGATTGTGACGTCATGCTCAAGACGTTTAGTGGAATCTTTATACTTGTAGTTTTCATTCATTTATATGATATGACAGATTACAAGCATTATAATAATAACAAATCCTTTGTTTATATGTTTATATAGTACTGTCCTGCAAGAGCTTCTAAATGCCTCTGCTGCAAAATGCTACATTATTCAAAGCATGGACAAGAATGGAAAAAAATGAGTCCGTGTTTAAAACAAATAATTTTTTTACTTTTGATTTAAAGCTTTCTAGTGTCTGAGATTTCCTGATATCTAGTGGAAATCTGTTCCACAATCTAGGGGCTACACAAAGAAATGATCAGTCCCCTAGGGTTATTTTGATTGTTATGAGGCAGCTTTATGGATTCTGTGTTAAAGGTAATGTGACATGAAAGAATGTTGACATCCACCTGGCTATTAATAGAGAACATTGGAGAACTAATGTAACAGTCATGAGAAGGATTCCATTGTCTTTTTGAAACTAAACTCATATTGATCTTATCTTACATTGCCTGCTGAGAGCCAAAAGGACATCAACTCATATACTTTAACACAGCATGAATGCCTATTTTGAACTCATCAGAAATTTGTGTCAGAAGATATTAAGGTAGTCTTCATAGTGGAAATAGCTCATGTACACCCCTATGGAAAGAAGGGATCTTCTTGAAGTTATGTATGCTGGCATTCGCTCCTGCACAGATGAGCCCCCGGGTGCCCTCTCAATTATTCATGTTTAGGTTTGGGCTATCATTATGACGGGGCATGATAAACCTTGAATCATGGATATATCCAAGTAAGATTTACTAGCAGGGAAAGGTCGGTGTGGGACTGACAGATATGAGTAGAGGTCACCTAAGATTTACTAGCAGGGAAAGGTTGGTATGGGACTGACAGGGATGCAGAGGGGTCACGTTAGATTTACTATCATGAAAATATAGGTGTGGGGCTGTCATAAATCTCGGGTAATGTTCACTTGCTGGGAACGGATTGCGTGAGACTTACAGAAATATAGAAAGGGCAGGTAAGATTTATCACCAGCAAAATAAACCTATGGGACTATTAAAAAGAAATTCAGAGGGGTTATTAATCTGGGGGGTGTAACATAAAAAATACAATCAAACTTACGATTGATATCAATCGTAAGTCTATGGCAAACCATGTACTAAAGAGATACAATCGATTGTAAGATTGATTGTATATCTTTATGCTACACCCCCCAGATCTTGTGATAAATCACTAGGACTGCATTTTAGCTTGTGTTTATGGCCAATAGTAAATGACATGCAATGTTTTCTCAAAGGTGCCTTTTTCTTTATTATTCATAGTGTGTGTGAAGATATCATGTTCTTCCCTAACCTCTTCAAAAAATGACATTGAATGTTTTCAAGATTAGTGATTTGATGTAAATATTAGTTTTGTAAGCCCCGAAATATATTTTATTTCTTTTGAGATACATTATTATGAAATAGGTAAGTTTTTAAGTTCATGTAAATATATTTTGTTTAATAACTATGAGAGCCCCAATAGAACTGTCAGTTTTTGTGATTGATGAATGTTTTTTGTAATGACATAGGATTAATAAGATTTTTTTTTCCTCTGCATCATATGATAAACTGCCAGATTACGTCTGTCATTTTTAATGATCCTGACAATATTTCAGATGTGCCCATACAAGTGCAATATAGTGGAAATGCAAATAAATGTAGGTAGAGACCCAAGGCCTATCAGATAGATTCTGAGACATATTAAGAACCACTTCGTATTAAAGCACGCTGCCTTTTATTAGTATGGGATTTGGGGAATATTGAAAGTAAATGCCAGTGAAATAAACTGGCTTATAGAGAGATGAAATCGTGAAGGTCATCAGTTAACTCTCCATAGGAAAAGAAATAGGTGAAAGTGTGCAAAAGCATTTATTAAGTGGCGAGATAAGAGTGGAAGAATGCTGGGGAAAAACAAGAGAGAATGGAAGAGAAAATATTAGGCTTACACATAAGTAAGGTTTGTGGCACTAAGATAGAGAGGGGAGATGACAGAGGGGGAGAAGACAGAGGGGGAGAAGACAGAGGGGAGGAGAGAGAGAGAGTCACAAAGAGGAATAAAAAGAGATGAAATGAAAGAGGGAGGGGACAGGAGGGTGGAAGGGTATTATTTGGGGAAGAAAGGGGATGGTTTCAAAATCTGGGGAGTAACATTTCATGCCCCCACAATCAGTTTCATTTTTTCTCTTGCCCCACATGAAAGAAATGTTCAACAAGCTTTGATATAGAATTACATTGCCAAGATGTTACTTTCAAAAACAAAATGTAAAATGTCTTACGTGCCACATTGTCATGGGAAACAATCTTCTTGAAATTTTTGTGAAATAGATTCTAGGATGACTTTAAAACATTTCACCAGCTTCTCATGTGGATCGTATTTTCGATGTCACAGACCTTATAAGGTACTGGCGATAGTAGCAACCGTTGGAGAACGGAGCCCAATCTGAAGCAAATCTGCAATTAGTCTGACGCATTAGAGCAGTAAGCCTCCAGAGTCTTGGCTGCGGAATGCGGAGGATTCCATCAGACCTTGAGTTGCAGGAAGCATGCAATTCACGTCTCTCTCCTCCATTACCTCTCAAATAGATTCTAGAAGGTATCTGTCCTAATTCAACCCAAAATGTGTCATTGATTATAATCTTCCTCTTAATGGTGTACATGATATACTCTCTGCTATTCTCTACGCTCCACTCTCTGAAATAGAAACCTATTTTTAGGGGAGTTGTATTAGGAATCACATCGTTTAGAGTGGAATCCATGTTTAACCCATTCGTGACATTTTGTGGTTTGGCCTAATATCTTTTAATGCAAAGCCCTAAAAATCATACCAAATACATGAGCAGAAAAAGCAAAAAATTCTACACAAACTGTGCCCATTTTGGTTGCATCAATATTCATTGTTTGATGCTGAAAATTTTTTAAAGGAAAATAAGCATTAAAATCCTTAAATTAGCAATATGATAGAAAGTCTAAAATCACCATTTCCCCCTGCAAATAGGCAACTTTTTGACTTCTCATCATAATTTCTGTCAATTTATATTCATTTCTGATACATGATGTTTTATAAATAAAATGTAGCAATAAAGTAAAAATGTTGGTGTTGCCAATTTGAAGAATAAAAGCTGATCAAATTAGGCTTTAAATAATTCCTGTCACGAATGGGTTAAAATGGTAGAATTACTCCAAAGGGCTCATTCAGATATCCTGTGACAAACTCCCATAGTTTTTATGTAATGTTCACATATAGCACGATAAACCACATTACCTTTTATGATGAGCTGCTAAGTAACACATCTCTGATAGTTCAAGCTCAAATAGTTTTTGCCAGAAGTTGCACTGACAAACTGATAATTTCATACTTTGCGGCTAGCTCAATAGCTTTTTTTTTTTAATTTAAAGTCTAAATTAATCAGACTTGTGCTTTACATAAACAATGATGATGCTGATATTAGATGGACCTTATCGTTAAGGCATTTTATCTTTATGTCCTTATACGAAAGAACACATCCGGAATGCAAAATACAAAAATGCAAAAATCTAAATATCTATTTTGACATATTTGAATAGAATTTTAACAACGATCATGCCACATGAAGATTGTATATCAATTTAAAAGGTCTGCATGCTACCCATGGTATAATCAGTCATTGTTTGAAAAATTTAACTTTCAATAATTTTCTTTTTTGCGTTCCGGACGCGTTCTTTCGCACAACGACATAAAGATAAGATGCCTAAGGGATTTTAAACATATTGTGAATCGGTCAGACTCTTGCCCTGCATAAACATTAATATTGATGATGATATTGGCTGGATCTTATTATTAAGGGATATTAAATACTCTGCCCATATATGAGTATGATATTTCCCTTGCCTTTGACTTTGGCAATACGAAAACAATGGGGATATTAAACATATTGTGAATCGGTCAGACTCTTGCCTTACATAAACAGTAATATTGATGATGATATTGGCTGGATCTTATTATTAAGGGATATTAAATACTCTGCCCATATATGAGTATGATATTTTCCTCACCTTTGGCTTTGGCAATGCTATCCCAATGGCAAACAATATTTTGCTATCCTATTAAGGCCAGCCAATATCATTCAAATTATAGAGTAATTTGCTCTCACTATCTCAGTTTTTTCCTGAAATTCACCTCTCTTAGTAATGAAAGTGTCTGGGTTTTTTTATACCCTCTTGTTGGAGACACCCCATTATTACAAACAGATCCAACTTCTCATGAGAAATTGTTGCAAATGTGGCAAGTATATTGAAGAGGAATACATTATATCTTGTGCACTACAACATAATAAATAAACATTTGACCTGTAGAACTTGAATGCGTTGCTTCTATGTTATCAGACATGAAATATTTGACTTGTAAAGAGCTTAATATGATGCTTGCTACTTGTAATTTTGAAACAAGAGCTAAACTCATCATTTGACTTGTAAAAGTTTAATTTGATGCTGGTAGGTTATGAAACAAACAAGCTCTAAAACTCACAACTTCACCTGTACAAAGTTAAATGCAGTGCTAGATTTATTGTTGAGGTGTAGAACAGTAAGGGTTGATAAACATTAAACAGCATTTGACTTGTAAAAGTTGAACCTGATTGTTATATAACTGAAAGAATGTGCCTCAAAGTGTACCAGTCACCAAAAGACATTTGGTTTTGGATGTCAGGGGTCCTTCAAATTATATTCCAAATAAGAGCTTCAGATATCACTTCTATAAAAGGAAAGATATTGGAAGTTCAATTGTACTCTTTATTAACATAAAAGCAACCAGTTAGGCGTCTTATCTTTTTTTTGTCGTCGTGCGAAAGAACGCGTCCGGAATGCAAAATGGAAAATTATTGAAAATTACATTTTTCAAACAATGATTGATAATTTCACAGATAGCATGTAGACCTTCTAAAGTGATATACGATCTTCTTGTGATATGATCTTTGCTAAAATTCCATTGCAATATGTCAAAATAGACATTTTAATTTTTGCTTTTTGTATTTTCCTTTCCGGATGCGTTCTTTCGCACAATGACATAAAGATAAAATGCCTTAGTAGATTAGTTGGCGTGTCGATGAATTAGGATGTTTATGTAATAGGCACCTTATCAAAAGTCAGAGCCAATTTGGGACGTGGCTTATAGCATCTTTCCTGCTCAGCCTCTTTTCCCCTCCGATCCTCTCATTCCTCCATAGACAAAACAACAGGGGATCAGGAAAGCCAATGTAAATGAACGGTCGTAGAGAAGACTATCAAAGACGCGGGACGAGACTTTTGATAAGTGGCCTTATCAAGCTGCCTGTGGATTCCACGAGTCTTGGTCTCTTGTTATCCTTTAATTTCTTTCAACTTTTTAGCCGTTAACTCCTAGAAATCCTGGGGGGTGTTTCATAAAGCAGTTCATAAAGTTACGAATGACTGTACGAACAACTTGAATATGGCAAGCCAAATGGGATTCTCAATCATTATAAATCCCATCAGCTGGAGGTGAAATTTGCACACACAGATTAATGTTACTATTGTTGACAAACATTTTTATTGCAAAGTACGTTTTTTGCCACAATTTAATTAAAATTGTGGGAAATGCAGTCACACTGGTATTCAAACGTTAGGAAAAACTTTGGGCCCCACGTTTGGTGCTTCATATTCCAGTTGTTCATAAAGTTAACCCTCATTGCAGTCATTCAAGCATACACTTAAAGATTTCTTACTGAAGGCATATGCATAAGGTTCTTTCTCGTTGTTTATTGCCTCGCTCGAGTGACTACTGTTATTTGACTGTACTTAATATGCATCACTTATTTTCCTAAAAGATTGTCTGTCTCTCGAAATTGCATAAGAAGTTTAATACAACATTAGGTATCTTTTTGGGAACCTATGTTATACAAGCTTTGCTTTTTGATAGGTTCCTCATATTTCACATGATTGTGTTTATAGTTATAACCATTATTTTTGTCAATATTCTTTTTCTTTGTTGAACAATTACATAAAAAACTGTTATTTGAATGTGTGGAATGTGAAATAATAAATCAAATCAAATCAAATCAAAGTCATTCATAACTTTACGAACAGCTTTATGAAACACCCCCGGGGTAAAGTTTCATAGGGATTAGTTCATACCTACTAGCTGGACACACATTTTTCTTTTTTCAGGTGACTGGTGCACTTTAACATTTGACTCTCAGAAGCTAAATGTTATGCCAGGTTTTGTCGGCTTGAAGGAGTAGTGCAGTAAGGGTTAACGAAAATGAAACAGTATACTCGGAATAGATACCCGTTGATATTGGAAGTATTCCGAGTTGATGCCCGCTCGTCTCAAACTGTTACATAGATGTTGAAATGTATCCAAAGGGTCGGATACCAGTCAATCCCTCAGTCAGATCGGGGACTGATAATTGAGTTATCAGTCCAAGCAGTAGAAGGGAGAGGGAATTGGGTCACCCTCGGTCGTAACGGTAATTCCGGCAACGGTTCCAGAGTTAATGAAATTCCTGTGTCTTCTTGTATTTGAATAGTTGAAAGTCACTTAAAGTAAGTGCTGAGAGAGAGGGGGGGGGGGGGAGAATAGAAAAATCTGGTATGGGCTTCATGAAAGACATAATCTTCGGGTTTATGGCTCAGTGGTATAGTGCAGAGGTCTTGTAAGCAGGAAGTCCTGGGTTCAAAACCAAGCTTGTGCCTTTAGTGAGGTATGACAATCCTCATTACAAAGTTCCTCTCATAAGGCATAATTCTTTCCTGCAAGTATATACTTGATTTATAAAGCAGTCAAGTACTAGTAAACTAAACTAACATGTTAACGAGCTTAAAGTGCTGAAACATGAAGTTGTTTTTAAGAAAATTGTTATATCTAATTACCTATTAGAAACATGAAGTTTTGCCTTCCAAGATGATGGTAATTTTTAATTTGCTGTAGGCCTATAAGATTTTGAAGTTTACTTCAACAAGGAAATAATCACCAGGACAAAATGATTTTGAAACCAAGCACATGTTATTCTTTAAAAAATTACATATTTTACAAATTAGAAATAGCTTTAGAATTTCAGATCCAAATAAACCAAAGTAGGTGGCTTCACAAGACCTTTTTAACATTATCTTTAAGAGAGTGATTTCTGTGTGACCTCTCTTTACAAATGACTGCAGGGCTTTTTTGATGATGCAGTGGGGTTAGTATGAGAAAATAAGGAAGGGTTTTGAAAAGGAGAGAGGAAGAGACAGAGAAGAAGAGAAAGAGAAAGGGAGAGAACTTGAGAGAGAAAGAGAGAAAGAAATAGAAGTAGAGAAGAAGAGAGGTTCAGTAAGAGAAAAAGAGAGGGAGAAAGTGGGGGAAGAGAGAAAGAGGGACAGAATGAGAGAAAGAGAAGGAAAACAGTACAAAAAAGAATGACAGAGACAGAGAAGAAGGGAGAGAGGGAGACAGAGAAGGGTGAGTAAAGGGGGAGCATAAGGTAAGGATGAAGGGATGCTAGAAAAGAGAAAAAGAGAGAAAGAAAGAAAGAGATGGAGGGATAGATGGTGTGAGAGGAAGATATAAAGTGGGTACTGGTATAGTGCAAGGAAAAGGTACTGGAATGATGAATGATATTTCTTCAGACATTAAATTCCTGGCACGCCTCCCCCAATAATAAACCAATTTATCTAATAGTGCCATGAAAATTGGGAATCCAAATGATCCAATTGGTATTATGCTTTAAAGTACACCTCTGAGACCTGTAATAGATTGCCATAGGTTTAATGCACTTAACCTGGCTATAAATTGTAATGAAGTTTGCATGTCATGGTAAAAGTGTGAAAAAGAGAGCATAAATTTGGGTGAATCCAGAGTAAATGGAGAAAATTAATCTCCTTATTGAACTAGGAATAAGAAAAAAAATACAAATCCATATTTCTTTTCTAATCCATGACATAGTAAGTCATATCTACGACACATGTTCTAGTTTTGCAGGACAACTAATCTCAAGCAGAAAATAAAATCCATGAACATGTCGTGGGAGTTGGAGAGGCTTTCATATCTTAAGCCGTGTGAAGGTGTCGACTTATGCTATCAGACAGGGATAATTACTGACTCTGAAAATTGCCAATTCAGTCACTAGCAGACTGTCTTCTCCTTGGAGGTCGGAGGCGTCATCTTCGGCGGGGAAAGATTCTTAGCATGGGAATGCGTGGACCAGTTTTTGAGAATCTCTCGAGGAGAATATGGATGATGAAATTGGCAGTAAAGGGGAGGAGGAGGGGGAGGGGGGTGGGGAGGGGGAGGGGAGGGAGAGGGGAGGGGGAGAGACTGACATGGAGCAGAGAAAAATTGACCTTATTCACACTTCACTGTCATGGTTTCAATCAATAAGTACTGAAACATTGAAGTTTTAGAATATGACCCACTAACAAAAATTTAGGTTCACACGACAGTAAAGATACAACTGATTGAGGTTTTAAACTCCCAGCGGATGAAACAGTTGCTTTTTACATTAAAACTACATGCAGTTAAAACCACAAACATATTGTATCTTCACAGCACCTAACTTTGATTAACTCTTTGCCTAGTACTGTTGACTATTGTCACAATCGTACAATTGAATACAAAAATTATAATAATTATTTTTTCCTTTTCAAGTGTACAAGGGAACCTGAAGATGTGTAGGATACTTGAGTGATATCTGTATATTGATTATTAGCATCAATTACTAAACAAAGGATATCAGAATTGAAATAAAATATCAAAAGAACAATTGTCATTATTTAGTGTTAAGGATAATGCAACTTGCAATACTTGTGCTAACCATAAGTTTGCAGAATTTCAACTAAACTTCACATTCATAAAACTACGAGTGAGTCGACACGGATCTTACCTGTAAGATAACACTGAAGTGTAAAACCCTAGGGTAAACTAACAGTTTACAACTCATCATGCGAACCTAGCTATAAGTGCAAGGAAGGGGGAGAAACATGGAGCCAAGCGGAAAATGTTCTCACCAGGTCTTGATTCCTGAACCTAATTAGATGGGAGAGTGACTGAATTACTTTCCAATCTGTTTCTGAATGCATGACATGCACTGACAGGGCTGATGGTAATTTGGAATAGGTAGAAATGGTGTTACTGTGAACTGGCGGTGAACTGTGTGTGGTGGGCATTCCGTAGATGCGTGGTGGATAAAGCAGTTCCAGTTTCATGGCAAGCACTGGACTCTTTCTTTTTGTGCATGTTATCTTGCAAAAGATGTAGGTCCTGCTGTGCACGAAGGAACAGAAAGAAATTTTGCAATTTTGAAAAATTTTTGCCATGAAATGAGCATCAAACCAGAAACTTCTGCATATTTTGTGAGCACTTGAGATTCATAAAGAGTTCTAAGTACCAAAAAATTTGGCTGCAGCATGAAAAATTTTGCAGCTTTATAAAATTGGTCAATGTTCATGATTCTCATAAGTTTCATATTGTGAGGAATTCAATTCAATTCAATTCAATTCAATTCGGTTTTATCAAGACTCAACAAAAAGTCTTAAGACTAAAAGTGTGAGTTTACAAATTTAAAACAGTTTACAAAGTTAAAATTTTTCAAAAAACATATAAATATAAGTACATGGAAAGAAAAGAAAATAACCATGGAAAATGCGTCATTTATACACTTTAAAAATGACTAACTTCATTAAAAAAAACAACAACAACACATTCAGTTAGCTGACACACTAAAGCTAAGTTAAAGCTAAACTGTGTTAAAGCTGTGTTAAAGCTAAACACATTCAATTAGCTGACACACTAATTAATTTTGTTATACCATTATTGCTGTTGATGATGCTATTGCACACAAATATTAATGAAGAAATACATTTTGCATAGAAGAATGGGTAGAAATGATGAAGCATATGACAGTAGGTAGGAAGATTTTTGGTAAATATTCTTGGTATCAAAGGAGAAAATAATACCAAAGGTTAACCCTGTTGGTTGAATACCTAATAATTGAAATTTTACCCTATCAATATCAAGAGACATTTGGAACGTTTTGGAAGAGAAGGGACAATGTACTTCATTGAAATCTCGTATTTGGAATCTAATTAAGTTGTTCTAAGATTCTGATATACATGTAAGCCTCCATGCAGTTACATCAGTTTAGAAAAAAGGAATCAAATGAATAGTCCATTAATCTAATTTTGTAGATTGAAGTTATATTTCAAAATCCCAGAAGCTATTTTTTGACCTTTCACAATTCTTTGCGCATCTTCTAACACCAGTACAGTACATATGTCTGGTTGCCTCTATCACAGTCACATGCACAGTTTGGCACAAAGATTGTCATTGGCTGGTGTATCCAAACAAATAGGTCAAAACTAGTCTGGCGTACTTCTGTTGAACTAATTTCATTCAGCAGTCATCTGCTTATAGCCGGTCAGTCAGTGGACATGGCCATCGTCCATCTGTTCTTAATGTCAGGGGATCGAAGCTGACACACCAATTAAACATTTGGATGGTTCCTTGTGTTCAGAAGTGATGGCATATTAGTTGTAGAGGTCAAATACGACAATGTTTATTTAATTTGATTTTTTATTTGTTTTCCATTCACCCTCGTGCATTAGCAGGAATATAATCATACCATCTGTTTGGAGCCGGAAAGGGGTTAAGTCTGTATAAAATGATATGAATGATAACACCCTTCTAGCTCTGAACATATGATATGTCGTTTCGTGCATTTTTGTAATAAGTACATTGCACCAAATTACACTATGAACATGACAGACAAAGAAAGCGGACAAAATAAGCAACCCCTCATTCTATCCTTCACAATGGTTCTGTCAGTCAAAAGAACATCCCTTCACTGCTATTATCTAAAAATATGTGAAACAGGTGTAACATGCATATTCACCTGGAACTACTGATTAAAAATAACCGCAGTGAAGGGATGTTCTTTTGACTACCAGAACCATTGTGAAGGGTAGAATGGGAGGTTGTTTATTTTGTCCACTTTCTTTGTCAGCCATGTTCATAGTGTTATAGAGTAATGGTAAATTGGCACTTGTGAAATAGCAACAACACATATATTTAACTGTACCTAGTGGATAGTTTTGATTGTTGTATCTTTGGTAATCTTCTGAATTGTTCAGTTGTTCATGTCATGCAACGTTACCAAGTCCATATCTACATTAGATGAGTAACTGTTGGTTCTGTTCATTGTTGGTGATCGGACATTTTCGCTCCCAACAGAAATTCGAGATTGGAACATGCTACCACCGGACATCCAGAATATAGCAAGCAACAATACCTTCAAATTACAAGCAACCAAATTCTTTCATACCCAAGATTCAAGCAAGAAGGACTAAATAAATAAACGGATATGTGCACTCGCTGTCCTTTCTTGTTTGGTTCCTGATGGGATGTTGAGAAGTACTAAGAAGAGGAAGAACAATGTTATTTTGTTAAAGACATATGATTAAGAGTAGTGTTCCAATAACAGTCTAGGTTAGGTTCGGGTTAGGGTTGAGTTGGATGGAATGTAAACTATGGATTGGAGGTATAAATTCACTTGGTGTACCAAACTGATTATGTTCAGTTCAGTTCAGTTTCAGTTTGTTTCATATTTCTCAATTATTACATAATAAAGCATGAACACTAACGCATAAATTTTTCATTACAAATCAAACAAATATACGGTCAATATAACATACAGAAATGATTATACAATTGCTTGGTGTTTTGATTGAAATTAGAGAAGTAGATTTGTGGTGAAATACGAGTGAATCTATTTAAAAAATAAAGTTTGGCTTGTAAGTAATAAGATTGTCATGAAAGCATTCTTTCACTACGAGTATATAATTATGTGTGTGTGTGTGGGGGGGGGGGGGGGTCTTTAACTACTAGCAATGCATTATGTGTTGCACCATGCAGTGAAGTGAGGTTGTGGTAATAGAATCGTGTTATGTAATCACTCTAATTGTTTCTACTGCCGAGTAATTGCTCAGGTTACACAACCATTAATGTGATTTTAAGCAGGGCTGCTAAGTTCACATCTTCTGAGATCAGTTTTGGATGAACTAATTTGAGATGGGGGAAAAAGGGTATTGGGATTTGATGAACACTGTCATAAAAGAACATCATTTAGTGAAAGCATAAGAAGACTGAGGATCAGGGGGAAAGTGGGTTAATCCTACATAATCCTGTGTTCCAGTGGGGCTGCTCTAATACAAGCTCCAGTGACAACTGCTCAAGACTTTATTGTGTTAAAGATAGAAGATTAAAGGCTTGTTCAGATATGACGCGACAAACCCCCGCGGTTATTTGTGTACTAAGTAAATGGAATATGAGGCGGCCAAAAAAAAAAAAACAAGCCAAGGCAAGAGGCATATTTCTGGCCTCCCAATGGCAAAAAGCTGTGGACCAATCAAATTCTTAAAAAGTTAGCACGAAATATCTGCACAACATTTGACAAAAGTGCCCTTTGTTTGTGCATTGACGCATTAATGCACGTTCATTAACGCAATTTGTGCGGTTTGCCGCGCCGTATCTGAACACTTGAAAAAAACGCAGGGGTTTGTTGCACTGTATCTGAACAAGCCTTAAGGGGTAGGGTCATTATTCAGTTCTTAATTCATTTCAGAGTTAGCATGAAGGTTAAAATGAGTGTTATGTAAAATGGTGGGTCAGGATTTGAAGTTATGAATTCTGTTAATATAGGGCAATGATCCTGGAGCTCGGAGCAATGTATCCCTGGAACATGTATCACACAACCATACACTAGCCCTCTTGTCCGATATGAACCTTACTCCTATCCCTGAACAGGCTCATAATCAGTAGTGAATTGGACACCCCAGGAGGATGAGGGATTCAGGATTAAGGGAGTGGAGGATTAGGACAAGGGGCAGAAGGATTAGAACAACGGGAAGGAAGGATTAAGCCTCTGCAATCTCTATTCTTAACCCATTGAGCGTGATTTGATTTCAGTATGTCACACATTTTCCAAAGACCCCAGCCTGAGTTATCTAGGGTTTTGTATTCACCAGGTTAATGGAGCAGATTCCTGATTTCCTGAAAGCACCTGTGGAGGTCCTATTCCTATCCTTGATAAGACGTGGGAGCCAGCGAACAGGGCTTGTGATAGTGTATCTCAAGTGCATCTCAGGAGGTCCAGGACTCGTAGCGGCTTAGAGTGGGGGGAAGGGGTCAGGAGCAGGGGATTAGATTGAGGGAAGGGATGGGAAAGGAGGATTAAGTATGGGAAAGGAGTAAACAGATTTATATAGATGGGTATCAAGGGAAATTTAATAGAACATGCAGATAAATCTTAATAATCTTAATAATCTTAATACGTGATAACTCTTTGACTCTTTGAACTATCATTCCTCGGGAAAGACTTGATCGCCTTAAGTGATGCCGGGCATGACTCCTGTGTGGCGAGGAAGGTTCTTTACACTGCGTGGATACCTGACCTCCACAATTACGAGCGACGTTTAAGTGGCTTATATTGTATAAGGGATCACGCTTGACATTTAAAGCTGCTTAATGATTGTAAAGCTGCATGGTGCCCCACTCGCAGCGTGGATGCAATGTATCAAACTCATTTTGATGGTCGAGTCTCTCTCTCTCTATCTCTCCCTCTTCTATTTATGTCTTTCTCTCTATGCTTCTCTCCCCCTCTCCTCCCTATATCTTTTCTTCTCTCTTTTGATTTGTGTCTCTGATGCTATTCTATAAATTTCCCATTTGTCAGTTATTAATTTTCTTTCTCTCTCTTCATTTCTTACAAATACAAATACAGTTGATTTATATAGCATTCTTACACAGTCATGAAGTCATGACTGGTTCCTAAGCGCTTTACAAAATTCTGTTACAGATCGGCGTTGAAAAGAACAATTTTAAGATTCTTCTTAAAAACGTCTAGGGAGGGGGACATGCGGACAATCATGGTAGATCATTCCACAGTCGTGGTGCGGCAGACTAATCTTCTTTCTGTTTCATTTCCTTTTCCTTTTCTTTTTTTTTTAACTCAGTACTAAATCTGAGGACTTTATTGGAGGAGTCGGCGCCTTTGAATATTTTTGAAACAGATATATGGCGCCACACAAATGCTGTGAATCATCATATCTGCCCTTTACACCGTATGTCTGTTTTGTGCGTGTGTATTTTCGTGTCTGTCTGTATGTCTCTCTTTCTGTTTTTGTCTACCCCTGATTCTCTCCTATGACTGTAAATTTTATCCATTATTCTCTCAAATCTCCCCCCCCGCCATATTTTTCTCTGTACATCACTTCATCAAACGTCCAGACCAAACGAACACTCCAGGTTGATGCTCAGCGGCGCAGGGGAGCTTTATTTACACAGGCTTTGGGCTGCTGTCCTTTCAGCCTCACCAGCTCTCACAATTGATTCATTTTTGCAATGAATCATATAGGTTTCGACTATGAGCATGGATATATTCATATTGGGTCCGTATTAACACGTCCCTTGCCAATCCAGGGAGATAGAGGCTTGGGGCATAGTCAGTACATCATATTGGCATCTGTTTATGTATACGGTACCAGAAAGTGCACCTACCATAGAAAGTGTGCGTGTATTTCATATTCTGTCACTCTGGTATCAATTGATTGTCATAAATAAACTTCTATGAATGGAATTGTTTTAGAATTATAGCAGACAAGTGATTTTATTAATGAAGCAGAGTTTGCAAGGGATGTTCTTGTAGCTATTTCTGCTTCAGGATAGAAAGAAAATTGAAAACCGTACCTAGTAAGCAGGATGAAAATTTCTTAATGCCCCTGAAGATTTATCACTCTGTGGCACAGAGAAGGAAAAAATAATAACTGATTTCATACACTTTGAGTAAACAGTAAAGGAATTGATCTTATCAACCAGTTGAATATTCTGTCTAAAATAGTTAGGACTGGGGTAAATGGCATTTATATGTTATACCAATATCTTTTTGTATGCAGTGGATTACCTTCAAAGCTGATGAGTTTCTCTGAATGAAGAGGAGTAATGTATCAGTAGGTACAGATATATATATATACTACTTGGAGTAAAGATTTAATGAAGTATAGGATGATCAGTTGAAAGTCATTGGATGGTTATGATATTGGTTACTTCTTGCAGATGGTATAACACCCCAAATGCCTTGGAGGAAACAATCAGCTGATGAGATCACGATGTGGAAAATATACCAATTACACTCACTGTCTGCTCCAATGATATTAAGATTTGGGATGAGTACTGAGTCACATCAGCTAATGATGCTATCATGGTATATAGTATAGATATACAGCATCTGTAGAATTAAGGATGCGGTCCGCTGGATGGAGAATGCATCTCTCATGACGACGGAGGACATGGCAACCTCCGATGACCTCTGGAGTAATCTGCATCAGCTGTTTTCATCTTTTCTCCCAGGGTATCTGCCGCCACTGGTCTTGGCTTGGCTACTGGGTGGGGGTAAAGTGATGATGACGACAATGGTATGTTGGTGTGTGGGTACTGCACTGGTCTTTGCAAGACGTTAGGTTTGTGGACTGATAAAGGGAGGGAGGGGGAGGAAGAGAGGACCTTGACTAATGCGAATGTTAGCTTGGTTATGTGATCCTGTATTCTGGGATGGGGGTGAATTAAGGCACCGTATCTAAAGTCAATTTGGAATGCAGCCTTTAACGTCTTTCCCGCTCAGCGTCTTTTCCCCTCCGATCCTCCCCTTTCTCCGTAGACAAAACAACTGGGGATCGGGAAAGTGGAGAAGACGATCAAATACGTGGGAAGAGACTTTTGATAAGCATCCTAATGATAAAGAGGGTACGTGATGTGTGACCATAACACTGCTCTGGTCCTGGTAGCAAGTGACTGGCCTAGGTGAGACAGGTGTGGGGGAGGGAAAAAGTTGGTTTAGACATTGGCTGGTATCCGCTGATAATCCGCATTCTGTAGGGTGGGGTAAATTGATGATGGAAAGGTATGTGATATGTAGGCACTGCCAAAAAGGTCGAGGGGGGGGGGGCATTGACAGGAGATAAAAGCAAGTGGACTGGCACTTCAACAATATGGTTAGTTTTCAAAGTGATGCTTACTGCTTTGAAATATACCACAGTAGTGGTAAAGGAAATGATATAGATGATGTGTGGTTACCACACTTATAGGAAACGCTTAGGCTGGTGCGGAGATGGGGGGGGGGTGGTCAAGGAGAAAGGAGATAAGTGCATCTGCATTAGGACAAAAAAAATAAATGATGACTTGATACTATACTGGTAGTAAGGAAGACGATTTAGGTGTATTTTGGGAAATGTTTTTTTCCGCAATACTAGGAGGGGGGGAGGGGGTGGAGGAGTGAGAGAGAGCACCTGGATGACATTCGCAGCATAGTTTACAAAGTGATGTGGACTGCTCTGAATATATACCAGGCAGGGGTTATTGAAGATGATGTTTACCGATGATTACATGGGGGGGGGAATGGAAGAGTGAGAGAGAGTGCACCTGGATGACATTAGCAGCATAGTTTGCAAAGTGATGTGAACTGCTCTGAATGTATACCATACAGGGGTTATTGAAAATGATGTTTACCGATAATTACATGGGGGGGGGGATGGAAGAGTGAGAGAAAGCACCTGGATGACATTAGCAGCAGAGTTAACAAAGTGATGTGAACTGCTCTGAATGTATACCATGCAGGGGTTATTGAAAATGATGTTTACCGATGATTACATGGGCATCCTGCACATTGTAAGAAGGTAGGCCAGGGGAAGGGGGTGGGTAAGGAGCTGTGGGATAAGCACACCTGGGCAGGGACATTACCAGAATCATTTACAAAGTGATGCGGACTGCTCTAAGTACTACAGTGGTAGTAAAGAAGATGACGCATGCAGGGAGATGATTAGCAGTGGGAGGACTGGGGTTTGTGAATGATGAGGGAGAAGTTTTCTTTGAAAAGGATTATAGAGATGATTGAAAGAATATGCTGGGAATCCATTCTGAATACAGCTGCAAGTCCAGAGAGGTTTGGGATTCTGGGGCTTGGCAAAAAAAAGCAAGTCCATATTGTTAAAGAAGCAAGATAACCAGATATAAACAAAGTGATGAGTAGAAACAAGAAAAATAGCATCAAAATTTCATGTTGCAATTAGTATGCTAGGATTATGCAGGCTAAAAAATGTGTTTGCAGTATACATATTCATGAAGTGAAAAGACATCTCAGGGCCTGTTCACGTCGTGGCTATATTCTT
Source organism: Echinometra lucunter (assembly GCA_029962745.1). Taxonomy (NCBI): domain Eukaryota; kingdom Metazoa; phylum Echinodermata; class Echinoidea; order Camarodonta; family Echinometridae; genus Echinometra; species Echinometra lucunter. The sequence goes on along the minus strand of CM057159.1, from coordinate 14,093,888 downwards.
AAAACTTTATTTCTCTAACTGCTAAAATTGTTCAAAAGCTTCAGGTCTAGAAAATCAACTTTCTTCTAAACTAGGGATATAATAGAAAAACTTCCAGAAAAATGATGCTTGAGGGTTTGCTGCTGCATCGTAATCTGTAAACAAGCCTGTAAGGGTGTTTCATCACATAAAGGACATGTGAATGAATGAATGAACGAATGAATGAATGAATGAACAAATGAATGAGTGGAGGGATAGATGGAAGAGAGAAAACTTGCAATCAAAATGAGAAGTGAAAGACTTTTCAGAAAATGTTGATGAATAATCTGAGTCAGGAAAGTCACAGAATAGTTTCATAACGAAAATTGTCCATTGAGAAAGAGAAGGCGTTGAACTCATATGGTTTAATACAGAGTTGAAGCCCTTCTTTTTTTCAACCATCAAAATGTCCCTGAATCCTGGTGATGTTTGAAATGTAGCAATGGCATGAGATGACGCAGTCCGGTAAAAATGTTCTCTATTATGGAAGCCACTCGCGAATAAAAACATTCAACTGCCGGGCTAGAAAAACACCACTCTAAACCCCCTGACATGCGAATGTCGTCATTACTATGACACCACGCTCGACTTTATCATTGCAATCTTATACTGTATCAACATCTCTTTAGTGGCAGAGTGATCGCAAGAGGTTATACGCCTCTTTCCTCAAAACCATGCTTGATGGGAGAGGAAAGGAAGGAAAAAAAGGCTGTATGCGGAATACAATTTACCCTGATGGTTATCAATATTTTCACTGCCAGGCTGCGATCATAAATGCAAAGTGCGAGAGTGTGTATTTATTGAGAGGCTGTTTTTGTCAAGTGGGTATGCTTGGCGCATACCAAATGATAACCAAACTAAGAGAGAGATAAAGAAAGAGAGAGGGAGACGCCTCTCAATAATGCCAAGTGGCGTGTGCTGTCATAAATATGAAAATTGAGGCTTCAGATATGTTAGTATGGATTTGCTGATTTTTTAATGCCTTCAAAAAAAAAAATTGCTTGCCAAATATAATGAACTTTGAATGTAATATTGCGAAAGAAATCCTTATGACTGTATGCCATTTAGGAAACAAGACAGGCACTTATGATTAAAAATCATTTCAAGTTTCAGATCTGAATGTTTATTCTAAGCTTAAAAAAAACAATCACCGTACACAAATTACCCTTAACAGAATTCTTCTTAACGTCATATAAATATATCTCTAGTTCAAGGAAAAACATTTTCTTCTGTTATTTTCAGCATGTTTTACAGGAACCTAAATCTTGGACAAAGTTCTTGACCCTTCCATGAGAGGGTTGACATTAAAATGCTGGTAGTTAAAGCAGAGATGCTGTCCATAAACCAGTGCTACCAAGTTTCTTGAAAAGTTCTCACCGATGAACTTCCAAGCACCCAATTCTTGCGTCTTTATTTTCAAATTACGTGTAAAATACAATGCTTGGGAATAATTTCACAATTAGTGTGCTTGCTATTTGTTTAACCCTTTGAGAACCAAGCCTGAGATATCTTGAGCTGTAGTCAATGGAAGATGCATGTTATACCAAAATCATCATATTCAGTGGGTAAAAGGAGAAAACAAAATAATTCTCCACTGGTTCCACAAACCAATATACATTGTCTCCTGTACTTAGCCTAAGCACGTACTGTATGTCACAATGCAAAACCAGTGACACATTGTTAAATGTTCAACTCTCAAAAATCCTTGGGAAATATATGATATATATTTTGTCTGATACTTTTATAAGATAGAAATAGATAGTCCTTTCTCATATTATGGAAAATTTGAGGTACATTTGGGCTTCCATTTTTGTTCAACTTTGCCTTAAAGTCTTGTCTGTTTGGCATTTAACTCCCCAGTGGCGTGCTCTTTGAGATGAATGCTGTCACAACTGTACATGCACTGATTATCTTGTGAGTGAAGATGTTTTCGTAGCTGCCTATTACAATCTTCTTCAAATCACTATCAAACAACCATTTGTATGTAATCCAGTAACAGATTAATCAGAATGAGATTTGATGAGGTATTAACTGCTCGAAAATTAGATTAGTGCTTTCTTTCTCGTTTTCCAAATTGGCAGTTACGGTAATACTCTTGAAACTAGGAACTAGACAGACACTTTCTTCTCTGTAGTTTTAAACATTATCAATATCTTTTATTATTAACTGTATCAGACATCTAAGCAGGGCAACTTTAACCCTGTATTGCCCAATGTGGATCGTTATCATTGACCGGTCAGTAATTTCTTGTATTGCCCGCTCAGGAAAGTCAATGGCAAAATGCGTGTTATATAACGGGCAATAACATAAAGCCAACATAAAGCATATCTACACGCCTTCTACGCTTGTTGATAAATGAACGCGCAGTTTTCATACCATCGCACAACTAGTGTGACGTTACAATAAGCTTTCTACAAATTATTTTGTTTCTTTAGTGACGTCACAATTACCTTCCGTAGTATACAGGTATACTGATTGTGATGTCACAATTATCTCCCGCAGTATGCAGCGCATAAGTGTACGCGTAATTTGCACGTAATAGTCGTGCACTGCACTACACAAGATACGCGCTCAGGTATAATCAGGCATTTTGCAGTCTGTGTACGCGTAATTTGCACGTAATAGTCGTGCACTGCACTACACAAGATACGCGCTCAGGCATAATCAGGCATTTTGCAGTCGGAACTTCTTTTCCTGCTTTTCAATAACTTTTGCTCAGTGTTATAGTTTCCTTTATTTGAAATGCAGTTTAAATTTTGAGTATTTTTACAATATTTTCGAGTTAGCTCTAGATGTCTGATTTGGTTACTAATGATATTGACTGTCCTCAGGGCTGACATATATCGCCCTCACAAAATCTATTTAGTTCGAGCGATATATGTCCTATCTCCCTGAGGCCAGTCAATATTGCTTTATTATGGTTAAGTAGCGTTATCTTCATTCAAATAATTTTTTTTCAAAGAAAGAAAAGAGTAGATATCACTATGTTTCTCGAAAGAAGATACTCTGCTAGGCAAGAGTAAAGAAGAAACAACAGCAGAAATTATGTTTGTTATATGGAGTGGTTTTGATCCAGTTTGGAAGAAAACAAGTCCTTGTCTCTTCACCAAAGTGCTTGCCTTTTTTGGAGGAACAGAAGGGATGTTTTTGTTCTTACTTTCAAATTTATCAAAATTGTAAGAGATCTGGGCAAAGATGCATAGAGAAGATTCCACTTTTCATTAAATGCTAAATGCGATCATGTTAGAAAATGAAATATGTTATGGTTCCCCATTAAACTGATTACTTAACCCGGATTAAACTAGATGTACTAAACTAATGGTATGCATACACTACATCAACGGCATGCTCACTGTATATTTACTCCATTTTGTAAACGTGATTAAAAGCAGCGATACCAGCAGAATTCTATTTCTTTCTTTCATTTCCATCATAAAAGCACAAAAACATGCCGCCCTCTTACCTTCCTGATCCGGTGTGATTACGCATATTGACCTTATCACGAGCCAAGCTGGAATATTGGAGAGGAGAGATGGTATTTTTCTTTCCAGATACGCTTTTCATAACGAAATCCGCTCCTGGTTATTTTCTATAGCAACAGTAACGTATTAGGGTTAACTCATAATGGTATTGGTATCAAATTCAATCAAACTTTGCAGGATATTTTGTGTTGTTTTGAATGTTCTGCCACTAAGCTTAGTGTCTGTTCATTTCAGTTACTGTATTGATAATGGAGGTCCCAGTCTGTTCAGGGACTGATAAAGGTGGAAGTCTTTAAGCCTTTATGTCGAAGCAAATTGTGTGTTCTTTTACTTGACTAAATCTAATGCATTTACTTGTTTACAAGCATTCTGTATATTTATGTCATCTTGTGTTTTCATCTGTGGATTTCATGCATCCCAAATTATCTGACAAGCATAATTAAATACAAGTCAGATAACAAAGTAACAGAAGATTCTACCATTTTCAGGTAGTGTTTTAGTGGGGAAAAAAGAATAAAAAAGATAGATGTAGGGATGCAGTGGGGGTCATTTTGTGCACATTATTTTTTTCTTTTGTGTGTGTACTTATGGTATTAAGCATATTCCTCTTTGTGTTGGGGGGGGGGGGGCTGTGTCTACCCTCTCCCAGATGTAGATCTGCCAATGAACTTTATGTAGCCTGATCAAAACAATGCTGTAATGCAAGGATCAAAGGATTTGATATAACTGCTAATACCCTCCTGTTTGACATTCAACAGTATTAAAGCATACACCTCATTCATATATGATAAATTTTCTTCCATGATTTATGAAAATAATAACTTTCGATTTATTTAGCGCATAATAATCAAAACAATTCTCTATGCTCCTTACATCGGTGGGGGAGAGTTGGAGTAAGCTTACCTAAACATATTTATTTAAGAGAACAAAAAACACTATACTAAATGCACACTGACATAGCTAAACAAAAAATATGATACTACTGTAGGAAAATTTCTTCTTTTTGTTGCAAATTTCCTAATGTTTTCTCAAGCTACTCATGTTAAATTCATGATAACTTTCCAACCTTCGCTTCACCCATTCCCTATTGTATTCTTTCATTCCCATAGAATGACCACCCGGTGACCACCCGGTTCCAGGAAGCGGTGGGTTAACATTACCATAGGATATTTCCCCTTTAAGCACATATGGGGCTCAGGCCAAACTGTCCTTTCGCAAAATATTGAATTTTTTACACTCAGTTGAGCAAGCTCCAGAATCAGTGAAGTCATTCAAAAATAGAAAAACCAGAGCAAGGAAAATCAATTCCTCTTCTATATTCAGTCGGTAGCCATAGAGGGCAAGCAATGCATATCATTAAAATTTCCATTTATATTGTATCTATAGGCATAATGACTCAAATATAGGTCTGTCTTAAATGATGCAGTATGAAATTGTACATTTGTTGACCTTCTGTATTAGATGAATAATGAAAGATTTCTCCTTTTTTTTGAGTAGTATATTCTTCATGATTTGAAAACAAACTGCAGGGTAGAATGCACTCAGTCATTTTGGTACAAAGATAATAAAGTCCATTGATGTTTTTTAAAAGTAATGAATACCTCTTGTTTATTCATATTTAAAAATATGATTTTTATTCATAACATTTTCTTCCTGTCCCCCTCACTCCATGTCTATGATTCATTTCACTGCAATTGCAGGATGGTCAGTTCAATATTTGCATGTTTCCTTCCAGCAGTGCAGTTTGCAGAATGTACAGTGCATACTGCATTATGATCTAATAGAGTTGTGTTTAGCATGAAGTGAGAGAAATTAAAACACCTGTGCAGTTTATTATGCTCATTTTGTAATGGTCAAAACTATGCACAGTGTAACGGTTAAAGTTTCGCATTAAGTAAGCTCAGATGCATCTTTTTTACACTCACTTTCTTCCAAACGACCTTTGCTCCCTCGGTTATCAACGTTCTGCACTGTCTACCGCGCCATCGGTGACACTCGCCAGTGTAAATTCAATAGATGAGGCGCCAACTCTAACACCGCCCATTCAAACCCAGACAATCGCTAGCCTTAACACCTCTTTGCATGATTTCACACGACCTTGGCCTCTACCAGACTATTTCAGATATTTCCCAATGCTTTATATTCTAATGAAATTAAGGCAGGGGAAAGTTTGATGATGTTTGTTCTGGCTTCACCAAGTATTCTCAAATAATATTGTGCACATGGTGTATGGTGCAGTAAAACCTGTATATAAAGACCATGGAGGGGGGGGGACACAAAATTCAGTATTCATGAGCAGGTGGTCTTTATGAACAGGTTTCTTTAATGCATATTCCAATGGGTAAATCTATTAAGGGAATAGAAATTGTCGTCTTTATAGACAGGGGGTCTTTTTATACAGGTGGTCGCTAAAGCAGGTTTTGACTGTATATGCCTAGCCTTCACTAGTTATATGTGAGAAGTTGACCTTTGTGTTAGGTGTTTTATCTTTGTGTCGTGCAAAAGAAAGTGTCTGGAATGCAAAATACAAAAAAGCAAAAATTAAAACGTATATTTTGACATATTGGAATAGAGTATTAGCAAAGATCATGCCACAAAAAGATTGTATATCAATTTACTAGGTCTACATGGTACCCTTGAAAATATCAATCATTGTTTGAAAAATTTGATTTTCAATCATTTTCCATTTTGCGTTCCGGACGTGTCCTTTCACACAACGACATAAAGATAAGACGCCTTATACTTTGTGTTTCATGTATACTCTTGAAGTATAGAGGGATAGAAAATTACTCTTTGAGGAGTCTAGAGATCACTTCATTTTGGAGGAAAATCCACAACAAAATCATTGTGGAATCCATTCTAAAACCCACCGCACACTGTACAGTCCATCTGTGATCCGATTTTTGGAAAAAATGTGTCATAAAATTTGATATGAACATTCAAACGTGTAAAATCTCAATGATCAAAGTTCCGAATGTTGGTATGAATACTAAAATATCAATTTTGGGCTTTTGCGACCCTCCCTGTAGGAATCAAATCAAATTCTATTCCGAATTGTAGTGTGTCATAGCAGTCTTGTGATCGGCTACAATTTGGCCTTTACTCCGACCCCAAAAGGCTTGCAGTTAACCAAAATTTTGATTTTTTTTTTAGTATTCCAATCATTATTCCAAATTTCAAATATGATAATTTTACTTGTTTAAACTTTCATATTTAATGCAAAATGCCATTTATTCGAAAATCGGGTCGCAGTCAGATCGTATAGTGTGTGGTGGGCTTTAATAAAAGAAGGGTTGGAATTACCATTGAGCGTAGAACCCAACATTTCCAGCACAGATGTCCACTCCAAAATGAGGCAGTCCGTAATGTGTCTCCTCAATGAATTGATTTTCTCTAATTCATGATATATAAGAGAGTATAAAGACAACTTTCACAATCACTTGTACCACTCTATTTGACATCTTGAAAGCCATTGAGTAACTTGTAAAAAAAAACAGAGCTGCATGGTCCTACATGCTATCAGTGTATGTAATATTGAATAAATATGAAGCCCTGAATAATGGACTTCAAAAGCATCATCTGGTGCTTCACAAAGAGTGAAAATATACAAATGACTGGAAATGCTAGACCTTTTTTACCCCATAGACTGCAGTGTTAGACAAAAGCGTACCCAGGTTGGTTTTGAAAATGACAGAATTCAGTGATAGATATCACGATAAAAACATCTTATGTTTCAAAACCTTTTATGTTCCTGGCTGTTTATTTATCCTTCCAAACATCTTTATACAACACAGACATCAAAATTAAACCATTTATTAAATCATGCCTCCACAAAGTTACTGGATCCCTTTAAAGCACATCTCAAGACATTTCTGTTGAGGAGCAATTTCCAGTGTTAACTGGCCACTTCTGGAAGTATGTCAAGCATATCTCATTTCACTCTTCCCTATTGTTTTCTCCTCTTTTTCTCTACATTGCTGTGCATCAAGAAGTATTCATGATATGTGTTATATAAATATGGTATATTATTGTTATTATTCATTATTTTTCAGACACTTGAGGAAATAAACATACCAGCTTTCTACATTTAATTCACTCTGATGAAAATTTTCTTTCTACATTTAATTCACTCTGATGAAAATTTTCTTTTGTGCACAAATTTCTTGACAGTGATTGAAGTTATTGGATTGATAAGCTGCATGAAGCTTATAGAGTCATCCATACCCTCCCTGCCTTAGTGAAATTCAACATCGTATAACTATTTCTGAAATCCTTTTCCAGGGTGTGACATTTGCCATTCTAACAAAATTCCAGGGTTGCCTTTTCTTAGGTATGAAAGGATTAATAAAGAATTTAATTACTTTCACTACTATGAGCTAATCTTGCTCTTGCATAAATAGTTAACAATGGACTAAAGGTCACTTTCTGATAGCAAAGAAAACACATGCCCATATAGAAGGAAACCAAAAAAAGCTCAAACTTTCCATCCTTTATGTAATTTGACTTCAGTTCTTGAAGAGTGTTGCTGAGTAATATTATACTAGTAGAAGATTTGACAGGGTATGTTATCTGTTATCAAGAAGGTCAGTTTGTGATGTGAAAAACACATTTCTGCTTATGGATGGACAGAGATCATTATGAAGTGGCTTGGCAATTATTACTGAGTAATATTACTCTGGTAGAAGATTTAGGAGGGTATGCTATCAAGAACACTGGGGTCATCCGAAGTCAAAAATAATTTTTTGCTGGTTAGAATTCACAGAACAAATCACTGTATATCACAGATGTCCTTCAAAAAATTAACCCATGAATGAAATTTAATGGCGTGTGGTGTTGTGACCAGTGGCAAGCTATCAGTTTACATCAAACACAAGATGCATGTAGCTGACTCCATCTTGATGAGGTAATTTTAGGCATTTCGGGTCGTTAAATTTTGATAATGCAATGATTGTACATGTATGTGAATGATAATAATAGTAGAGAACATTTGTACTGTGCCATGTCTGTCAGAAATGACACTCCTAGCACCAACATGAGAGAAGCAGAGAAAGAATTTTGGAGGGTTTTTTTGTTTTGTATTGAAATGGGGAATAAAGTGAGTGTGAGTGAGGTAAACAAGGAGACAGACAGAATGAAACAGAGGGAGAGAGAGAGAGAGAGAGATGAGTGATTGTGTGAGAGCTTGAAATAGGTAGGAGGGAGAGATAGATGTAAAAGAGGGAGAGAGAGAGACAGAGAAAAAGAAATTTACATAGGCATGTACAGAAAGATTGACATAAGAGATGTGTCAGAGAGAGAAAGAGATGATGAGTGTATGAGATACATGTAGATTTAATAGGTGTAAAGAGAGATGGACATAACAGAAAGAGATAGAGTGGGAGAGAGAGAGAGAGAGTGGGAGAGAAAGAGAGAGTGGGAGAGAGAGGGAGAGAGGGAGAGAGATAAAACAGTAGAGAAAGATTGAAGTGAAGGATGAGCTAGAAAGGTACAGGTATAAAGACATGGAAAGAAGGAAGGGAGTAGAATTTGAAGCTGCAGCACATTTTTTCAAGTGCAAGGAAGAAAAGAGTACTTTGAGTTGTTTGGAGGCAGATGAGTTGTAAAGAGGGAAATGGAACTGCAGAGAGAAAGAGAGAGAGAGAGAGAAAGGAAAGTGTAAAAGGGAATGAGATATAATACAGTACGGGGTAATTAGACTGACAGAGCAAAGGAGAAAGAAAGAGCAAGAAAGAGAGAGATAGCAGGAAAGAAAGTAGAGCTAGAAGCATTGCATAAATAGATATAACCCCTTAAGAGCATCCATGGAATCTGTTTACTCCTCTGATGTGGAGATCTGAATGAAAATGGAGGCTGATTACCATTGCGTCGGGGCATTCGATAATGAACGTATCTGATTCTCTCCTTCTGGCTATCTCTGTCTTTAATTTCCCATCTTCCACTGCCCTGCAGGCCTTTGTCCAACTGTAAGACCCTGAACGATGACCATCCTGAAATATTTAGTGGAAGAGGCCTTGAAAGATCGATGTATGTGCTGCTAAGTCACGCGCAAGCTTTCAAATTTTTTTTGTTTTCAGGATATGGTCTTTTTCATCCTTGACTTTTGTGCTTTGAATTAGCCTTGGTCATCATTCAAAAGGCAATGACTTGCGAGTTTTGAGATCTCTGTTAATATTCTTGCCTCAGTATAAGATATACACTCATATTGTGAAAGTTGAATTCTGTCATCTTTGCAAGGTTTGTTTATTTCATGTATATTTTTTCACAAGTGAGATATAGGGTAACAGATTTCTGACTGCAGAGGTGTGTGTTTTCTACTACCAAGAACAATTTCAGTGAGTGGATGTAATAATGATACTAAAAAGTTTAAACCATATGAAGTGTTTTTAGGAGACAAAATAATTTGCAAAGATTTCTAAATTGTGAAATTTCAGAACCCGTAGATCAGTATTTTTCCTGTCTTGCAATGTCTGCAGTCTATATGAAAACTATGAAGAATGATATAAGTTATTTGGTCAAATGAAAAGTTTTCATTATTCATTGCTTTCCCAGATTATATCAGATGTATACCACATCAAGGCAGTCAAATTTGTGCACTTTATAGATATAATTTTTTTTATTGTTTTTAACTGTAGGACATTGTTGATATTATATGTTATGTTATATCATATGTTATGTATTATATAGCATGTTTTTTAATATATTTTATACATTATATTATTACAGTTGTTGAGATTATAAAGGCAATTAAGGAGCAATCCATTGTATTTGATATTGATACTCTTTGACAAAGGAATAAGAAATGTGAAAACTCAGAAATCATTTCTTATTTCTATGACTGCCCCGCCTTTAGACAATGTGCACAAGTCGCTGAAGGGATCTTTGCAATCCATATTGTACAGATGTTAGAGTGACCTTTCTCTGCTTATTAAAATGGCTCCATTATCCAAATCTGTTTATTGAGAACCAACCCTTTCATGTAAACACCACCCACTCTTATCAAAATCTGTTTATGAGTAATATCTCATTGCAGATGAAACGATATCTCGGTCATCAAAACCATGCCATTGTTGAGTGTACTAATTAATTAACCAATATCAGATGAAAAGAAAATCTCTAATGCATTAGCAGTGTTGATGTATTGTGTATGATTCCATTATAATTAGTTTTTGTGATATAATCTTGTAAGATTTGGCTTTTATCTTTACACGTGTATGTTGAGATAAGACCAAAAAAATATTTGAAATGGGGTATTTGTTACAACATATTGTATTGAATGAAGAGCTGTCATGTGACACTCAACATCTTGTTGTATGTGCATAGGGCATGTGGTATGAATACCTTTACTTGCACGGTAAAGCATGTACAAAAGTGCATCGCTCTGCTCATCTGAGGACCCCTGTGCGCACCCATTGCCTCTATTTTTTTTAGCTGTAGCACTTCAGTCCTCTCATCCTGGGGGTTGTTTCACAAAGCTATGCGTAAAGTTACGCAGGACTTGAGGAATGACTGAAGTATGAACAGCCAAACGGAATGCCCAAAGTCTTTCCTCTTGCATTAATAAAGTTTGACTGTATTTCCCATATTCTCAATTAAATTGTTTACAAAAACTGCATACTTCCTTTTAAAAATTGTATGTTAGAATGATGGTGTTAATGATTTCAACTTTAGCTTATGCAATTCATGATATCACATGTGGATATCCACATGTATACATTTCAAGTGTATGATTTCCTGTTTTACCCCCCCCCCCCCCAACAAAAAAAAAAATGTCATGAATTGTCTCTGCATTTATTTAATTAGAAGCAAAGCCAATGAAATGAATATCATTTTGATAGTCACTCAATTTTAAGTCCTCTGTGAAATTCATTACTTTAATCAAGTAATTCATCTCTCGAAATACCTATGTATCTCTCATTCTTTTGGATGTGTAATTAATATCAGTAGAAAATTAAGTCTGTAGGTACCCCATAACATCCGATCTTCAAATGTACAATCAAATTCAATTGTAAAGGAAGAATTGATTGGAATGGTTGTGAATTCTTGTAATGAAGGACCCTTCCAATATCAAATTAAATTAAATTGCACATTAATCAATATTACTCAGATCATGGGAAACAATGTTTCATTGTTAGAAGAAAATTCAGTAGGCATTAGAGATATTCACTTTATTTCCTGTCTAGCTCAGTCTTTGTTCTTGTTTTTCTAGTGTATTTTTTTGTGTGTGTTTTTTAAAAATAAAATTTAGTATTGTTCATCTCAATTTATTTCTTTTTGTTGTTTGACTGGGAGTACTATAGTTCTTTTAAATTCATTACATAAAGGAGATTCTTTGTAATATGAGAAATTATGAAGACTTGATGATATGTTCTTTTAAATTCATAAGTTCTTTTAAATTCATTACATAAAGGAGATTCTTTGTAAAATGAGAAATTATGAAGACTTGATGATATGTTTTAAAAAGGTGGCAAGGGCCTTGATCATTATTTCTCTGTTTAAAGCAAAAGGATATTGACTTGTATAATTTCACAGTGAAATAAGATGCCCTTCCGTCTCTTGAATAGAGATATTGTAACAAGAGTCATCTGCCTTGAAATATGTCAGAAACTCTTTATAAGCTGTATATACAGCGTAGTGTTAATGGAAATGCTCTTGTATGATTTGAATCCTTCACTGCCTTGCGGCATTAGATGTCACAACCATCACTCCCCTTAATCAATGCGTCCATCAGAAGTCAAGAGACTCGAGCGATCTCTTAAAATCATCTCCATACCCGTTGACAAGGCAGGACCCTAAAATATTTACATTGACAAGAAACGCTCACAGGAATCAGCTCAGTCAGCGGTAACCTTTCCCCGAGTTGCGATACCGTGCCTGCCGCGATTTTTTGCGCAGAGGCGCTCGCGGAGCAAGTGCCAATCTCATTTTCGAAGCCATGAATATTAACAAGTGAAAAGTACAGGTCTCATAGCAGGGCAAAAGAAAGTTAGCCATGCATGAAATTCTGATCGCTGTCAAAGCCCCTGTGGCCTTGTCGGGGTAGTAAATATTGATGAATTAACAGGATTTCTCTTTTCTCTTTTCTCGTTTCATGTCACTATTCATTCATCATCCTCTTGCCGTCCGCCTAAATAATTTCGTCACGTCATCTCTCTCAAAAACAGGTAAGTTTTTTTTTAGTTTTCACACATTTTCCCCAACCCTCCGGTGAAATGCATTACTGTCTGAAAGGATGCATGAATCAGCTTGATTCTAGCAAATTTGCAACTCTGATATTTTCCTATAAATGTCAAGTTCCCCATCAAAATGACATGCATCTAGAAGAAAAAGAGTATGATACGATGAATGCAAATTACAGTGTAAATGCCAAAGGGGGTTTTCCCCAACTAAACACTTTTGTGTTACCCTTATCCATCTAGGGGTGCGTTCAAGCAATTTTTTTGAAGCTAGAATCACAAACATGAATCACAAATCAAAATGCTGTTACAAAACACTGCTACTGCGAGAGAGTATTTAAGCAATTTTTCATCAACGCTGATTCTTGCTCATTTCAAGCCCATCCACTGCGCATCGTACTGTGCATTTTGACCCAGGAAGGTCAACTTTAGCCACATCATTTATTCGTCTATAAATCTTTCTTATGCTATTCTTTGTTTTTCATTCTATCTTCTTCTGTTTCCATCTTTTTCTAATGTTATTCTTTGTTCTTTCTAATTCTCTTTTCTATCTTTCCTTATGTCATTTATTTTAACCTTTTTTCTGTATTTCCTTGTTATTTTTTCTCTTTACATCTTTTCTTATGTTTTTCTTTGTTTTTCCTACCTTCTTTTCTGTTCCCTTATTTTTTCTTTGTTTTTCCTTCTATCTTCTCTTTCCATCTTTCCTTATGTGATTCTTTGTTTTCTTCTTCTATCTTCTTTTGTCTGGCTTTCCTTTGTTATTCTTTGTTATTCCTTCTATCTTATCTTTCAGTCTATCTTTTGTTATTCTTTGTTTTCTTATATCTTCTTTCCTTTCCGTCTTTCCTTATGTTATTCTTTGTTATTCATTCCATCTTATCTTTCAATTTTTTCTTGTTATTCTTTGTTTTCTCCCATCTTTTTTTTCTATCTTTCCTGTTATTCTTTGTTTTCGTTCTATCTTCTTCTGTCCATCTTTTCTTATATGTCATTCTTTGTTTTCTTCTATCTTCTTCGTTTTCGTCTTTTCCTGTTATTCTATGATATTCCTTCTATCTCCTCATCTTTCAGTCTCTTCTTATATTATTCTTTGTTTTCTCCTTCTGTCTTCTTTTCTAGCTTTCTGTATGTTATTTGTTTTATCTTTTTTCAAACCTTGGTATGAAAGCAACAATAGAATCATGATTGAGATCTCCGCGGCGTTCAATCGATTTTTAGCGACTGTGGTTCCGCAGAATCATGATTCAAAACGCACCTTTTTCAGCGTTTCATGTTTGCATTTTGAAAGACGTTTATTTTTACGACCTGCGAAAAATCAATTGAATGCGTCTGTGGTTTAAACTAAAAGTCTTTGAAAACTGTGATTCTAGGGTGAAAAATGGTCGCTTGAACGCAGCCCAAGTCCCTTTTTATACATACTCATTACAAGATATTTTGTTATAAGTTTAATCAGTTATTCATGCCGTTTCCTTCTCACTCTCTTCTCTAAATCTTATCTTTTCAATTTCCCATAAAAAGAGCAAAAGACTCAGAAAGTTGGCTTATAACAGATATGTATTTAGACATAAGCTGAAACCAGATTATTTTGCAGTGGATTAGAAGATTTCAAAGAGAATTTAGATATGCAGATGTAGGTTTTAAAATTCTTATTTTACTTATTCAGTTTACATTTATACACAAGACCTTCGGTAAAATACAAACTGTGAGATATATTTTCTTAGATTGTGGGTGAGTGGGAACCTTTTTAAAAACAATGCATTCACTTTTCTCTTTTCTGTGATATCCTCATTTAGAATACACATTTCTCACGTCTCAGAAAAAGTTCATGTCAATCTTCTCTTTAAAAATTAATTTTAAAGACAGGAAGAATCTTACAAGGTCATTAAGTACAAGGTCACCCTATAGTCTTGTTAATTATTTCAGTGCACTGAGCAATGATTTACACCAATATGACATCATATGAGATTCATCAAGTTTTGCAGCTTTTTGTGATTGCACCTCGGAAATTATAACCTTGAAGAGACTAAACCTGTGAAGTTGTACGTCATGGTGTGATTTGATCTGTTGAAAATGACATTTGCTTAAGCTAGAGAGATGTTAACTCTAGTTTCGGTAGTATTAGTTAAACCCTGCTTATCCTCAGTAGATCGAAACAAAATAATTGACAAAGGGAGTCTTGCATGCCTCGATTTTAAATATTAATACAGTCATGTTGAAACAGGAAATGAAACCATTGATGTGACAACATTTTGTTTTCTGCAAGGGAAAATTGAGAGATTAATATCAGTTCTGCACCTCTTTGCATTTCTCAAATGGCAACCTTGAAAAGACTTGGCATGACATGATTGGTGGAAAATAAGATTTACTAGAGTCAGAAAGATAAAACCAAACCTTAAGTGACGTGAGTCAACCCCTCTGTGGCTCTCAATGTGCGCAAAAGGATCCATGTAACAAATGGTGTCTTGTGTCTTGGTGTCTTGTCCTTTGATGTTCAAAAATTGCCGCAACTCTGTTGGCTTTTACTAAACACTCGGGTCATGTCGCGCTGGAAAACACTCGGGTCGGGGCTCGCTGGGTATGGGGCGCCAAGTGTTAACTAGGTTATTCGGTCCAAAACTGCGTCATTGTACAGTAAACTATTAACATATTCACAGCCACGCCCACAAGCATACTCTGGTCAACTGCAGAGTCAACTGATCCTCCCGCCCTCTGCTATGCACAAAGTGTTTGTAACAAAACAAAGTCAATGGCCTGGGTGAATATGCATATAAGAGGCCTAATGAGAGATCATAATTACAAATCATTTCTGTTTATCCATATTGGTAGGAGGTTTTCGTTGCAAAATCGTCTGTGGTATTTCATTTTGTAACGAAATGGTTCACTGTTTGTGAATTCTATAAAGAAATATAATTTTCAGCAAACTTTTGACACTAAATCTTGTAGTTTTGGATCAAATAACTTAGTTAACAATAAATATTGGCGCCCCATACCCAGCATGCCACGGCCCGAGTGTTTTCCAACGCGCCGCGACCCGAGTGTTTAGCAAAAACCACTCTGTTTGAGATGTTTGACAGTTGAATGGTTGGTTATACCTGAATGGTAGGAAAGCGTATTTTTTCCTATAAGTAAGCAACTGGGGGACCTACGGCTAAATACCTCTTGGAGGGACTTGGTAGGAAGGATTAATGCCTTACCAGCAGGCATTAGAACATTCACTTGGGGTTTGAAGCCAGGTACTCCCAGTTGGAAGACCACAGCTCTACCACTAAGCCATTGCACTGCCCAGGTCTTGTGTAAACAATTCTTAATTCCTACTAGGCGAGCATAATTTTTTGCCCTGAGAAAACAAGACATAACTGTAAATCTGGTGGTTCAATTTTAACCATGGCTAAACCTTTCTACATATATGGTATGTACTTTACATTTTATACTTTGCATTTTGTAATGATTGTTAGAAAAAGAATACAGCATGAAGGTTTGGTATAAACTACAAAATATGCTCATTCAATTATCCCTTTGTTGCATTTAGCATTGATTGAATCGGCCCTTTCAAGCTCTTGCTACAAGAGCGTGGATGTTCAGCTATGGTAAAATTCAACCACTTTGGAACACTCAGTGAGATTACACAATCATTTATTCATAACCTGATGCATCTAAACCAAGAGTGGGAAGCCACTATTTTCCACTTCCTTCATCACAAATGCATGCAGATCAATATCGGCAGTACCGTCGCGATTTGTTTGTTGTGAGCTTGAGCAGTAAAGAAAACTTTTGTCTCGTAGAGTAATTTTTTTGGAGGGAAAGTGCTGATCCATGTCAATGCCTATGCAAAAAAAAAAAGGATAAGTGAATGAGCATATTTTGTAGTTCATACTGAACCTTTGTGCTGTAGTCTTTTTCTAACAATCACATAAAAGACACAAAGTATGAAATGTAAAGTACATACTGTATTTATAGAAAAAAATACAGCCTAAAATATGAAATAGGCAGATATTGATGTATATGTTGTATGTGTTATTTGTGGAAATAATCTGTTTTATTTGGGGTTTTTTTTGGTTGATATGTTGAAATAATGTTTGTAACTTATTAGAAATGTATTATCCCATTTGCTCGAGTTCATTCCACTTTCTTTCAAAGAATAAATCCCTTGTGGTTCTTATAGAGATGATTAAAGGGCTCTGCCAGAAATTTCTCTCTCCTGGTCATCATGTATTAGTATTGTTATCATGTTTCCCAGAATACTTCTCTCCCATTTTATGATACTGATAGTCATCAAGCAGTGTTTGTCCAGTATTTGTCGTGTCCTCTGGTTGGAGCTGGCCAATTGATAAGTGGCGCTTTTATCGAGGCCGCCGCCACCTCTGATGGAATGGGCATGCCAGTACCCACGACAGCTACCTCCGAGGGAGCGTGCCTGCGCATCAGGGCTGAAGACTTGCTAATCAAGTCTTCAGGCCATCCTTTTTCTTTCCTCGCATCACCAATTTGGGAAGCAAAAGAGACATAGGGTTGGTGGCAATGCTTGGCTAATGGTGAAAGGGTCCTCCAAAGGTGGAGAGAAATTGCTCTTGACCAGGCGCCTATCGGTGGTCAAGCGTAAGTGATGGTCAGATGAATTCTTTCCTGCTGTTAATAATGAGGGGGACGGAGATTTCTCTTGACCAGGCATGAGATCAGTGGCTGAATTTACCTAGTGGTCAAGTAGAATGGTTGGTTAAAGCATTCTGATCCTACTGGTTATAGTGATGACATTGAGGATAGCTTTGACCAGTCATAGGACAGCCAGTAGTGGTGGTCAAGTTTATTGAAATGGTACTGATGACAAGGCTAAAAGAAACCTTATTGGTAGTCAGAGGTGATTGGTTGTCGAGGGATTTTGGCACTCCAGACATTAGGCTTCTTTCTCTAGGCAATAACATTACAACTGCACACGACCGTACCTTTTGTGCTGTATCTAATAGCATTAATTAATTCATAATGTTAAGTTCATGGATTTATCTCGAAAGAGAAGATTACATCTCTTTGAATGGAGTTTCTAATTTTTCACAGGAAGGAAAATGACTTTTATTATTTACCAATTCACAAGGTCCACACAAATTCTTTTGTTCTGGTCACATAGATGGCAAGGCTTAGGGTTAATGATAACAAAAACAAATCATCCCTTTTATTTCTTTTACAGCTGTAAGCAGTGATTCATGGCTGGGGCCAATAAAGAAAAGCCTTCTCAAGGTGACTGCATAATCATCATGGATTTAATATTGATATATGCAAAGGCTTTCATTTTGTGGGAACCTTGAAACAGACTAGAAGGAATAAAGTCTGACAGATAACTGGCAAACGATGATTATTTTGTATGAATTTATATTGCTGATCTGCAGTATAAATTCATACAAAAGTTGCATAAGGCAATTAAATGTATGAAAAGGGTTTGAAATTTTGATCTACAGGAAACATAGAGGAATTGTTGATGAAGTAGAAGTGAGTCAAAATTGGACATAAACCTAAAAGCACTGATTTTTTTACAGGCTTTATAGTCTTTTATCAAAAATTTCAGTACTATCTATTGCAAAAAAAACAAAAAAACAACACAAAAATCATTTTGAACTATGTTTTTTCTGGTTGATTTTAGCATATGCTTTGATTTTGATGCATTATTTATTTTCTATTGATGTAAGATAATTATGTTCAGCTTGGTATTCAGCAGGTTAATGTTCTGTATTCTTATTCCTTGTAATTTCTTCAGTCTGTGGTAAAGATACTACTCTAAAATTGAGAAAACATTGTACTTTAACCCTTAAAGGGGGTACCCAATGCTGAAACAATGTTAGTTCATTCAAAAGAGCATGATTTTATTAGCAGAAAATCATCTGCCTAAAATTTTTTTAAAAGTCGTGTTGCCAAGGAAACCCCCAAATGTGGTAAGATTTCGGGATATTTTTAACCCCCTCAGCTGTGACCCAGTTACAACTGGGTACCCACTTTGATGTCAAAATGATGTCAAAGTGGGTATCTTGTCGCGCAAATCTAGCAAAATGCGCGCAAGGTATAATACAAATTGTACAGTATAGCGCGCAGCACAACTGCAATGCGCAAAACTGGGTACCCACTTTTACGTCATACCTCACACTAAAAATTTTTGGTCAACTCTTGACTTTTTATGAGAAAATTAGCCAAAATGTATTGATTTCGATTGAAAATCATCCAAATTTTTAATGTTATTCTTCTTAGGATTCTATTCTCGATCATATATCAAAAAAAAATTTACCATTGTGTAATCACTTTAATGTATTAGTTGGTACATGTACTTGGCACAATGCCAGCAACCCTTGGGTTTCTTTATTTCTTATCAAACTTCTTGGCAAGGAACTAAAGATAGCATGTCTGGTAAACTTGCCAGTATGAACTCGAAAATGTATTACCCAACAAACAATGTGTTTGGTTCATTATAAAAGTATCAGTCATGTGAGCAATGCTTGCCCTCACTATATTTCCCCTCTCTTTATCCCTTGCTCTCTTTCTCTTTCTCTTTCTCTCTCTCTCTCTCTCTTTTCTCCTTATTTCTTTTTTTCTATGTCACTGTCAGAAGACCAAAAACATTCTTGATTGATTTGGGGATTTAACTTTCGTAAATGTCAAATCCTACCTTTAATGCGCCATATGGCCCAAAGGCTCGAAGCCTAAGCATTGTCAAGTTGACGTCATTCACACAAACGAAATTAGACCTCTTACTCTACAGATAAAACCCGTTGCCATGGCCGCTTAGTAGAAACAAAGAAGTTGAGGGCATGCAGGAGTGGCCGCATTTTGCGTGGTATCACCTACATTGAGACATTGTCCTTATTTTGTAAAGTATGAATCAAATAACTATCAATAAGCTGTATCAAGGCAGCAGATGGCCTCTTGCGGAAATGTCGGTGGGAATTCTTTAAACGATGTTTAGCCGGGGATAATGCTTCACAGATTGCGTCCTTCCCCTCGAAAGGACAACAGGTGCATTTACGGGAGAGACGCTCTTCCCATGAGGCTTTGCAATCATTCATACGCTGTTGACAAGAGTTTTACTCTTTAGCTAGATTTTTTCTTTCTGTCTTTTCTTTTTTTCTTTTAGATCTGGGTCTTTTAGACTTGGGATTTTTTGAAGGATTCTAGAACAAAAACATACTATGCTGTTGATAAAGAGAAATTCACATTTCTGTCCATTTCTTTCTTTCTTTTGTGTATGCTCTCAGTCCATCTTTCTCTCTTTTGCTTTCATCTCCATGCTCTTTCACTTTTTTCTTGTTTCTTATCTTGCTACTGCTCTCTCTCTGTCTCTGTTCTCTCTCTCTCTTTCTTTCTCTCTCTCTCTCTCTCTCTCTCTCTCTCAAAGCTGGACCTGTGGCTTTGATGTTGATAAAGAGAAATTCACATTTCTGTCCATTTTTTTTTTCTTTTGTGTATGCTCTCTGCTCTCAGTCCATCTTTCTCTCTTTTGCATTCACCTCCATGCTCTTTCACTTTTTTTCTTGTTTCTTATCTTGCTACTGCTTTGTCTCTGTCTCTGTTCTCTCTCTCTCTCTCTCTCTCTCTCTCTCTCTTTCTCTTTAAAGCTGAACCTGTGGCTTTGATGTTGATAAAGAGAAATTCACATTTCTGTCCATTTTTTTCTTTTGTGTATGCTCTCTGCTCTCAGTCCATCTTTCTCTCTTTTGCTTTCACCTCCATGCTCTTTCACTTTTTTCTTGTTTCTTATCTTGCTACTGCTTTGTCTCTGTCTCTGTTCTCTCTCTCTCTCTCTCTCTCTCTCTCTTTAAAGCTGGACCCGTGGCTTTGATGTTGATAAAGAGAAATTCACATTTCTGTCCATTTTTTTCTTTCTTTTGTGTATGCTCTCTGCTCTCAGTCCATCTTTCTCTCTTTTGCTTTCACCTCCATGCTCTTTCACTTTTTTCTTGTTTCTTATCTTGCTACTGCTTTGTCTTTGTCTCTGTTCTCTCTCTCTCTCTCTCTCTCTCAAAGCTGGACCTGTGGCTTTAATTAAATAAAACATTGCTTCAAACTTCAAATATTATGTCAATTCATACATGTTGTACATGGAACATTGGACTTGGGAGCATTTCATATTTAAACACTATTTCCAAAATCAACCCTGTCTGCAATATGCAGTATGTTTCTTTAAAAAAGGAAATACAGATTTTCCCATCGATTACTCAAGAAATGATTGTGTCCTGATAAATTTGTTTAAATTTGTGTTGAAGATTATTTCTTCCTCTCTGATATGATACCATGTATGTTATGCTTACAGAAATCATCATGAATAACAATTATCTGTAATTACAAGAAAACATATCAACAAGAGATAGGGACAAATGAAAAACAAATATAAGTGATATTTCATCATGTTCTATTCATGAATCAACATTTTATGCAGTTTTGAAGTGAATTGAGTTCCATATCTAGCCCCAAAGTCCTTACACATGGCACTTCCCCCCCCCCTCCCCCCTACCCCTCCCTGAGGATTGGTATTCATTCACTGTGTGGAGTACTACTCTCGTGCAGAAATCACTTTAGGCATGGCTCGTTTGAAATTGTATTGATTGCCCCATTTTGATGGTAATCTCATCATAAACAATTTGTTATATTAAAAAAATAGGAGATTGCCCTTTTTGTGTTGCATTACATTTTAAGCTAGGTTAATTCATTAAGGTATTGCTGGGCAAAGTTGGATATCCTGTTCTTAGAATTGCAATGTAAATTTGGTAGTAAAACCAGAGGTCATGAGCTTTCCACGTATAAACCTAGATTCTCTCTGATGTATATTAATAATAGATGCCATACATCCAAAGGCTCGTGTGTCTCATCCCGAATAGTGGATACAAATCTCCATAGCAACAGTAGTAAACATTCCAGAGTGCATCCGGCTTGCATGACATGTCAAAACAGAGTAAAATATTGCTTTTCCGCTGAAGATAGATGCTCATGACAAGCTGTGTGTGTGTTTGTAATTATAGATGCAGAGGAAATATGGTTGGGCATAAATAATTTAGGACCACTTTGAGTTGATTGTTTGGAGTGTACCGCATCATTCATGCGGGTTTGTGTATTCTTGGAAAGGTAATATTCTATTAACTATTTATTGAGACTGATGTGTTTGTGCAAATCAGGCTGAAAAGGATGAAGAATTTTGTTTTGGTGAAATGCAATGTTTTTCAAGGCCTTCTAAAAAATAGATGTGCTTCAGCTTCCAAGATTACTTCTTGTTATCTCTCTCTCTCTCTCTCTCTCTCTTTCAAATACACACAAACATCAAACTTTCTAAATTGGCACCACATTGATAATTATGCAATCATCAGAGATGCCAGTTGTTTCTTTTTGCAGTATTTTAAACTTTTTAAATGAAAAATACTGCAGGTTTCATGGAAAATACTCTTTTCCCCCAAATTTGTATCACTACACCTGTCTGTTGCAGAAATGTTGAAAATGCTGTTTTTTCACCCAAAGTACCTTTTTTCATCCCTCAGAATACTGCAATGCTTTTTAAAAGGTTGGCAACCCTGAATAATTATTTTTGAGTACACATCGGCCATTTTTCATTCATCTTTGTGCATGTTATATGCATTTTTTATATTTTCAGAACATGTGGGAGTAGAAAATAACAAACGTTTTGCCAATTTGAGGAAGAGAAGCTGATTAAACTCTGTACTGCTGTGGGTTAAAAAGTCTTCCACAAGTTTCTCACAGAACTCACACTATAGCATGTCATGTTGTCTTAACCTTTAAGGCACTTAAAATCATATTTTGATCGATAAAGAGTGTTTTTGTGTGGAGACGTAGGTTTTTTCTTTTCCTCTCCAATAGCAACGTTGATGAAACACTCATGGTCATGTCTCGAGTGAACCAGTTTGGACCCCCATCAATTCCCTGTCGTAACAAAGATGTGATAATTGATCACGTTTTTCTTCAGGGAGGCACGCCCAAGGCCAGAAACAAAGCAGTAGATTCTAGATGATGAAAATTTCTTTCAAATCGGTGTTTTGGGGTAAATCAAAATGTAGAATGAAATACTGTAGCATCAGGGGCACCAAGAATAAATTGCCATTTAGTATATTGGAAAGAGGCCATAACCAGTATAAAATTGTCAGCAAAATGAGTATTCAAGCAGGTGTTGAAATAATTTTTCTTGATTAGAGTTTTCAAGCATAGTGAGGTTTTGCATTTATTAGTATCAATAAATGCCCATACGATTGTTAACTATTCAATCTTATAATTCATGCACCCATTCGATATCTGGTGCTCCGGAAAGATTGCGTGAGATATTGGTTGTTCAAATGTCTGATTTAATGGCTCAATTAGGATTGCACTCATGTGCAATTATTACAAACTTTGAATAGGTACTAAAATCTTTGTTGGTGAGTTACAGTGATAAAAATCATCAAATGCATAGTGTAGTAGCAAACACTTTCAGATCCATATAATCAGGGACTGCAGTAATGTACTTACATCGGTGACCTAATTTTTTTCATATAGAAATGAGGTCAATAATAATGGAGATAAGAGGACTGGAGCAAATTTGCGATACATTTTAGGGATTCCATTATGAAAGTATGAGAATGGAAGATGAGAAATCAGTTCATGGTGGATGTGAGAGGTATTGTGGAAAATATATTTTTTAAAAAGTAAGAGATAGGTTTATCGCAAAATTGGATTAAACAGAGAGAGATGAACAGAGACAGAGAGATAGAGAGAGAAAAAATGTTAATAAGTACAATAAGATATTTGCAAATATGATGTTTTAGTCACATTCTACAGTCCAATCTTTAAAGGGGGTACCCAATGCTGAAACAATGTTAGCTCGTTTAAAAGAGCATGATTTTATTAGCAAAAAATTATCTGCCTAAAGTTTTTTAAAAGTTGTGTTGCCAAGGAAACCCCAAAATGTGATAAGATTTCAGGATATTTTTGACCCCTCAGCTGTGACCCAGTTTCAACTAGGTACCCACTTTGACGTCAAAATGACATCAAAGTGGGTACCTTGTTGCACACTTCTAGCAAAATGCGCGCAAAGTATAATACATATTGTACAGTCCAGCACGCAGCACAACTGCAATGCGCGAAGCTGGGTACCCACTTTTACGTCATACCTCATTCTCAAATTTTTTTGTCAACTCTTGACTTTTTATGAGAAAATTAGCCAAAATGCACTGATTTTGATAGAAAATCATCAAATTTTTAATGTTATTCTTCTTAGAATTCTATTCTCGATCATATATCCAAAAAACATTTACCATGGTGTAATCACTTTAAATAGCATTTAGACATTTAGGCACCTTATCAAAAGTCGCAGCCAATTTGGGACGCGGCTTTTAGTGTCTTTCCGGCTCAGTGTCTTTTCCCCTCTGATCCTCCCGTTTCTCTGTAGACAAAACCATGGGGGATCGGGAAAGCCGATGTAAAAGAACGGTCGTGGAGAAGACAGTGATGATACTAACATGAAGAAATTTTTAAAGTGTAATCCTTCTCTGAAAGTATTTTTAGCATTTGGATACAGATTTTTATATGTATTTATTTGAAATCAACCAAGACGGATTTGATGATGATGACTATTTATTCACTGACTTATTACTGGTAGTAGTGATATATGATGTCGAGGAATTTAAAAGCTGCTTTCACCTGACAAATTAGCCTGAATTGCCTTGCATAAAAGGAAAAAATAATTTCCTTGCATAAAAGGAAAAAATAATTTCAGCTGTTTGGAATCACAAGTTTTATGCCATCTGTTGCTTGAAATCAGAGAAGATCTGGACATAAAAGCATATTTTGCATGGCTCACCAAAACTGTACAATGGCTTTAATCATCACAAAATTCTGAAAGCTGTAACATTTCCGCAAAAATATCCAACCTTTCTGTTCTGTATCTCTCTCAGAGGAAATGTTGAGCCTCTCTTCACAACGATGCTCCTCGGAGATGCAGCGGTTTGTGGTGTGGTTGGAGGCCCCATCAGCTTGTATTACACTCCTCAAAATTAGCCCAGGTTTTGGGTAATTTATCACTGTCAACCAGAAATATTACCCCTGTCATATTCCGTTCCCAAAGGATCCGTCGCCCGGGATGGACGGATGGCTGAGACGGAAGAAAAAATTGGAAAAGATGAACTGCCACCACCAAGTTTTTTGCTGATCTTTGGTAGTGCTGGGTAGTCTGTAGTCTCTCAGGGTTTGTTTGTTATTCTTTTACCTATCATTACTCCAGATATTCCATTTTCTTGATTATCTTCCAAAACCCTTGTGTTGGCTTTACTGTCCTTTGCTGTTTTTTCCTCCATATTCCCAGTCCTACTGCTTTATTTCTCAATTTGCAATTTTCCATGTTTGTTTCTACTTTCCCTCTTGGAATTCAGTTTTGTAACATATCTCCTTACCAAACTTGTTGCAGTTTTACATGAATTTGTTCGTGACCATTGATTTAATTTTGCCAAGGTAGAGTCTAAGATTACACTTAACATCAGTTTCTTCAAGTTTTCAGAGCGCAATATAAATTGAGGTTTCTTTAAAATTTATATTTCTCTTTCAACACACTGTTTGAGGAAGTTGATATGTACATTATTACAAAAACTATGAAACATTTCTGTGAGGTTTAGCTTTGGAAACAATTCATTGCAGAAATAAAAGCTCTAAACATGTGTTTCTAAGAAATTGCAGGTAACCAAGAACAAAATTTTATGGGTTGCCTCCTAACATAAGTGCATCTAAAGGTCAGAAATTTATTCCAGTGTAGATCAGGGGAGCATTTCATGAAGAGTCTTGTCAGTGATTTTCACTGACAAAGTTGCTCTCAGCCAATCCAATGCAAGGATTTCAGTAGCTCATAACAGTTGTCAGTGAAAATCACTGACAAGACTCTTCATAAAATGCTCCCCAGATGCCATCAAATTCAATTCATTTGTCAAACTTCAAAGAACCTCTTCATATAAGTGATAGGTCCTCTAATCCTGATCAGGGAAAAAAATCTGCTGAATGGCAGTATTCATTTCAAGATACCCTGATAAATCTATAGGTTTGTCTGATGTTTACCATAGGCGGTGAGGCAGATGGATACATCCAGCCATCCAGTTGAAATGACAAATCTTTGACTAACTGCCACTTTTTTTTTCATTTTACTTATGGTGTATATTTACCATATTTTAAATTTTGTATTTGGAAGCTATTTCTCATTAAATGTGATGTAAAAAAGATATTGATTGTATTGAAGTTTTTACTTCGATACAGGGTCAAAATTTCTGCTTGCTTTGCTTGCACGGTCATAGAAATTTTGACCTGCATAGGTGGTCCTCTTCCATGTGGCAGCAGCATATTAGTAGTTGGCCCTGAAGTACGCTCGACAACAGGTCATGTGTGACGTGAATTTCGCGCCACGGGTTGTGAATTTCACGACCCACGATACAAAATTCATGAACGGTAATGCAAAATTTGTGACCGGTAATGCGAAATTCACAACCCGTGGCGCAAACTTTGCATCCCAGTCATGAAATTCACGACCCGTGGCGCGAAATTCGTGACCTGGGATGCCAAGTTCACAACCCGCGATATGAAATTCAGGACCTGGGATGCAAAATTCACATTGCATGTGACCTGTTGTCTAGCGTACTTCAGGGCCACCATATATTAGGCATTCAGAATATGTGTACACAATGTGCACCTGGAAATGCATATATGTGCATACATTTTTGACATTTAGTTAAAATGTATATATTGTCTGTTGAGAGCCAGAAGGCCGTTAACTCAGTTCATTTTATACAGGCTTATTGCCCTTTTGGCTGCAAGCAGACAATATCAGACATTTCAATCAATCAATGGAGTTGAAAGTGGTGATATACTTTTTCAGTAGCTGATTTGGGGCATTATACCATGGCTCATATTTTGGTCAATAATCTTATCATTATTAGCAAAAAGTCCTGCTTACTATCAGAAAATAGTTCTGAAGGTACGGGTCAGTGCTAAAATATTTCCATCGTCTAGACAAAACTATTTGGGTCAGTAGATTTAAACCATGTGTATCTTGAAGACTTGATACTGTTTGAGTACTATCTACACCAGATGAGGAACTACTAGGATTGGCCTGTAGAGAACTCTAGATGGCAGCAGACATGTTTGAGAGCCACAAACCATTGGGTCTATCATGCAATGGTCTGGAGAGTGAGGGGCTTATTTTATAGGCTGGTAGGTAGCAAAATAAACAAAGGTAAAACATCACCCTTGAGGCTCTCTCCATATTTCCGAGACTCAGAAGGAGGCTTTTGATATCAATAAATGATGATTTTTCTGCTGGTAATCAATAGAAAATTCCGATGTAAACTTTATGATCCATGAAATTGACTGCAGTTCTGTCCTGGGAATTTTTAATGTTAGTGATGGGAAATTGGTAAACTTCAGTATAGAATTCATTTTTTTGTACTGCTTTGAAATCTTATCAAGACCCTTTATATTTTGTGAAGGGGATCTCATCAGTTTTGGAAAGACCTGTGTGGCATCAGCCGAATTGCCATGTTGTTAGTGTTTACCTTAAGTTCACGTACTGCACACTAAACGATCTGTCTGCAGTCCAATTTTGGAAAAGTTTGTTATAGCATTTGGTATGGACATTCAAACATGTAGAATCTCAATGATCAAAGTTCTGAATAGTCATATGAATAGTAAAATCAAAATTCTGGGCTATTGCTTGCCTCCCTGTAGTAATAAAAGTGAACTCAATTCCGAATCCTAGTGACGCCATAGCAGTCGTGCAACCTGCTACCATTTGAAGCCAATTTGGCCTGTACTCCTACCAAAGGCTTGCAGTTAAACAAAATTTTGATTGTAGTATTCATATCATTATTCCAAACTTCAAAAAAGGATGATTTTTACATGTTTAAACTTTCATATTTAATGCAAGATGCCATTTGTTTGAAAATTGGGTCGCAGTCAGATGGTATAGTATGTGGTGGGCTTTATGAGCTCAATTCATCCAGTTTGACACAAGTGTCTGGTGCCCTCTACAGTTTCTAAGCTCTCATATAATTCTCTCTTGTGGGAACGACTAATGCTGAAGCTCAGGGCAAGTGCACCATTGCAGAGAAGTTTCCTTTTTTTCTGTCATTAAATAGCTTTCTCTCTTTTCCTCCATCTGGTTCTATATTTCTCTTTCTCTTTTCTGAGATCTCTCTACCCCTTGCTCTCAACATAGTCTCTCCTTTTCTCCTCCCTCTCATCCTCCTCTCTCTCTCTCTCTCTCTTTCCTCTCTTCTCTCTTTCATTCCCCCTCTCCCTCTCCCCTTCACTTTCCTTTCCTCTCTCCCCTTTCCCCTTCTCTCTTTCTTTCTCTTTCTCTCTTTTGGTCTCACTGTAGATACATTAATGGTGCATCTTTTAACTCTTTGAACGCTCGGCCCAAAATAACTCAGGCTGGGTCTATGGAAAATGCATGTTATATTGAAATCAAATAGTGCCCAATGGGTTAATTGCCATCCGCACATGTTTTCTTACTCGGCAATTGTTCATGCTCGACCATCATTTCCTGGTTGCACAGTCCTACAAATGGACATCCCTATTAGAATGATTATCCAAATAAGTGATTAAAAGGGGTGTGATAATGGACTGGAAAGTACACTGGATCTCTCTTTATATTTTATTTTTTCACATATTTTACCAAGAAAATCGTGGAGGGGTTATGTGCATGCATTAGGACACATCAGACTTTTAGATATCATGGATAGTTCAATTCTGAGCTCACCGTGATGATAACAGTAACATCACCACGAACGTATTTACGCATTTGGAGACTTCTCAGTACACACAAATACCAAAAACGGCTGTGGAATTCTCTCTCTCTCTCTCTCTCTCTCTCTCTGAAAGAACATCCTTCCTGCAAATGGATACCCTTTTTTTGTTCAGTTATGGAAACAGATTTTCATGCGAGAAAGCATTAACTTCCACCAGTGTACCCCATTGCCTACCAGAAATGGGTATTTCTTGTAGGCCCTTAGGAATAACAGTAATTAGCAGTACTCAAAGGATCAGTCATTACTTAATACGTCTGGTCATGTTGCACCTTGCGTGTTATTCGCTGCACATCATTTTATTCAAGATTCCTAGAATGACCTTACAGGAGCCAGGTTTCACAAATTACATAACACGACCCCAAAAGTGGTAGGTATGTGCCGCGGGCGAGACAAAAAACGGGGGCTTTGGAACGGGCTTATTGTGAAAAGGAGGGTCTTCGGAACGGGCGTCGGAACTAAAAATGTTTGTGAAAACGGGGGTCTTTGGCACGGTTCGCCTGCGTGTGAGTGCGTATGTATCCCTATGGAACGGGCATACGTGCATGCAGCTAACCCTTCGGCACGGGCGCCGGGTGTGCTCGCGCAGAGGCGATGGTCGGACAGCGCTCTGCGGGCCGCTTTTCACCAAAAATGCAGCTCATTGTAGCGGATCAATGCGGCCGGAACGGCGTAACGAAAAATATGCGAAGCTTTGGAACGGATTTTTTTCTTCTTTTTTCTCGATAAGAAGAAAATGCTATGCTTTGGAACGGCTTTCTTTGTTCTTTTTCTCAATAAGATAAAAATGCTATGCTTTGGAACGGAAATTTGAGTGTAAAAATGGGGGTCTTCTCCGCGGCACATACCCACCACGCATTATATACTGAGTGCCCCCCCCCCCCCGGGCTGCACTCACAGAGGAACAGAGAATTCATTCATACATTTCTAAAGCCTCCTTCCTTCCCTCCTTGCAAAATAGGTACCATTTTATTTGTAAATGAATGATAAATGGAGGTGAAAAACTAAGTGGCTGAAGGCAACAGAACCCCTTAAAGGGGGTACCCAATGCTGAAACAATGTTAGTTCATTTAAAAGAGCATGATTTCATCAGCAGAAATCATCTGCCTAAAGTTTTTTAAAAAGTCGTGTTGCCAAGGAAACCCCCAAATTTGGTAAGATTTCAGGATATTTTTGACCCCTCAGCTGTGACCCAGTTTCAACTGGGTACCCACTTTGACGTCAAATGATGTCAAAATGGGTACCTTGTCGCGCAATTCTAGCAAAATGCGCGCAAGGTATAATACATAGTGTACAGTCTAGCGTGCAGCACAACTGCAATACGCGAAGCTGAGTACCCACTTTTACGTCATACCTCATACTCAGATTTTTTGGTCAACTCTTGACTTTTTATGAGAAAATTAGCCAAAATGCATTGATTTCGATTGAAAATCATCAAATTTTTAATGTTATTGTTCTTAGAATTCTATTCTCGATCATATATCCAAAAAAATTTTACCATTGTGTAATCACTTTAAAGGAGAATAGTATTACCTTTTTCTTAAGCCCAGCTGCCATTACAATGCTCAAACATTTTAACCATAATATGATTTTATTTTTTGGTACAACACATATTTTTGTAGACCCAAGTCCAAGTTATCTTGGGCTTGATATTCATTTGGTTATTCCTGCCCATTTACTTCATCAGGGTCCAGAGTGACAACTGTAAATTAAAGTCTTGTCCAAGGACATCATTGCAGTACCAGGGACTTGAATTCTGTACCTTCCGATTCACGGTTTGGAGACTTATTCACCAGACCACATCACCTCAATGCCATTGATTATTCATGCTTGGGATGTCCTCTATAATTATACTGTCTCAAGAATCTCTCATGCCTGTGATAAAACGAACCATAATTATTAAAATCTGATGCACCCTCCTGTTTGAGCCCTGGGCTGGAACCAAAGATAACCTAGGTCATTTGATTCAGTATGATTTCTTATCTTTCCTGTATTTATTATGCTTATCTCACATATCTGGGGAGCGTTTCATGAAAGGACATGTCGGATGTTTTATCCGACAAAGTCTGTTTTACCCGACAGTTGCCATAGTAACGATGCTTCTCAGCCAATCAAAATCAAGGAAAGATGTCAGATCTGACAACTTGTCAGACATTAATGTTGATGAAACGCTCCTCTGCTCCTCCTTGTGATAATACCATCCATCATTAAATCCTCTGCCTCCTTTAGTATCAGCTCTGGGCTGGAACCAAAGATAACCTTGGTCAGATGTCACTGCAATTTCTTATCTTTCCTATGTTTCTTATGCTTATCTCAATTATTGGCTCCTCCTTGTGATAAAACCATCCATTATTAAATCCATCCCAAACCTCTAACCCCTGTTTAGATGCAAAACGTTTATACCGAAACTCGATAAAGAAACGTCGTATACAGTTTTCATCGTATAGCCTACTGACCGTTCAGACGCACATCCCGACCTTTCAGAAGAAACATCGTATAGATGCGCATATTGCCGTGGCAAGGTCATGTCTACTTTGACCACGTTCACATTAAGCCCTGCCCAGTTATACCATTCTATGGTTGCCATACATTCAGACACACTTGGGTCTTTATCAAGTTCTAGTTCGAAATGATGCTCAGACCCCAGTTTAGTTATACAACGTTTCTTTATACATCGTTCAGTATGATTGCAGTGTGTCTTCTGTCATGCCATCCCGAATATCTTTCCCTGATGCTTTTGAAAAACCATCCATCATTTTGATGCACCTACAAGTATCACTTTTGGGTCAGAACCTAGGTTAATACGGGTCAAATGCCAATACAAATGCAGTTCTAGAGTGTTTTCTATCAATACTATCTCAACAATTGTCTCCACCCCATCATAAAATTATCCATCATTTTATCTTAATGCACTTGCTGTCCTAAACCAAAGAACTCGGAAGAATTGTCATTTTTCAAACTTCATTGAATAACACACAATGACACTTCCATTAGACTAACTCTGACCTTCGTCAATGTTGTTTTTCTCAGTATATTTGATTTGTTTGTTGCATTTGTGATAGGATGAAAAATGGACAGGTTATATAGTGTAGTAGGGTTCTAGGACAACTCCCCCAGGAGGACAACTCCCCCCCCCCCCATACGATTCCCACCTGACAACTCCCCCTGGAGCGCAGCTCCCCTGGATGACAGCTCCCTCGAGGGCAACTCTCCCCGGAGGACACCTTTCCGGGATGACAACTCCCCCAGTCCTTCCGGGGGAGTTGTCCTGATACGAGTGTGGTAGATGTGGCAATGAGTAGTTCAGTGGAGATGGAGGATCTGGAACTGATGTCCAGATAATATGGAGCATCCCTGTATATTGTGACAGTTGAAAAGACCATGGAGTTATTAACTTTTTGCCAACTAGAATTGGATGACCCCTGTAATAAGTATATGGG
Source organism: Echinometra lucunter (assembly GCA_029962745.1). NCBI lineage: Eukaryota > Metazoa > Echinodermata > Echinoidea > Camarodonta > Echinometridae > Echinometra > Echinometra lucunter. The sequence goes on along the minus strand of CM057159.1, from coordinate 14,061,981 downwards.
ATAGAGGAAATTCAGTATTCATCAGGTTAATGTTCCTGATGCATAAATGTAGGCTTTGATCAGCACATATTTTGATGAAATATGACTATTCCACCTTCACTGGTAAAACTTTGTAAACACATCAGTAACTAATGTTTGACATTATGCTGTAGATCTTTAAAGCTGCCCAAAGCTTTCATATTTTCTGACACCATCCAGCTAAAAATCCAAAGCAAACGCAAGAACAGCCTTTCTGCTTCCCCCTACCATTATGATTCATGACCTAACAAACAGTTTTGGAAGTTTCTTCTGAAAAAAAAACCTTCATATTCATGCTAAGGATTTAATAATTCTAGCTTTGAGTTTGGAATAGTCTCAGTCAGTGAACACTCATGGTGCATATATTTTCGTAATGTCCCTATCTCCCCCACTTTTTCTATTACTGTTTATCAGATATATGAATTTTCTCATAAATGGCTTGATCTTTGAATGAATGCAATTAGGTTTGTTTAATAGTCCATGTAATAGATGTTTTTAAACATGGATATTACATTTGTGTTCATGTTCTTACCTGATGAAGTCATTATGGTAGGAAATTAACATTTGCAATTCAGGTAATCAATCAAGTACTTTGCTCACTAATGTTTGAGGTTTCATGTCAGAATATACAGCACTCCAAATATCCACTTCAGATATATCTTTTTTTTAAAGACTTTCATGATGTCTAATTACAAAAACTTATCACTTAAGGTAAAATGTATAAAAGCTTAATGTATTTTTTCTTAAGACTGCATAATTAGTAATTCTAGCTTTGAGCTAGGAATGTTCTGTCAGTGAACCCTCTCAAAGCATCTATCTTATAGGTGCCAACCACCCCACCCCCATTATCCCTTTATGTCCCCATCACAATGAACAGCTTGATCTTTAACTGAATGCAATTGAAGTTGGTTAATCTTCCTTGTAATGGATGTCTGGAAAGATTTGTGGTGCATTTAAATTCATGATGTACGTGATGCAGTCATTAATGTAGGACAGCAACCCCAAAACTCTTGCCACAGGACAATCAATCATCAGAATACTTTGTTCAGTGAATTTTAGTTTTATATAAGGTTTAATGCCAATATTAGTTTCAACCGTGAAATTCAGAGAGAGATCTTGGAAGATTGAATCTACTAAAAAGTTAAAATGATCATTTGAGCAAACTAGTTTATGCATTGGTTTGACTTTCAATGCCTGGTGATGTAAACTCTTAGTCAACCCTTTAAGATTCATCTCCCCCCCCCCCAAGCTGTTAAAGCCTGAAATCCTCTGTGCTGCAATGTTGTTAAGCCCAAATCATCAATTTCTGTACATTTGATGTGAAATCAGCGAGTTATTGTCTATTTATGATGCTTATATGTGCAAATATGTGCCATTCTGCCTCAAGAACATCATGCCTAGTATTACATAAAAAACTTTTTTTCACTACAACTTAACTACATTTTACTGCATTGAACCCCAAGTAACCCCTTGCTGTAAGTGATGACAAAGGGATGAGGTGCTATATTTTTCAAATTGGCAAATTTGTAAAACATGAATGAGTTATGAGTTGAAGACCAATTGCTGTTAACTGCTGGCCAGGCTGGTATAAATTTATCTCATTTATCACATGAATTATTGACATTTTAGCCTGACAGATGCATCAAGAACATGACAGAATGTTAAATTTGTCAAGGTAGCACCTTCCGCTCCTCTGCTTCTTTGTCATGTTGGACATACCCCGTGTTCAGATGCAAAAAATCTGTTGTATAGCTATACGATGAATTTCTGTGTCTGTATATTCACCAAAGAAACGAGGTATGAAGAAAAGTATAACAAAACTAGGGTCTGAGCTTCGTGTCCAACTGGAACTTGATAAAGAATCACAGTCCATGTGTGACTGAACATATTGTGGCCACAGAACAGTATAATTGGGCGGGTCTTAACGTGAGCCACGGTCGAAAGGAGACATGACCTTGCCACGACAACATGCATAGTGGAAAACTGCGCATCTATACGACATTTTCTTTAAAGAGTTTGGGATGTGTGTCTGATTACTCTGGTTCGCTATGCGATGATTCTTTATATGACATCCTATCAAGTTTCGAGATAAGCATTTTGTGTCTGAACAGGCTGAAATAAGAGAGAGTGAGACACTAAAGAGAAGAGGAAATGGGTAACAAAATTTAAAAGGGGTTGGGTTTGTGACAAAAAAAACTCTTTAAAAAGGACCTACGATGAAGGTACATCATGAATTAACAAAGGCATACTGTGCACATCTTGGTGATATTCAGTTAATACTCTGGAAATTATTCATCACTGTGTTTAAAATTGTACGGGAATTTGACCATACCATTCCACATTTTGGCAAAGAAATGCTTATGGTTGGGTTTGTCCAGCATTTAGAGCACAAAGCAATTGAATTTTGATTCTACTTTACATGAGATTTTAATTCAAATAAACTTTGTTGAATTTAAAGTAAGTTACAGATTAGATCTGTGAAATCAAAAGCCATGTTAGACTATTCTCCAAATATGACCTTTTCCTGACTTAACACACCTTAGTTGACCACCTTATGTCTCAACTATGTCCAAGTTTTGATGGAATGATAATGATAATGATAATATTAATGTTATATAAAGCACATTTCCCATAGCATGTTCAAATGGGCTTTACAATGAAATTGTGTACAGAATTAGTAAGTTTTTAAAATGCTTTTTGAAGACATTGAGGGATTGTAGGTTGCAGAGAATTTGGAGTAGTTGATTCAACAGTTATAAAGCAGCAGATGAAAATTGCTCTGACACCGACTGTGGCCAGCTTCTTTGAAGTCGGATGATGCGGCACGAGGGTGATGTTCGTTATTCTGAAGGTCCGTTATTCCGAAGGTTCGTTATTCCAAAAGTTTGTTTTTCCGAAACACGCAAATTGCGTATACCTAGATGTTTGTTAGTCCGGAAATGAAAAAGGGTTCGTTATTCCAAAGGTTCATTACTCCGAAGGTTCGTTAGTCCAAAAATGAAATAAGGTTCTTTATGATGAAGATTCGTTAATCCGAAGATGAAATAAGCTTTGTTATTCTGAAGGTTGGTTAATCCGAAAATCAAATAAGATTCATTAGTCCAAAAATAACTAACAAACCAACGAACCTTTTTTCATTTTCGGACTAATGAACTTTCAGAATAACAAACTTTCGGAATAACGAACCTTCGGAATAACGAACCTTCGAAATAACGAACTGTATAACCCAGCACGATACCTTGTGTAGGAGCGTAGGAGTACTGGAGTGGTTGATATGAAGAACTCTCTCTATTCTCCTCTGGACATTACCCTGTGTAGTCCCCATCCTCTTTATGACTAATAAAATTAGGTGTGACCTTATGTTGCCATCAGCATACATCTTCACTAGCAGCTTATTCCTGTAGGAACCCCATTTTTTGCTGAATTTTTGAAGAACTACCCCTATGCTGAGATTTTTAAGAACTCTTCCTATGTTCTATTCTGGACATTATCCCTTGCAGTCCCCATCCTCTTTATGACGAATAAAATTAGCTGTGACCTTATGTTGCTACCCGCAGTACAGCTTCACTAGCAGCTTATTCCAGTAGGATTCCCTTTTTGCCGAGTTTCCTCCTAACCAGCGACTTTTGCTCCAGACGACCCGCTGAAATGTCAATTAATTCAGAACACCGTAAAAAACACCATCCACTTTGCAGAGCTTCCTTCCGCCAAGAATAGAATGCTTTCTGCCACTTAAAGGATCAGATGGGCTTCATCCTTCGAAGTTCCGTGGATTTTTATCTGGAAATTAATCTACAGTATCTCTTCACATCATACAGAAAATCAGAAAGGTGTGATCTCTTTGTTAACCTGTTGAGTCGATCCTGCACTCTTAAACAAACTTGTTGAAAAGGGTCAGCTGGGTGCAACTATTATTGTAGTTCCTTTTTTTCTTTTCTTTTTTTAAAAACTGTTTTCTAGCGGTATTTTGACTAGAATACGGTCATTTCTGACTAGAATATAGGAAGATATATGACCAGACATATTAGTTGCACCCAGCTGACCCTTAATACATTCATTTTAACTAGTTTGTTTTTAGAGTGTGAATTCTCTAATCCCATAGGTTTAATACATGGGCCAACAGGGTCCAGTAGGCAAAGGGTTACTAAAAACAAACATGGAGGATATAGAGTTGGACTCAGTTCACATGCATCTAGTGGGAAAGTAGCTTTCTTCACTTTTCAAACCTTATGACTTTAACCTGTTGACTACTGAATTATTTCATTCCCATAGGCAAATGCAGAAGCCAACCAGTTCCCATAGTCAATGGGCTAAGTGATATTTATGCATTAATGCCCTAGCCCACTGATGACTTTAGCTAGATAGGTAGATAGATACATACATACATACATGTAGATAGATAGATAGATAGATAGGGAGGAGAGAGAGAGAGAGAGAGAGAGAGTGAGAGAGAGAGAGAAGATATGGATAGATAAAAAAGATATATTTTACCATGTTACTTAACTGTTATGTAATTAGGATTTTCTTGTAGAATGATTTGTTAAATTGCAGGGCATTTTTGGAAAGCAGTTTTGTATAACTGAACAGGCCAACACTGCAGTATAAGATAAAGAAGACCCCCAAAATAATAATAATAAATAAATAAGTAAATAAATAAACATATATAGATTCATATTCATCTATCTGTAGATAAAAATGATCCAATTTGTTTTTGTTTTGTTTTTTTAATTTATACTGAGATGCAAAGACCTTTAGAATGAAAGACCTTTTTGAAAGCCTGTTCTTCTTGAATTCTGCAGCACCATGTTAATGGAGGTAGCTGTCGTTCCATATCAAAATCATTTGGCCCATTAGTGCTTCCTGTGAAACTACCATCCCTCACTTGGAGGATAACCAAGAATCACTCTCCTCTCCTAACGAATTCGAAGGACAGATTCATTGTCCTTCTGGTTGTTTTCCCACCCTCTCAGAATTCTGTTTCTCCTTCTTGTCTTTTAAAAGAAGACATGATTGTGGATTAGCCGACATCAAAGCGTATCCCACCCACAATGCATTGTGATAATGACTCGGATGTTGATACAGAAACTGAAGCCACCCCCACCTTCCGCCCTGGAAAAAGAAAAAAAAAATAAGACCGGAGTTTCATTTGTAGAGGCTAATCATCCCACAAGGCATTAGGGGTCAGTTGGTACCCCATCCCCTCTGTAATTACATAATTAATCATGCAGAATGTTTACTCAACCCCCCCCCCTCCACCACCATATCATGTCTAATATACACCATGTTTTATGGAACTGGTTTTCGAAAAAACAGAAAAGAAGGAAAAGGAATGTTGACAAATATTCTGAAAGCTCATACTCCCCCCCCCCCCCATGTGAAATTCCCCCCAAAATGATGGACTTCATTGATGGGAACAGAATATCAAACCTTTCCGAATGTTCGCTTTTACTGCTATTGCATGAATTCCCTGAATTCTAATGAGAAAGTCTAGAGACTGCCATGAATTCATTGATTACTTTTCATCCCTTGAGTGCCAATAAATCTTCTTAATCATTTTTGTCTAATGGCTTAAAGGCATTGGTTAACATTATGATTAAAAAGAAAATCTCATTTTGCTACTTGAAAATGGGATAAACATAAGGGTTATACAGTAGTGTAAAAATACCAGTCTGAAAGTTTCAGAGAATAATATCCACAGGAAGTATTTTTAAATATTAAAAATGTGAACCAATGTTTGATAAATATATAAGGGTCGGTTGCATGGACTAGACGTAAGGAGTGCGCATGCGCGCATGGCTTACCGGACCGTACTGTGTGTATTGGCCTATCACATGGAGGGAGACAGATAACTGTCTTTTTTAATTCAAGCAAAATGGTCCTCTTATTTTATTGTCTCTGAGACCAAAAGTAATAAAACCGCAGTTTGCATCTTCCTAACAGTTTTTCATTCCAAATTATGGTTGGTTTCAGGGTTTTTCAGTACAAATACAAGTACTCATATACATGTTTCATCTTAGTTTGAGAATTTTTTTAAATCGGCTGCTCACAAAGTTAGCCAATGCCTTTAAAACCAATGGCTTCTGGCATTTATTAACCTCTTAATGGGATTCAGTTCGGTCTCTCTCCTCTGATTTTTGTCTCTTTTCTATCTTCTTTTTTTTATTGTGCAATTAAGAGGAAATGATTGAAAATGATGCTTCTAATGATGATTGACTATCACATTCTCCGAGCTAAATTGAGCAATATTTTCAGCATATTAGCATTCACGGCAAATAAGGTTCATTATATTGTTCGTATAATGAGTGTGCTTCAAGTATTTTTTCCCATTCCTGGAATATGACACTTCAGGGCGAAGATAGCATTTTAAACAGTATCACTACTATGTAAAGAAAAAGAAAAGATGAGAAACAGCAAAACATGAGAGAATGGTAGGCCCAAAACTGAATTATAGAAAAAAGAAAAATAATACAAAATAAAACAGAAGTAGAGGGATGAGGAGGGAGAAAGAGAGGGGGCGAAGAGAGAGAGAAGAGAGGGAGAGAGAGATAGAAAAGGGGCAAGGGGGCAAGGGGAGAGAGAGAGTGAGGGAAGGAGAGGAAATTTTAATAAGGATGCTTTTTTTCAGAAATCTCCATTTCTAATTCTCTAGTTTTCCTTCTGCTTTTCCAGGTCATTATACAATATAACAGTCCCAATACGGATATACAGAGATAGAGAAAGAGAGAAAAAAGAAAGAAAAGGAGAATGGAATAACAAGAATTCGAAAACCCATGCTACAGACAAAATAATTCCTTCAAATATTCCATCAAATATAGATACACAGAATGTGAATGATGCAAATAATTTCTACCTGCCCATTAGATGATGTATATACTCAATCATTATTTAGATGTTCCTGCATGATTCCATGCTTGCTAAGATTCAGCTCCAGCGCACACTGTCAAAAGTCTTTCATGTGGGGGGGGGGGGGGGATTCACGTTTTTTTTTTTTGATTCACCAAAGTTCATCCAGTAACAGTATTGTTCAGACTTGAATGCTCATTGTAGTTGGTTTTGATGTGTAGCCATTCATGAAGCTGCTTTGATTGAGCATTTCAGAACATTTGTATAGAGCTCTTGTTCTGAAGGGGCATACCTCAGTAGTACTGGTGCAGCATATATTGGTACCTTTTGTCCTGTGTCAAATTTTTGGATATATGCTTGCAGTATATGATAGTGGGACATTTCCCACAAAAAAAAATTTAGCGAGCCCTGGGGCCTATATCTCAAAACCGTCGTAAGTCCTAAGCTTGTGGATATCCCTTTGAAACAGGTGTTGATTCTAGAACACATGTCTCCGTGGGATGTCCAAAAACATGGACGACTTCTGACGGTTTTGAGAAAGAGGCCCTGCTTTTACAACATTTGGGACTGTTTTGTATTATAGCGTTATTAAGCCTGTATAAAACAGATCCTAGTCCTGCCTGGCTTTTAAGTTAGGTTCATTGCTCACTAGTAAACTGGTCTTGTCTATTGTGGCCCATATTCAAACCTATTCCTGGATCTAAAATTGAATTTTCGAAAAGGAAACTAGACTGAAGTCTACATTTTCCTTTGGTTAAACAACTAAGATCAAATGCTGCCTTTTACTCATTCAGTAGAATACCAAGTTTTGACTCTTGCTTCATGTCATATGAAAATAGACCAGTCACTTGCCCATGGTCCAATAAATGGCCTTCTTCATAGTTTCTGTCCCTTGCTGTTATCAGCCTTGTACACTTTTGACTGTATTTTGACAGAGATGGGCTCACAATGATTGGCCTTTCTTGGTGACCCTAGTGCACTACTATGAATTGTTAGTAGAATTCTTATGACTGGAGCACTAATACCTATTCTTACGCTAATGACTGTTACAAAAGTTTCCCAAACGCAACCTGGGGAATACGTATGAATCATGGCTGTACAGTGTGTTTACATTTCTTTTCCTTCCCATGGACAAAGTGTCTTCTTGGACTTTCCAGATTTGTTTGCAAAGTTACAAGGTCTTCTCCAAGAGAGAGTCTCTTCTCATGCTCTGCTGGGTTCCACCATTGTATGTGTTCATTGAGTAGTTTACTTCTGATCCCCAATCTCTGAACTTGTGCTAAAATCCATGACGGTTTTGAATGAAGGCATACCTTTGTAAACAACAATATAATGGCTTATTTTGGATTCAGTTTAGGTGAATGAATACATGTAGCTGAATAACTTCCCTTGCCTTTGTGGAGGTGAGCACGGCATGATATGGTACCAAATCCTCTTGATTGTGTATTTGGCTTGTATTGGAACTTCTATCAACAATTCTGAGTATTTGTACCAACATATTCGAGCTGATCTGTGGATTTAGACAGGTTACAAGTGGAATCAACACTTTTAAAGGACTGGCCTGGGCCCATGTGTTTTGCTAATGTCAGAGCATATAATTTTGCACTCTACATATACAGTGATCATAGAATTTGGATTGGGCTCTTGTTTGTGTTGCTGCTTTGAGGATTATGACTTGGAATAACAGAATATACACAGAATTGTTTCAGTAAATGAGATCAACTCTTTGTATAATCTTATACTTTGTGGAAGCCATATTCGATAGGATTGCATATACATTGTCAGCTTGGGCCACCTTTCTGATAACTTTTCACACACCATAAAGCCCAAGATAGCATGGATTTGGAACCTGTTTGAAATGCACATGGAATGAAATAAAGTTGTCAGCAACTGTTCAACACGGTGATCATTATGGGTAATTCTTTTGGTCAGACTTTTGACAGATTGTATATGTTTATTTGCTACAAGAATATGCCTTTAATAGAGGGTGAGTATTGAGCATTTTTATGTACTTTGTGGTACTGTTGCAAATCGCCAATATCACGTTAGAAAAAAAAAATGAAATTGACATCATTTCCTAAATAGTATATCATGTAGTCATAATGACCGGTGCACTAGCTCATTCTAAAATAAGTTTAAAACACATATGATGGCATGACAGTCTTTTAGCCAGTCACTAGAAAATTAATATTTGATCAAAAGTATAAACAAAAATAGAAATAAAGTTCCCATGGCCCCGTGCCACTGCCTAAGGCTAGTCACATCTTTAACCTCACAACTGGTTACTTTCTCAGTATTTATGGATTTGCATTCTGAATCGCATTTTGCAAGTTCCCTTCTTTTTCAGAACAGTAAGTTGTATAAGTATGAATACATAATTATGATACTACTGATTAATTGGTTCTATGAATATGAGTACGTAATTATGTATATTATATATTACATATGATTATACAGGATTATATAGTACAAATTAATTGGCATTCTCAGGAAGAAGTGGATTATTCAAGATAAACCATTACACATGTTCTATATTTTGTCTGTACAGACAATTATTAGTTTTAAAATGCTCGATAGTCATGAAATGTGTTTAGAAATGAAGTGAAATCAAATCAAAGCGAAGCAAGTAAAGCAAATAAAATAACTCCAGAAGTAAAGACAAAATATCTCCCTGAATGCAGACTCTGACACATCCATTAAAAAAAAAGTATCCTAAAACCTTTCCATTTCCAATAGTTTTCATCTTTGCAGTGGTTACAGAAGAAAGGTCAAGATTGATTTTCTGTCACTCACTCACTCCTTTAAGTGATGAAAAGGGGCCAAGAGTGGAGAGTGTACCCCAAATTAACCCCAAAAATACATTAAAGTGGGGGCAGTGTGCTTTATATTGACTTTGTAAAAAAAATTCTTTTCTTGATAACATTCTAACATTAGTGTTTTATCCAAAACAACACTATCTTTAGACAAAAGCATTTTTTTTTTACTTTTGAGTGATGCAGGTGCTTAAATAATATTATTCATGTATCATTGTCTTGGACAGGGAAATGAAACAGAAAATCCATGGAAAAACATTTTACTTTTGTTATTATACATGTATTTATTTTACTCATGCATGTTTTACATTGCTGCACCTCTGTTTATCTTGCAATATTAGTATCATAGGTTGTGTTGGGTTGGGTTATCTTGTAGTTTCAGGTCGTGTGTGCCTACTGTCTAAAGTAGTTTTGAAACTTTATGTTTAGTTGTAGGGCTAAACCTTAATTAGAAGCCACTCCAAAACTGCAAATGGATGATCATTTCTCAAGGTCATGCCTTTGCTAGTTTGTAAACACATACTCTATTTTGATATTCAAGCATATTTTCTACAGGAATGGATCCAGACTTTTTCAAAGGGGGGGGGGGGTGGTCGGTTTTAATAAAAAAGTTCATGAGCATTTACAGGTGTATTTTACTCCCCAAATTTTCACTGATAAACACATAAAAAGGTTTCAAAAGGGGGGGCCACAGCCGATTTGGCCCCCTTGGATGTCAAAAAAAGGGGGGGGGGCGTAGCTGATTCAGCCTCCCCCTGGATCCGCCCCTGTTCTAAGTAAAACCTTTTGAGTATGGAGCCTTACTGTACCAGTATCTAGCTGTGTCAGGAGCAGCCATAGCACAAGGAATATGGTAGTCTCACAGCTTGGGAACCTGTCAAGCATTGCAACATAAGAAGATTGGAGCCTGCAAACTATTCTGATGTGGCCGTAAACACTGGCTTGAAGTTTTCAAACTATGGTTGTTGTAGTCCCTTGTTGTAGTTTATCCACCCCTGCTGTTTAAGACCTTGAGGTTTTGCTTTGGAATAAAGTTGCAAAACTGATGGCCCATCTGCACATAGCTTTATTCAAGTTATGTGTACATGGAATGACCTTGTAGCAGCATGAAACTCAGCCATGTTTCAATCAATTCAATAATGATGTACCATAATGGGATTATGTTACAGATCAAACTTGTCACTTGAAGCCGATCCAAGAGTACCGTGCGGCTTGGAACTGCAAAAGTTTTTAGTTGGTTTTTTTTTCATCTCTTTTTGCACCTGTGCATAAGTACTTTGTATTGGAAGAAAGTCACATTTTTGAAAGAAGCCATGTATGACAAATCAATAATTTTTAGTGGCATGTAAATTAGATCTTCTACATCTCTGTGCATTGTCTACACAAGATACACAATGATACACCAACATCAAGGTGCAATGTACTTTAATGCAAGATTTTAAAAAATTATATAAACCGAAAATATTGAAACTGCTCGTTTTCATTTCTATTTACTCACATCTCTTTGAGGTGAAATACCCAAAAACCTTAACAAAAGAGAACCATGAAATCATGCACAGCTGCATGATAACAATAGGCCTAAAATACCTCAATTGAAATGTATAAATACTTGTAGCAATCAGGCATGAGCATGTGACCAGCCTGTAGCCTTGATATGAATTATAGAATTAGTAGATTTCCAGGCCTCTGCACTAAACAAATAACAATATGCCAAAAATTAGTAAATAGAAATACATGTAAACAAATGGATGTAATGATTTTATATGGGCATGTGACTTGTGTGTTGACAGCCAAAAAATCAAAGTTAAATTGTTCTGTGAATTACATGTAGATTTTGCAGGGAATTTTGCCCAAGGTGATTCTTTGAAAGAATCTCCTGTTGTGCAGAAAGCACCCATTTCCTTGAATTACAAAAAACATGATTTCATTAAAATGGAAAGCCAAGCTATCAATCAAACACAGGATATTGCTGTTTCTTGCCATAGGAAATGCTACTGAAATTAGCTTATTGATTATATGTGGGAATGGGAATGTAGTCGTGAAGCTTATTTGTGTCTCTGTATTGCGAAATGTTCTCTGATAACTGTTTTCTGGAATGTTGAGGTACCACTACAACTGGAAGGCTTGTAGAATTACAAGTCTTCACTACATGATGGCATATATTATTCAGTTGTGAGTATTTCTTATAAAAGGACTCCCAACCTCGCCCTAGCATTGTCTCATCGAATAAACAGCTAAACGTCTGACAACGCATCATAAAAAAGCTATAGTTTCTCTTTGTATATGGCACCACATTTGTGATGATGCTGTGAAGCTCGGTGCATTTGAGTTGAAACAGTTTTAAAATAGCAATGTTGGAGTAAGACTTGTGATCAACACAAAGAACAGCTATTCATTGATTCTGTCTCCACTTTAATTTACATGGACAGTCAGGAGAGGGGGTCATGCACTCTGTCTCTCTTAGGCTGGTTGAAATATAAACCTACCATCTGTTGGTTAGAAAAAAAATTGTATGTAAAATGTGAGGGTTTTTTTTAAAACCAACAGTTGGGTGGTTCATATATTAACCAACCTAATGATTTTAACCAACTTTTCTGAGAGTGTCGAAGGACTTTGGGGCTAAATGTTGACCCCTATCTCCTTTTAAGAAAATGTGGAAATATTGACTGATGAAGGAAGGAACATCATGAGAGATCTTGTACTTATTTTGTGTGTTTTTTTTTTCTTTCATTATTTTGTTTTACTGAGGTTAATGTAATTACATTATTCAGACTTCTGTGTTGAAACTGCTTCTGGCATTGCAAAATTAAAACTATCCATATTCTTTCATATACGGCAATATCATTGACATATTTTGATCTTTGACATAAATTATGATTTTTTTAGTAATTGATGCGGAAAAGTCTTTTTTTTATGAGAAACTTGGAATAGTACAACTGTAACATGGAAAATATCATTTCAGTTAGTATTTTGTCTGATTAATGCCCCATTAAGGTTATCAGACTTTCGCAGTTATCAGATAAATGGGGTGTGGATGGTAGACATGTGGGACAAAATAGTGCAGACTTTCCCATTAAACCATTTTTGTAGACCTTCTTGTATCGTTTAACCCCCAGCAGTTCAATATTGTTTAATCTATGAAGCTGATTTTATGAAGTAAAAGACATTTCAACACATTTTTATTGGGAATGACTATTTTGAACATGGGTTAGTTTCAGAAAAGTTAATATTCATTGAAAGATACATGTAGGGAGAGAGAGGGGAGAGGGGAAGGGGTAAGGGAGGGATAGAGGGGGGGGGGGCAAGTGATGAAGTGAGGGGCTCTGAGATAAAAATCTAATATCCCTGAAAACCCATCAAATGTAATCCGTCATTTTGATATGCAACAAAAGAAGCATGGAGCAGGAATTCAAAATTTAATCAAATAAATGTCCTCTTACATACAACATGGTATTATCACAATGTCTAGAGAAGTGACAGTTGCAGGATATTGGATATTTTTGATCATTTGAATAACAATCGGACACATATATTTGCCATTTCCAGGCTGTCACAGTACATATATGCTATAGGTCAATGTACAGAAATTCTGTAAATCAGTATAGCTTTGAGATAAAGCCTTGTTATACCCTGCAGGAAGAATTGATATTTGGTATCAAAAAGTAGGTCATTTGTGAGTAGCGGAGGAGTATTTCTATACTTAGTTCCTTTTGTTTATTTTCAAGCATTTGAATTGTGTGGATTATGGATGGATGATTTTATTTTATGATTCAATAATAAAATCTAGCTTTTCTACTTTGAGATCCCAAATTCAATGTTAATGTCAGTTTAATCGCGTGCAGTCCTCCTAATGATTTCAAGACTGAAAAGAAACAACTCCTAATGTATATGTTGGCAAGAAAGGGGTGAAATTGATTGAATTATTGAATTTGGGCAAGTGTGCATATGATTGAGTAAAATTTGTTGGAGAAAGAGTCTCCCAAAAAACAAAATTCATAGATTAGAATAAATCCTTGAGCATTTGAATGTCATCACTATCTGGCAAAGATACATGTATACTACTTATATATTGAGCTAATATTCTATTTTAGGTACCATACTTTTCTGTGTGAATTTAGTTCTTATTTTTGACCTCATTTCTGATCTATATTATCATTATTATTATTGTTGTTATTATTATTATGATCAGTATTATTATTATTATTATTATCATTAATATTGTAATTATCATTATTACTACTACTACTACTATCGTTATCTTTACTTATTTCTTATATCTTTATAATTATTATGGTTGTATTTTCAATGCAGAACATTATGTCAACAGTTGTTGCAGAAGCAAAAGGAAAATCAGAATGTGTGAAAGAAAGTAGAGAGGAATAAAACGTAAGGCAGAGTGGGGTAGATGCATGACTGGTAATAAGAGAGACAGATCAATAGAGAAGGAAAAACAATATGGAGCGTGTCGGACTAGAGAAATGATAGGCCTATTTATATCAAAGGATAATAATAATGTTGGAGAATTAGAATGGTGGTGAATGTGAAAGTAACAGGCTAAAAAAGCTGGTGATGATGAAGTTTTTAAGACCTGTTGTTAATGTCCTAAATGCGAATCAAAAAACGGGTTATTAATGTCATGACGAAATGCAAATTGAAAATGCTTTTCATGGTGCACACCATCCTGAAAAATATGTTGCTGTCGATATTGAAATGGTCTCCATGTAAACTTATATACTTTTCGATTGCAGTAATGATTCAAGCTTGCACAGACCTGTTTACCAAAGCATTTTGCAGATGTGTTTTAATTGCCACCAAATTAGGGCAAACAATTTTTTTCTCTCTCTTGTTCCAATTAGCAAGCATCATACCATTGTCAATTAATCAGTGTGTGTGCCTGTGATTTTTGCCATTATGAGAAGCAGTATTTGACATTTGGAGTATGTGGGGTATTGTTGTGCAGTGCCAATTTGACTGAAGTTTGTCAACCAAGAATAAGATTGGATAAAGATGCTTTTCATTCATTTTTTTTTATGTCATTTTGTTTATTTTCCTCATGTGCAGTTAGCAAGGTTAAGAGTACATACAAGCAAAGATGGCAAGATATTTGCTTACAAAGAAGAAAATAAAAGCAAAAAATGCATTTGAGCAAAAAATTTGCAGATCTCTGTCAATAAAATTTCTTTTCTAAAATTAATATTGAGATGAATAAAAGTATTTAAATGAATGAATGAATAAATAAATGAATCAATCAGTCAAGAATAAAATGAGACTGTAATGGCTTTTTGATTCTTTAGACACCCTAATTCTTGCCAGCCTATTCACTAACTAGTCTCCTCTGTCAATTTGTATGTTAGATGAGAGTATATTTGAACTCCCAATATCATTTTAGAGATGCAATATTTGAAGCTCATATTTTGAATAGTGAAAATGAACCTTTGACATTCAGGATGAAATGTCTTTTGGTGATTTAAAGGGGCTAGAAAATGAGAAGTCATAGGGGAAAGGCAGGGTGAGATGAGAGAGGGGGAATCCAGTCGGCCGCTTGAGTTTCAAGAAAAGGGATAATCCATTCTAAACAACTGTGATTTATTGCCGTACGTGTTTCAAATTTTGCGCAATGAGAAAGCTAATAAACAGCTAGTCATATGGAAAAACAATTACATGACCAGCTCCCTGGGAGAGCCTAAGGGGTGTTACATAATCCGCGGCGACGACGTGTCAGGGAAAGGCAATGGAGTTTAATGGCTAGACTAACAAACCAGAAGTAAACTATATTTTGTATTTTGAAATGTTGGAGCATTATACAAGACATTTCTTTGAGTGAACACGATGAGACCCGTTAAGAGTCTAAACACTTAGAGTTGTTGAGAAATGTGAGAACCCGAAGTGTATGACTAGGTTGAGTTCCGTAAACTTCGTGCTGTCCGAACTTTTGTCGCATTAGTCCGACGGGCTCGCATAACGGACGGATTATAGTGTACAAGTAAACAAGCCTTTTGCAAATTCGTTTTCCCCATGATTTCCCATTTGATGGCCTCTTTAAGTGGAGAAAAGAGAGAGAGAGAGCGCGGGGGGGGGGGGGGGGGGGGGGGGGGGGGGGGGGCTAACGGGCGGTACAGAAGATGGATGCAAACTACCCTTGACCATGTAAATGATTCTGGTCATAAAACGTGAGAAATAAAGAGGTAGAGAAAGGGAAGCGACACGTCAAGTGACTCATAATCTTGGTCATAAAAAATGAAAAATGGAAGGGCTGAGAAGGAGAGAGGTACAAAAGCACTATGAGAGAGGGGAGAAGTAAATTAGAGAGGAGGGAGAGAACGAGAGAGAGAGGAGAAACCAGGAGTAAAGATAGAAAGAGAGATCAAGTGGGAGGAGAGATAGAAAAGAAGCTAGGGAAGAACCCATAATTGTGGTCATAAAACGTGAGAAGACGAGTGTGTTTAGATCAGACACACCTCTCCTGTGACGTCACTCCCCCGTGTGAGCTTTGTGTATATCTCCACGATGTATCGACTATACCCTCTGTACTCGGCCTCATCACAATCTGTTTACCTCTCATCATTAGTGACGAGCTAAAACCACCGGGGTAAGCGCTAGCGGACAATTATACCACTCGCCGTGTTCTCGATCTGCTAATCTAAGCCCTGCAACAGACTCGATCTCTCTCTTCACCTCTCTCCTCCTCTCTGTGTGTCTCTCCTACCAGCTCTGATTTCCTCTCGTGTTATAGAAGTGAGTGGTTTTGTTTAGAGCCTTTGAGAGCTCTCTTCGCCCGTCTCTCTTGAGGTCTCTCAATCTCTCCACCTCGCGTAACCTTTTTCCCCAGTAGGTAGTTAGACTTTCCCCCGATGCGTTTGTCCTTCCAACTCAAGCTCCATTATCATCGCCGTTTGTGGAAGATATCCGCCTTCGTAATGTTCGCAGCGATGAGGATTTCCTCTCGAGACAATTACAGTTCTTGCAGGAGAGAATAGATGAACTGTTGCACAAAACAAACTCGTTTTTAATAAGCCATGTGGCTGACAGACACCAGGATCTGACGTCTGCCTTCCAGGGACGGTCGTTTGCCAGGATCACCCCACCCCGTCTGGAGTTATTGCACTCCCAAATTTGACTAATATCGCCTCATGATGGAGAAATACCATGGAATAGGGACATAATATCCTGGGTCAGTGTTTTATTCGTTCATTTTGCTGGTAGTTATTTAGCAGCGCACCAGAGGCGATTGATGCCAAGCTGTTAGGCATGGACCAGATCTGTAGTGTATCCTGTACTGTTATTCCACTGAGTTTAATACTATTTTTACCCTCATTTCTTGGATTACTCGGAGTAAAAGATCCTGGATTATTGCTGTGGGATAGTAAATGAATCAGATCAAGCGATTAAGCAAAGAATAATGAAAGGGAATCCTTTCAAAACCTTTCTTCAGCTGAACTTTGGATTATCGGAGATCCCTCCACTGTAGTGTAATGTAGGAAACAAGTCATTCCTTGTTTTGCTCTTGTGTGTATTTTTTCATTCCATCACCAAAAAGAGCATTTGTTACCTGTGCTTCTCAAGTAAAAACTTCGGAATTTCAACTGCTGGAGACACTTCCTATCCTACATCTAGTATTTTGTTGGATGCCACATTTCGCCAGCATCTTCCAAAGCTTCCATCTTTCAGGAAAATTTTCTGGTATACTCACTCAAGCTTGAGGAAAAGGTGGCATTACCTGCAGATCGAACCTGCTGCTGTTTATTCTCCCATTAGCGCCCTGTGCCGTTTTGTTTGTTGATATTGGGGCACATTTTATTCGCTGCTCCCCTGAGGGGTGATCAGGTGCTGCATGCATGCACCTCGCTTCCAGGTGGTGAGAGGGCGGCGGACTCTTATCGTCAATATGTTCCTGTTCAGGTGGTGCTGCAAGTTTCATAGTAAGTTGCGATCTGCTGTCCTACCTTGCGCTTGGTTCTTATCCTCTGTTTAGAAGCAGAAGGAAATTGGCTCATATCACTTTTTAGATCGAGTCAATGCCCTTCCGCCTTTCAATAGACATATCATTCAATAGACACGTTACTTCCTTGTTGTTTTTATGAAGCAGCAAATCCATGCATGGTGCGCAGAAACATGAATTAGAGGAAAACGCTTTTGTAGATATAGGTGTTCTTAAGTAACATAATTTTCTTTCTTTGCATAATTCATTATCAATATTTACATTAAAAGAAAGCTTATGACTTTAATTTCAAAATGGTTTATATTACCATGTACATCGATACAGAATAAGGAAACACTGGCCATTCGAACATGATTCGACAGTTTGTAAAACCTTTTCTCCAACGGGCGTTTCTCCACACGTGCACGGATTCACTGGTTTGTAAAATCGACGACTTATGTATTTAAATTTATGCATGTTTCTCTCCAGAACCTGTGGTTTCTGACTGTTCAGTTCACTTGTTACTTTTAATGGCATCTCCATAGATGAAATTCAGTTTGCATACATTATCTGTTACTATGTTGGGCAAGCCCTTAGTTGTCAAGAGAAACTTTTGTACCTGTAGGAATAGAAGTTAGCAAACAGGTCTATCAGAGCTAGGCAGTAGTAGCAGTAGGAGGAGTATTACATGTAGGAGTAGTATTAATAGCAGTATTAGTGGTAGTAGTAGTAGTAGTAGCAGTAGTAGTAGCAGTAGTAGCAGTAGTAGTTATTAGTAGTAGCAGTAGTAGCAGTAGTAGCAGTAGTAGCAGTAGTAGCAGTAGTAGCAGTAGTAGAAGAAGTAGTAGCAGTAGTAGTAGTAGTAGAAGTAGTAGTAGTAGTAGTAGTAGTAGTAGTAGTAGTAGTAGTAGTAGTAGTAGTAGTAGTAGTAGCAGCAGTAGCAGTAGTAGCAGCAGTAGCAGCAGTAGCAGCAGCAGTAGCAGTAGTAGCAGTAGTAGCAGTAGTAGCAGTAGTAGCAGTAGTAGCAGTAGTAGTAGTAGCAGCAGCAGCAGCAGCAGCAGCAGCAGCAGCAGCAGCAGCAGCAGCAGCAGCAGCAGCAGCAGCAGCAACAGCAGCAGTAGTAGTAGAAGTAGTACAAGACTTTATTGGATAGCTTTTTTTAGGACAAGACTAATCTTCCACATGGTCTTTGGCTCCTAGTAAAGGATCTATGCAGTCATAATGATTATGGTAAAAATTATAAATTGTCATAATGCCAATAGGTCAATGGCGCATGTATTTGGTAATCTCATAGTGCTTTTGAATGGTTTTTACTTGCATTCAATTCTGGCAGCTCTTATCTACTACAGTGTTCTTCAGATGTCAGATCTACTGCATAGGCCCAATAACATCCTGATCAAGAGAGACATCTTCTGGCAAAATGCTTTGTCACAGGATGTACTTGGCAAAGATATAGGTTCTCAACCTATCAATCGTAGGCTAAAGGCGTCAGCTTGCCGTAGTTCTTCCAGCTTAGACTAGTTAGTTGTATATTCCATAGTTACTTCTAGTCAAAATTACATATATATATTACTTTTTAACCAGAAATTAAAGATACACTATACGTGCCATTAGGAAGAAATTTATCACCTTATCTGTTATATCATCTATCATATGTATATGTAATTTTTGCCATTTAAGAATTCCTGACAAACTTTGTCATGAATATCCAACAAATAATACAAGGACATGAAAAAAAATGGATAAAATTCATACAATGTAAGCATGTATCAAACGGAATTTGTAAAATCATTTTGTCGCACTACAGTGGAAGCAGAAGGACATTAGCCACCAAATATAGAAACAAAACCTATTAAGATGAAAGTGCCCTTTTTGCACTGGCTCATAATATTTCTTTCTTCTAATGGATATTGAGATCAGCTGGAGATAGGGTACAATGATCCATTTAATATAATGAATCTTTTAATGACCACATGCTACCCCCGTTTGTCGAACTCATTTGTAGAACTAAATGCATTCATTTGGTTTTTATCATGATTAACTACACTTGTAACTTATTGAGATCGTACATTCACTCTGAGCAAATTTAAATGGGTTTTGATGGTCAATGCAACTTCACAGAAAATTTAGCAATTTTTTTGAATGGATGTAGTTTGATCATTGATACATGACATGCTTCAGGAGAAAGAAAGAGGAAAAAATGTAAACAGAGAGAAGGAAGAGAGGGAAGTAAAGACAGATTAAAAAAAAAAAGAATGTATATAAACAGAGAAAGAGAGTAAGAAAGAGAGAGCGAGAACAGATGACAGGTGAAGAGGTACTAAGATAGAAACAAAATAAAGAGAGAGTGAGAGAGAAAGAGATTGAAAGAAACAAAATAGAGGAAGATAGATGCTTAAAGGAGGTTAGAGAAATGCAAAGAAAGAGAGAGAGAGAGAGAGAGAGAGAGAGAGGGGAGATCCTATCAATAGAAATGTGTTCAAAATGGAAGAAAACAAATTATACCAGCAATATGACATTTTCAAGTTGGTTAAAATGCATCCTTGTAAAGTTGATGGTATCTTACTGTTTGGTAGTTATGGAATTGATCAATCTTCTCGTAACTATGAAATGTTATTTACAAAGAGGTAAAAATAAGTATTTGTAGTTTTAGTAGTACATTGTAGTAGTATTTGTAGTGAAAATTCTAGTAGTAGGAGTAGTATAGGAGTAGTGTAATGGTATATGCAATGAGAGTAAATTTTATTCCTGTATTGGAAAATATCTAGTGTATGGATGGGAAATTTCTTTTATAAAAATGCAGAAGTAGCATTCATATGTCACGTACCAACTCTGATAATGCAGTATGTGAGCCTAAATGAACATCAGATGATATATATATGTATGAATTCATTTTCCAAGATAACAATCTATCTTTGTGTCTTCTTATGGCTGTAATCACACTTGAGATGCGTGATATATGCATTGAGCTTAGAACTGCTAATCTCTCCAAAGACACAGCTTGAATAACAATTTCCAAGCCTACGTGACATCACCTATTAAAAGCCACCGCACATTATATGCTATCCATCTGGGACTCGTTTTGCACTGGATATGAAAAATTTAAGCCAATGAAATTAATTTGAAGGTGCTGAATATTTAAAGGAATGCTAATACTGACATTTGGGGTTTCTTTCGGTCGGAGTAAAGGCTAAATCAACCTCATTTCGTAGGCAATCGAGGGACTGCTATGCCATCACTTTAGTTCAGACTTCTTTTCTCTTGTGCTCCTCCAGCGTGGCTCCCAGTTATTATATACTGTAAACCAGAATGTCAAATTTAATATTCATGCAATTAATCAAGCCTTTGATCATTTAGAGTTTGCATGTTTAGATATTGATATCTAATACTGTGACAATATTGAAGTAGAGGTGCCATAGTCAAGTGGTTTAAGGCACTTGACTGAAGATGCGAAGGTCTGGGATTCAATCCCTGGCATGGCACTTGTGCCCTTGAGCAAGACATTTGAGCTACATTGCTGTTCATCTATCAAATAAAGTGATGTGCTGTATGCATATTGATACCAACGTGTGTATGTGTTGTTTAATATTTATATATATGTATATATATACATATATATATATATATATACATATATATATATATATACATATATACATATATATACATATATACATATATATATATATATATATATATATATATATATATATATATATATATATATATATATATATATATATACATAATATAGATATATATATAGATAGATATATATACGATCATATATATATATATAGATACATATATATACATATATCTAGATATATATATATATCATACCTATATATATATATACATATATATATATATATATATATACATATATATATATATATATAGACTGCAGACAAATTATGCACAGTGAGTCTTATAAAGAGAACAATCCTTACACGTCTTGTGGTCTTACCACAAGCTCAAATTGGCAACATTTGAATGAGATCTTGAGTAGCTTATGATCAATTACTAAAGTGCATTTTGATATGCAGTTACACCTATAAAGGATTTACAACATAGTGAGATTTGTAGATATTGCCTTGTTTTGTAGTGGTCGGTGTTTTCATGCAGAGAATTATTGCCCAATAAATTACAGTCATTAACATGATTTGGATGTGTCAATGTACTTTCCAATACTTTTTCCTGAAGAAGACTGTTGTTTCAAAGCAACGAACCTGGGAATTTCTGGACTGACCAATACATTCCAAGATCTGCTATGATATTATTGGTGGTATTAGATTTCTTTTCCATAACTGCTATGGAGTAAAAGTCTTTTTTTATTGGTTAATTTTCATATTCTGAAAGTGCTGTGTATATGCAAACTTTATAGTATTACATCCAGCAAAGTTTACATGTCAGTAATGTTATTTAACCCATAGAGGTACTGTGTCACCTTTAGGAGACGTTTTTGCAGTATCAGTTGGTCCAGAATGTTGGGCAGTACATATCATATATGAGCAGAAAGAGAAAAATGCACTGACAAATTTGAGCCCATTCCCATCGCTGTATGGTGTGGCGTTCTCGAATTAGAGCAGTTTAAGTGTAATTAATCATTAAACTCTTTAAATTGGCAATGCAGTGAATAATATATAATCACTATTTCTGTGTTCAAATTGGTAATATCTGATTCAATTTTACAATTATATGTCATTTTGGTTTATGTTATATCCATATTTATTTTTTTCAAGCTATGTAAACATGGAAAAAAATAATTTGTATTGCCAATTTGAGGATTGAAGATGATTAATTTAGACCTCATGAAAGCTCTGTACTGCTATGGGTTAAAACTCTTTCGCTTTCTGGGGCTTCATTTTTTTTTTTTTTAATTAAAACATTCATTGTTTAAGTTATTACTTAATGCTGTGAAATTGATACTAATGGTAAATTCATCGGAGATTATGTTATTTTAAAATCACTGGACTGTTATCTGATGGCTTTGTGTAAATTAATGATATAATTACTGCATCACCTTACCATGTAATGAATATATGTGTAGTTAAACCTGTAAATGGCATCTGCTGTATCAGTGGTAACAATTGACATCTTATTGAATCTTTGATATCTTTAATTTCTATACAACTTGAATCCAAATGACTGTATGCCATAAGTTTACAGGTTAGACCTCACTTACAAAATTAAGTGTGGTATAAATGAACAGTTTTCTCCCTTAAATTGGCAGCAGTGGAGAAAGCAGCTATAGTCGTGTTGAAAATATAAATGAATAGTGTGTTCAGTAATGATCATCAATCACAAAACCTGACTACTGAATTGGTCATTTTGTTATTTGACACAAGACTTATTTGTTCAGGTGAAGATCATTGTTTTTTCACCATCCAAATGAAATTTTAGAAATTAACTCATTTAATCCATGGGGGGAGGGGGATATTTTTTTTATCATGTTGAGTATTCCTTCTACAGTTTGATATCTTAAAGCTTTCAGAGCCTCAGACTGTTGAGTGCACTGATTGACAATATATTTTAATGTGATTTGGATAGGGGTAAAAAAAGGAATTCTGAAGGTTTCTTTCACAGTCACTTTTTCTCCAAACAAAAAATAGTTCCACATCTCCAGTAGATAATGCAAGTTAACCCACTGAATATTGAATTCTTTCATTCTCATAGACTTACATGTTATACAGGGTCCACCCAGTTCAAGTTGCCAATGGGTTGAATTTCTTTGTGATGGAGTCACCATGATTGTGTCCCCATAGACCTCCAAAACAACCAGGGGGAATTTTTGCTTCAAGTTCTGTTGTAGGGACTTGGTAATGACGATGAATACTGCACCAAAGTGCTTAGTTCGAACCATCAGGTGATCACATCCTTGTGTCACATGACATTTCATGTATTATAGGCCTTAAATTTCCTAAAGGTAGGGTGTATACATTCACGAAATACCCTCTCTTTTCTACGAAGTGTTGAGTTTGAGAAGTGAGTATTTGTAGATTTGCTGTAACTATTTCATTAAGTGTCTGTTAAACCGGAACAGACACTTCATTGATTTAGGGCCTACCACTCACAAAACAATGATGTGACATGAACGTGATCACCCGATGGTTCAAAGTAAGCCTTACCAAAGGGCACAGGTGCATTGGCATGGATTTGATCCCAAGACGTCTGTATAGAGGACCACTGCTTGACCACTGAGCCATCAAGAATTCTTGATGGAGGTCATAGGAAGAAGTTATGTCAGCTAATGACTTTATTGAAGGTCATTAATCACAAACTAATTATCTAAATGGCCACTTTCAGTCTTGATTATATTAACTAATAATGCCTTCCAAGGACTCAATCTGACCATGTCTTCCTAGGATACTGATTACATAATGCATTCCATTTTCTGGGGGCAACTATCTTGTCTGCTTTAACCCCTAAAGTGTCCCAGGGCAGTCTTGTGTGCTTAAGCCCCTTTTGTTTTTCTGAACCATTTTACTATGGATAATTTTGGTATTTGTTAAAATTTGTGAAATCCCTCCAAAATATGAATTTTTACAAAAAGCTAAAAAAAGATTCTTAATACACCAAAAAATTTTAAAATTTGTTTTTATATTTTAAAATTTTTTTGCTGCATTATGCTTGCTCTAGCTAAAACATATCAGGGTTTGCATTCAACTTTTTGCCACATGAAACATTTGTGAATCTAAAATACAATCATTTCTTGCTTGCTGGCTCTGGTTCCGACATGACTGAAGTACCTTTAAGAAAACATAATGGATGCTTGAAATGTCCAAATCAGATCAAATTTTATAGCGACTTTTTAAAAATAAATATAATGTAGACTTTACTTTCGGAGGGTGTGTTGCGTGTAGATATTGGATAAAGTGCGGCTCATAGGTATAATTAGGAGTGAAGTGTCAGTTTTCAAAAAAACTCTAATGGTATAATCTCTGCTCTCACTCCTCAAGCGAAGGCAAGTCATTTCCACTATAGATTTACAGAAAAGATACCATTTTCATTGGATTTATGCACGCGATATGACTTGGGGGAATGTAAAAATGGCCACGGACTTTGCGCAGGGAGAATCTAATAGTCGTTTAGGGATCGTCGCTTTTGGGAGTCGGGTCGAAGTGAAATATGATGAAACATCACCCCAGATTCTAACGACGTGATCATCATAAAAATGATGGGTTAAGAGACGAGCGATTCCGCTGATGACACGCCTCAGAGATGGAAATCAGGTTAGCAATGCTTCAAATATAATAATGGGACAAATAAAGCAAGATTTGTGAATATAGAGCATAAGGAATGAGAGATGTGCTGGGAGGTGGTTATAGCAAAGAAGGATGAATGATTAAATTGATACTTCATGCTCAGCAATAAAATCAGAAAAACAAACTTGCAGAGTGTGTGGATTGAAGATGATAGATACTCAGCTTTTTTCATCACAAATTTTAGCCTGTAGATGTGCAAGAAAAACGTTGATTCATTTATTTTTTCCAACTTTTTGAAAACTGATCAATTTGACAGTCATGTTGTTTAACTATGAATGATAGTACATAGTCGTTTGATTATGGTTACTGCATATAGGCATTTTCTTTTTTAAAAGAATGATGCCTGTTATTTAAAAACAGTATGTCATGTTGAAAACCTTCTTTTATGCAATATATTTTGCTTTTTTTTATAGATTTTGTTATACTTGTCTTTGCTTTTGTTGGGTTTTAATTTGGCCTCAAATACTCTAAACTATATAGAGCAAACTTTAATGAAAATGTTTGAGAAGATTGTGCATGTTTGAGCTTTTTGGTATCAAATTATTTGATCAGAATATAGATGAAAGCCTGAAGAAAAGCTGTGATTGACTGTTACTTTTGAATAGCTATCAAAAGTATTAGTGAATACATACTAGCATTTATTAGTAGTAACCATGCTTTGATCATTTTTATTGGTCTTTTGTATGAAGATTGATGGCTGGTTACTCCTACTTAACCCATTGAACACTAAGCTTGAGATAACTGGAGCTAGGGTCTATGAAAAATGTATGTTATACTGAAATCAAATCAATGGGTTAAATGCATTTAATCAAGCCTGAGAAGGCAATGAAGCCATGTGCCATTTAGTAAAAGTACTGTTTTCTCTCTTCATTTTGAAAATATAGTCACTTTTTGAATGATATCACTTCTTTTCATGATGCGCAAAAGATGGAACCAGTTACTGAGGCAGTCCTTACGCCAGTGTGAGTCAGGTCATGTAGAATTACATCAGTACACAATGGGTGGATATCAAGTCAACCGTACCTAAACCAGCTTCTACGACATCAACCTGTTGCATTAGATATTCAGTAGCTTTGGGAGAACATGTTTTACCCGCCCGCTGAGAGAATGTAAATGTATTCCACGCTTACCGAGAAACCAAAGACAGATAGAGAGTGCTTAGGTATCAAGAGGATGGGGCCCGTGGGATGCTAATTTGGTTGTCTATGATAATTTTGCGAAAAGGATTGCATTGTTGCTCGATATCCATCAGATTTGGAAAGTGTGGGACATAAATGTCATAGATTAACATAAAATTATCATGTTATTCAATATTTTGTCTGCTTCAAGCGTAGTACAGGGGTATCAACTTGATACAGGCACCAAATGTTTGGACTTTGTTATTTATATATGTTTTGTTATGGAAAATGATGCATGGGGAATTGATTTGATTTGAATTAAATATATGGGACAAAATAGCATACACATATACACAACAGTAGTGTCTCTGTGTACTGACACTTTTGCAGGATTTCATGATCAAGAAAGCTAGGAATTTATACACTATACTTCAGCAGACAGGGTAAAATTTACAACAAAAAAAATTTAGTCGATTTCCAATGCTGTAAGTTGTGCAGTTTTGAAATAAAAGCAATTTCATTGTAATTAATCATTACAGTCTCTAAATTGGCAATGCATTAAAAAAAATGATCAGTATTTATGTGCACAAATTGGCAATTTTTATGTCAATTTTACATTCACATTAGTTCATGTTATATGCATTTTCATTTTTTTCCTTAACTATGTAGGAGTGGAAGAAAATGTGTTGCCAATTTGAGAAGGGAAAGCTGATTAATTGAACCCTTCATAAAACTTTGTACTGTTATTGGTTAAGGATATGATAAAATTATTAGAAAAAAATTATATTCACGATTTCAAAAGAAGGATCACAGAGTTATATCCCTGATGAATATCAGAAGTATATGTAAGTGTTGCCAATTTGAGAAGGGAAAGCTGATTAATTTAGCCCTTCATAAAACTTTGTTCTGCTATGGGTTGAGGGTATGAAGAAATGATCAGAAAAATATTATATTTATGATTTTAAAAGAAGGATCACAGAGTTTTATTCCTGATAGATATCAGAAGTATACGCCAAGAAATTCAGATTTCTTGTTTGATATATTCAAGGCTAGCATGTAAATCCTGCTTCTTGAATAGATGTCAGAGTTTGATATCATCTGTTGGAAGCCAAAAGGGCACAATTTCATGTTAACCCAATGACGACTGTATGATCTTATCCCCATAGGCATAATACCAGAGCCCCCTGGTTCCAGTAAACAGTACATCAGATAATGCAGTATGAATCACTCTATAGAATAGAAATTTAGGCTTTTTCTGTTGTCTAAATTTTGAATCATATACTAAAAGTGTTGCATGGAAACTGGGTCCTGTTTCATAAAACTTGTTATTAGTAACAACTGCCACATTTCTGTGACAAATTTGCTCTCAGCCAATCATATACAAGGATTTCAGTAGCTTTTAACAGTTATTGCAACTTGTTATTGATACCAAGTTTTATGAAACAGGGCCCTGGTAGGTAACATAAGTAGATGCAGGTAAAGTGAACCATCTTTATCCCCTATTAATCTATTAACAGCTTCAGCCAACTAATGGCGCAAGCGATGGGCTGCCATTTTTAATTCTTAGCACATGTACAGTATGTATGTACCACACAACCCCAATAGTGTGGCAGTACTTGGCTTTTCTCCATAGCCGAGAAAGAGTTACGACATTGAAAAGCACAGCATACAAATTCAGCAAGGAATATAAAACAAGGGAAATAAAAGTACATTGAAGGTCATGGTCAAGGTTTTGGGGGGTTTTTCTATTTTTTCTCCTCTCCCAAGTGCTATTTTTGTCTCTACTAAAAGGACAAGAATTTCCACAGCTCGGTATTCCCTTTATACAGCGGAAACTTGTTAAAACAAAGCCATGTGGACTTTAAAAATTTCTGTTGTAACAGGAATCTAGTTTAATTCAGGACAAAACGAAAAACTTAATAATATAAAGAGCCGGACCCCCAAATTACTTTGTTATATCAGGTATCTACATTTAGTTGCAATGGAGCTCTTTATAACAAGTTTCCCTTGTATTCGTAGTCTAAAGTCAAAGAATTATTTTTTGAAAAATGCTGTTCGACACCTACCGAAGTTTCACATATGTACATGTATATGAATGAATTGAAAGAGACTCATCACTATTTCTTACATTTTTTAGCCCATTGAATACTCAGCTTGATATGACATGGGCTATAGGGTCTGTGGAAAATATGGGTTGCGATGAAATCAGATTGTGGTCAATGTGTTAAAGAACATTATTAGAGTAAATTCATGAAAGTTATAATTCACCCGGTCTTAGTTCAGTGAAGTCAAAATTATAAATTAAAAAACCAAGCATTATGAAAGATTTGGAAAGATTTCAGCAGCATGGCATGAAATAGGATTAACTTAATGGGATAAAGGCAAGCTGAAAAAGTGGCTGAAACTCTCCTTCCATCCAATATCCTGCAGGGGTTCCAGCTCTGTTTTGGTTTAACTGAAAGGTTTTGATGAGATTGACATGCAAATGCAATAACCGAGAATGTATTTTTGGAAGAAATATAGCGACTGCCTTTTATTCTATAAAGGATAAAGGTTATAGTGAAATATTTAAGCTTTCAGAGAATTAGCTTTATTCTCTGGTGTTCTGTGTAAAAATTAATCTAATCAACTGCAGGGCAGAACAATATCGAATATTGAATGTAGGGCATGATGTAATAGATTATTATGTGTAAAATGACCTGACATATTACATCAAGTCCATGTTTTCACACAAGATATTGGAGACATAAAACTTATGACAGACTTTAGGGAGGGTGTTTTTATTGCCACTTACGGTTTCATTACTTAGGTTCCACAAGCACCCGGGATCGAATGGAGCCAACATATTTAGGTGGTTTAACCTAATAATATGGTGTTGATGCACGGCAAGTTTAAGATGAAAAGCAGACAGGCTAGCTGGTCCATTGGGATGGTGTATAGACTGGTTTTAAATTGTGTTGATAAAAAATGACATTAGTTTAATAGAATGTCCATGCATTGTATCCACATGTGATTTGTGTGACTCCACTCTCCCTCACTTTCTCTCTCTCTCTCTCTCTCTTGACTGTTTTTCACTCTATCTCTGTCTCTGTCTCTCTCTCTCTCTCTCTCTTGACTGTTTTTCACTCTGTCTCTGTCTCTGTCTCTCTCTCTCTTGACTGTTTTTTACTCTGTCTCTGTCTCTCTCTTGACTGTTTTTCACTCTGTCTCTGTCTCTGTCTCTCTCTCTCTTGACTGTTTTTTACTCTGTCTCTGTCTCTGTCTCTCTCTTGACTGTTTTTCACTCTGTCTCTGTCTCTGTCTCTCTCTCTCTCTTGACTGTTTTTCACTCTGTCTCTGTCTCTGTCTCTCTCTCTCTTGACTGTTTCACTTTGTCTCTGTCTCTGTCTCTGTCTCTCTCTCTCTCTTGAGTGTTTTTCACTCTGTCTCTGTCTCTGTCTCTGTCGCTCTCTCTTGACTGTTTTTCACTTTGTCTCTGTCTCTGTCTCTCTCTCTTTCTCTTGACTGTTTTTCACTCTGTCTCTGTCTCTGTCTCTGCCTCTCTCTCTCTCTCTCTCAGTCTCTTCATATATTTTTTCTCACTTACTTGTTATATCTCTCTCTCTCTAGTATCTCTCCCTCAAACATGTAGCATTTCTCTTCTTCCTCTGTTTTTCCTCTTTGCTAACCCGATTCATATTTCTCTAACCTCTCATATATTTTCCATGTTTATTTTCCACATTTTTATATTTCGTCACAAGCAGTATGATCATCTTTTCCTGTTTCTAAAATGTCAATATGGAAGTGACTCTCTGAACTTTTGCATGATGTATCTTCTCCGGTAAAGCGAGGAGAAAGTTTATTATACTGTCAGAAATATGTCATTCTCCTTACTACCAAATTAAGTATTAGAGTCATGAGAAATAGATAGACCAATCGATGACCCTGAAAAAATATCTACTCGAATGATAACATCCTTCCTTCTCCATCAGTCATAAAGCTTTATGGGCCAATGACTTGTCAGACAAGACTATTGCTTTTCTGATAATGTCAACATAGTTTATCATTTTAACCCAACTTGATCTCAGTCCAACATCTATGCATATAGATAGGACTGAAGGTCAAATATTCAATCTTTGTTTAAAGGTCTTAGCCTCATCACTTCAGACAGCAGTCCACTATTATTATTATTGTTTAGAAGGGTATTTTATGTACAGATGTCATCCTTATCTCTGATTATGACATTTTTATGAGAAAAATTAAGTCAAACTTTCTTGGAACAAGATCTTGAGGGAATGACATAGTTTGATCTTTACTCCTCCTTTCCTGTTTTCCCTCTTCTGTCTCTCTTCCTATTTCTCTCTATCTCTGCTCTTTGTCTCCTCCTTTACTTCTCCTTATTCATAAAGCATGTTGCTTTAACCTTTCTTTGCAGTTCTCTTTCTCTGTCTTCCACTCATCGTCCTCATATGAGGCATGTTGCTTTAGACTTTCTCTTTTCTTCCTCATTTCTTTCTTTTTTCTTTAACTTTTCTTTCCTTCTCTTTCTCTGTCTCCATCTCTGCCTCTTCATCTCATAAGGAATTTTTATTTATGTCAATTTAACCTTCAACTCTACAACTTTGTTTCAAGAAATTTATCACAAATGAAATGCTTTTATACAGATATATTGTTACAACTGTATATTATATAATTATATTAGATATGTTATGCTGACCATCATTATCGTTACTCTCTCTTTTCTCTCCCTTCTGCCGTTCATTCCTTTATGGATTCAACCCTTGTCTTTCATCGTCATCTTCTTCATTCACAGCAGGTAAGTGAATCCAACACGTTCATTATCCTTTATGACATTAAAGCAACCGTATTCCCTTTTCTTTGATTCTTACAAATGGAAAACAGATGTGAAAAGGCAATTATGCATGAATGTAGCGCTTCAGCAGTGCGTTGTGACTTAAAAGCTACCATTACTCACTTTTCTTTGATGTCTGTGAATTGAAAACAGTGGTGAAAAGGCAATTATGAATAACTGCATGAATCTAGCACTTCAACAATGCTGTGTGACTTCAAAGCTATCATATATACAGGATTTCCTTTTCTCTGATTTCTGTGAACTGAAAACATAGATGAAAAGACAGTTATTAATCATTGCATGAATCTAGCACTTCAACAATATTTTATGACTTAAAAGCTACCATCACATTGCCTTCTTTCTTGTTTCTGCAAACTGGAAATTTGCGGTCATCACCAGTAAATCAGAGATACACTTGTAAATTGGATAATGCATGAGTATACATCACCTTCATTTCATGACTTTAGAGCTGCCTGAGTGTTCCTTTTTTCTCTCTTTTCTGCAAATTGAAAATCACCATCATGAGGAAAAATTCGTGTAATGCCCAAATCTTTCATGATGCTGAAGGCCTCTGCTGTACATTTTGGGAAAAAAACTCCCCAACATGTATATAAATTGAATAAGCTCCGATAATGGCCCTTACTTTAGTGTTCATCTCATGTTGAGGCTGGCACCTTCGCGTAGGAAGTGATTGCCAAGGCAACAAATAGCTTTGGTGATTTTCCGCTTTTAGAGGGTTGGTGGAGCTAAATGAGATTAAACACACTTTTTAGTCATTTTTGTTTTTAGCACTGCGAGTTGTCGCAGCTTTGCTCGTGCAGTTCATTATTGTATGTGCGTTTGTTGTCATGAATAAATGAAAGGAATTCATACGGTGGCATGCACTTTGAAATGTCGATGCAGTGAAACAATTTGCCTATGTATGATTGTTCCAATTGGTAGTCTGACTCTGTTACTACAGAAATTTATTGTAAAAGAGTATGATGGACTGATTTTAAAAGTGTTTTTTCTGTGTTCTTATGCATGATATATTATATTTGTGCATGCCTTTTGGGATTTGAACAAAGCCAGGCCATTGAAGCGAATCGTGATTTATTTAATCTTTGAGCTTTGGAATCATAAGCATCGGCTTAGTACACTCGCTTCATCAGTGATGTGAGACCCTGTTTCTGCATTTGTGCCATAACCTTGTTTTCATTCGAGTCAAATCAAAAACATGTGAGATTTTCCTTATTTAGCCACTGGTAGTGAAACACAAGTAGAGCCCAGGATAGCTCTTGACAAACTTAGAACCAACACTCAAATTCCCATTACTGCCTCCAGTATATCTCTAAAATCCACCGATTAGTGCTGCCTAAAGATTTGTCACCACTGTGAGACCTTAGATATATTTTTTTACCAGAATCTTGTTCTTATTCAGGTCAAAAGAAAGAAAGAAAAAAAAAAGGATTTCCCGTCCTTAGCCTGGGGTAGTAAAAACACAAGTAGAGCTCGAGATATATCGTGACAAACTTCAGCCCCCAGTTTAAATGGAGAAGTCACTCATTAAAGCTGCCTAATGCTTGTCACCGATGGGAGAACCTAAAAATTTTTTTTACCAAATTCTTGCTTTTATTCAGGTCAAGGGATTTCCCTTACTTAGCCTATGGCAGTAAAAACACATGTAGAGCTCAAAATAGATCTGACAAACTTAAAACCAAGACTTGAATTCCCATTATTGCCTCAGTATATAATTCGCTGACTAGAGTCACCTAAAAATAGTTTGGCTAAAAAGCTGCCATGAATAGCCAGATTTACACTGAAAGAATTAACCTTTATTGCCCAATTTAAGAGACCTGAATTTAGCTCAAGAGCAAAATTTGTACTACACTTTAAATTTAAAAAGATAAAAAGGTCAGTAAAGCCAGGATTAATCCGTGCTCAAAATAGTGGAATTCACTCTTAATGCATTGAGCACGATTTGATTTCAGTATTACCTTAGATATTCAGTGGGCCCTAGCCTGAGTTATCCCAGGGCTAGTATTCAGTGGGTTAAGTGAGTAATTCACACCACTTCTTTAGAGTAGATTGCACTATTTCAAGTGTGGATTTCCAATCCAAAACAATACAATCCTAATTTTACTGTGTAAGCCAATATTTTAATGAATTAGCGAGTTATTATTTTCATGTTTTAAATGTTTACTAAAACATGATGTTTAATGAACTACTTTCGAAAAATAAGCTCAAGTGCAGTGTCGAAAGCCTATTGTACTGCCCATACAAATTATGTTCGGATTACATAATAAGCCATTGTAAAGTCCACACATTTCTAAAGGTGATAGACAGGGCTAGACAGTTGCCTTAAGTTGATTTTTTAGAAGTAGTTTTTGTCGTGTTTGATGTTGCTATATTGGAGGCATTTGTTGAGTGGAAATTATAGCGAGGACATAAATCATGAAATTGACGAAAATTGAACCGCTGCAAAAATTTCAGCTTATACAGTACTTCTCATGGATCATTTAGATATCCAATGGCAAACCCCCAAGGAAAATCCTCGTTTTTTTTTGTTTTTTTTTTGGGGGGGGGGGTTTACTGTGTCACTTATAATTATGAGATGCGCATTAACCCATTCATGACAGAGGTCCACATTTTGTGGTTTGGCCTAATATCTTTTGATGCAAAGCCCTAAAAATCATACCAAATACATGAGCAGAAAGAGCAAAAAATTCTACACAAACTGGGCCCATTTTGGTTGCATTAATATTCGTTGTTTGATGCTGAAAATTAAAATCCTTAAATTGGCAATGTGATAGAAAGTTTAAAATCACCGTTTTTCCCTGCAAATTGGTAACTTTTTGACTTCTCATCATAATTTCCGTCAATTTATATTTATTTCAGATACATGACGTTTTATAAGAAAATGTAGCAATAAAATAAAAATGTTGGTTTGCCAATTTGAAGAATAAAAGCTGATCAAATTAGGCTTTAAATAATTCCTGTCAGGAATGGGTTAACCCATCACGCTTTGATAAAAGAGAGTTTTGCCAGAAGTTGAACAAACTCGCTTCATATTTTGCACCAACTGTATAAAAATTTGATGAGTTCACGCCCTTTTGTTGCCACAGTGGATTTTTTGTGTGTGCTGCATTTATACGCAGAAAAAAAAAGGGGGGAAAAGGGCGTTTACCTCAGGTTTGCTGCTCACATTGTTGCTGTTTTACAAACCAACTATCTGTTAAAATGACAACATTATGATCAAGCCTTAACAGAGTGGATTTTTCACTTTAGTAACAGAGTATGCTCAATATAATCTTCTTCATGATTTGGCTGCAATGCTTAGTAACCATGGAAATGTCATTTTTTATTCATTTGTAACAGGAAAATTACATTTTGTTCTGCATTAATGGGATAAACGTAGGATGAATGTCTACAGTGCTATTAAATATTCATGCAAAAAGGCCTTCTTTGAAGCACTCCTCTTTACTAAAAGCATGCTTTGCTTAATTTAGCTGTTTTGCAACCGCCAATTTTCTTGTCCTCTTCATCCCATCTTTACAAAATACGAGAAGGTAGTTATGGAGGAAAAAAAAGTTGTGAGAACAAACGTTCTCTTCATTAATATCCATGGTAACCACATGCCTGACAAAGCTTTTCTTCTCAAATGAGCATCATAGAGTCGGAGAGAATTTATTCTGTCTTTGAAAAGAAAATCCATGTTTTCTAAGTATTTTCCTCCCATTTTATTGTAATCTAAAGTGTAATTACATTAGTCATGAAAGACTGTCATTAAGGCATGTGCATGCTATAGGGAATCAAATGTGATATTGAGTTTCTTTATTAATGTGAACATCCTTTCAAGTAATTCATGCTATGTAGATCATGCAGGTCACGTGTATTAACTTGATTACGAGTGTAAACCCACCAGGATTTCTCTCCTCTTTCTTCTCATCATTACTCTGTTTTTTCCCTTTTTTTTCCCCTTCTTTTTCACTTTCTTTTTTTTTTTATTGTAAAATATTCCTCTTTTACTTATATAATCGTATCAATTCTCTGTGAAATTGCCAATGGAAAGTAAATTTCTCTGTACAAAGTTCAAAGACGGAATTAATTCTCTATGACTGTATGATGCTCATTTGAGAAGAAAAGCTTTGTTGGCATACGGTTACCATGGATATTAATGAAGAGAATGTTTGTCCTCATTATTTTTTCTCCATAACTACCTTCTTGTAATTTATAAGATGGGATCATGTAGGACAAGTAAATTGGCGGTTGCAAAACAGCTAAATTAAGCAAAGCATGCTTTTAGTAAAGAGGAGTGCTTCAAAGAAGGCCTTTTTGCATGAATATTTAATAGCACTGTAGACATTTATCCTACGTTTATCCCATCAAGGGAGAACAAAATGTAATTTTCCTGTTACAAATGAATAAAAAATGACATTTCCATGGTTACTAAGCATTGTTGCCTAGTGGCATATTGAGCCCAATTCATTGAGGGGGCTGAAGTTTCTTGCCTTGGATGTAAATATCTTTCTTCTATAGTTCTAAGCTAGTGGGCAAAAATTTCCACCCCTTTTATAAAAATAATGTATGGTTTTCATATTGATATTTTCATTGCTTTTTATTTCCTCATTTTGTACATATTATTTTCTTTGATATGGAACTTTTTGTGGGTGGGAGGCTGCAGCCCCTGAGCCCCCTCCCCTAAAATACAGAATGCCAGTGCTTTTGCCTACAAGAATTTTTTTTTCCTTGTGTGAAGCCAAAAAGAATGAAAGACTTAAGTACTCAACTTGTTAAATTTATTTCCTTGAATTGGAAAGAAGTGGTTTAATTTTTTGCTTCCCCTTCAGATTCATCCAGAAACCTATAACATTCTGCATAGACTTAAGATGTTTTTCTGCTTTTCTGGAATTATTTTTGCATGATGTTTCTAATTATCTGCTTAGGGCCAAAAGATTATTAACTGTAAAAGTAAATGTCACATTGAGTCAATATCTGTTTGATTATCAGGGTACATTTTGTATGTATATCAGTGCAGCAGAAATACTATTTTTGTTTTTAAAATGGTAGGGAATAAGCCAAGAAAATGTTTTGATTAGGGCAAATGCTGATTTTTTGCAAAATATCAATACTTGACTTTGTACATTGAATTGTGAAAAATATTGAGACTTTGAAAGGAAAAAAAGACCTGAAAAGGGGGATATAAAGTCTAGAAATCATTAGAGAAACAAAGAACAGGATGTAATAAGCATTGAATGCATGATGCATTTCAATGGCTCTTCATATAAAAAAAGAAATTAGCAGGAAGGCACTTATACCATTGATTTACATAGAGATGGATTCAAGTTAATTTTCAGTACCACGCCTGTAATTAATACATGCCTTGATAGATTTGAAACTTTAGGGGGAATGAAAAGGTTAAGAAATCCTGAATATAATGGCAAATATGCTAATTGAAACCCTTGAGCTTCTTTTCACAGCTCTTCATAAATATTACATGATTTCAGCGGAAATTTATTCATAAAATTGTCCCGTCATGATCATCAAGACAATTCTTGCAGAAACTTTAACATTTTTATAGGGACTGTGTTTAATCTCGACAGACTTTATTTCACATTTCTTCTTTCTGAATTACAAAAAAAATAATCATTAATAGCATTTCCATGGTGACAATTTTGGTCCCAGGTCTCAAATGCCTATTCCTATTTGTCCTTATTACTGAAATAGGATTTTTTGGTTATATTTGTGATTGAGTTATGTAGGACAGGTTTTTGAAAGGTGCATCCATTTTGTGCCCAGAGGAACTGCTTCTGACAATAATTCCATGATAAAGGGCATACATTTCTTTTCTCTTAATATAATGAATTTCTAAGATTCAATATCTTTCCTGGTATAAAATCTAGGGGACATTATAGGGTATTACAGGAATATTACCCTTGAACATTCCCCTTGACAATCCCCCCCCCCCCCCATCAGATATATATGACAATGCTTTATTTAATATGACTGGTTACAAAGAAAGCATGCAACCAGGGAGTTGTATTGCTTTTGAGTCCCATCTGAGGGACTCGTTAATGTATGCCCTATCTCAGGACTCTTGCAAAGTGACTTGATTTCAGACTTAACCCCTTGGCCACTGGAACCAGGTGGCCCCTGTATAAAGCCTATGGGAATGAGAGAATTCAGTAGTCGACGGTTTGAGACATCCAGACAGGCCCCTAAAGCTCTGCCATTTTGTCCAGATCCATTAGAAGGCCGACCTAGCACCCATCAATATTCATGATCAAAACTGAGTAACTCATTTCGTAAGATGCTTCCAACTAGTAGTACTTGTTATAGGCATTATGAAACATTATACACATCAGCTTACCGCATGTGCAGTTAATACACAATAAATGCGTACGAAATGCGCACCAAATGCGCATTAAATCAAAGTATCACAATAAAATTGATGCGCGCAATAGATATGAATAATGGAACATTGTTATAGTGATAACGGGTACTTATCAGCCCTTTCAAATGAACCGAAGAGGCTGGGCCTAATGCCATTCGTGTAATGATATCCGCACATGCTGCTTTTTGTCTAGTAAATTTATGATATGTCTATGCATCCAGACCACTGCTCTTCTGCTGAGCCATTACTCAGAAGGAGTACAAAGGGTGTAGTGTTTAAGCTTATGTTGGTTTATGAAACCAGAAATTCATAAGAAATTTGAACTTATATATTAGGGCTAGAGGAAAATTAATCCACCGGGGAAACATATCTCTTTCAGTGAACAAATATTTGATAGAGAAAATACCAGCAAGAAGTCTGTTCGATATGGATTTCGTTCTCGTTCATTAACTTGAAGTTGTGTACCTGAGGCTGTGCTTTTCAAGGTCACTTGTACTCGAAGTACCATTCACTATGATTCAGCTGACCTTTTCTCTGGCGTACATTGGACTTTCTTGCCATGGTGATAACTTCAAACATGCCAGCAGAAATGTGTTAAAGTCCAGCCAAGTGCCGTTAAAAGGAACTCTTTATCATAACGTCTGACAAGGCTTTTGATCAGGATCCCACTTGTATAGGAACGTCACCTGCTTGCAGGAAAAACAACCTCACTTAGCCTTCTCTGTCTCTTGTTCCAATCCCGCCCGCGTTTGCGATATCACTTTGAGATGTTTGACGGGCATTAGCAGCAAACAGTGATGCCGGAGACGCCATCGTCCCGGCCAGGCAGTCACGTTTTGGCGAAATCGACTCCGACCGAGCTCCAAATGGGGCGAGGGATTCATTCACTGTTGGTGCTGAAAAATTGGAATCGGAAATGTAACCTGCTGAAGATAAAAAAGGTGGAAAGCAACTAGTGAGGCATCAAGATGTTATTTTCACACTTGGGTTATAAAACAATTGTATGACTTCACGATGATAGATAGATGTAGGATTAACCTGCAGAAGGAAATACTTGGTGATTTTTAGGTTCAATGAAAAATATTTTGAAAGAGGAAGCAATTTGATGATAGATTCCTAGTGGCAAGTAATATATCATTGTGTCATAACTGGTACATAATGAGACAGAAAGTAATGTTCTCTTATTGAATGCCACTGCAATTGTTTTTCACTTCTTAAGTAGTATACTGGGACATAGAAGACTATTTTTCTTTTTCATCCTTTACATAAATAGAATGTGAAAGCCTCACATTTCTGCAGAGTAAACTTTTAAAATAAGGGATCACTATAATACTACCTTTTACAGCAATATGATTAGTTGCACTGTGAGTTTTCATTTAGTTTCCATTCCCCCGTGTACCCTTTGACTACTGAATCCTTTTATTCTGATAGGTTTAACACAGAAATCACCCAGTTCTAGTAACAAAGGAGTTAAAAGGGCCTTTACTTTGGTAAGATATTACAGATCACATAATTTTCTTGCATGATATAATGTAACAGGGTGTTCCTGTGACTAGAACGGTTACAATAAACTGTGCTTGATCCACGAACAAGTAAAAGCTTTCCTTTCCTTGTAATTCTTTAAACATGATATTGAGTCAAGAAAATGTCAGATTCATGGAGAAGAATATAAAACGGTGTTAGTTACTGCATCTATATGGCAGAGGTCATTGTATCGAAAAAACACAGTGATGTCGTGTTTCAGAAAATGTTCTCCTGTTGAAGATCCTCTGGGACAACTGAACAATAAAACATAAGACATCTTGGTCAAAGTGTGACATGCATGTATAAAGTGCCTGCGAGCCAAATTAATTCATGAAATTGTGGGGTGCCTCAGCTCCCACAGCTTCCTAGAAACCTTTGACAATTTGTATATCCATCATTTCATATCGCTCCCCTAATGTCATACCCTATCCAAACATGACACGTACAGTCAGATGAAACAAAGTGATATCTCGAGATGCCTCACTCAAAGAGAATGTTGGGTTAGGCACCTTATCAAAAGTGCGAGCCAATTTTAGCGTCCTTCCCACTCAGCGTCTTTTTCCCTTCGATCCTCCCATTTCTCCGTAGACAAAATAACGGGGGATCGGGAAAGCCGATGTAAAAAGAATGGTGGCGGAGAAGACGATCAAAGACGTGGGACAAGACTTTTGATAAGCGACCCTACAGGAAAGGTGAAAATGATTTGGGAGCTTTCCCTTTCTTTACATGTCAGTTAGGAAGAATGTCATATGAGGAATTTCCCCCCAAAAAAGATTCCTCTGCAGATGCCCTCATTTTCAAAATATGAAAAATAGTTGATAAGTTGGAACTAAACTTTTCTGTTACGATTGTCTGTATATTGTCCAGATGTACATTTCCATGTGACTTTCAGGAACAACCATGTCGATTTTTATGTCATTTACATGATTCCACAACCTCACAGAGGGTATCAGTTTTATGTATTGCATAATCAATCTTTTCCAAAGGTTTCTTTTGCAATATAATCACTCATATACCACTAACACAACTACATTTTTAATAGAGTCAAGTGTGTTATTTCTACCTCCCAGTTGAATCTATGGAGTGGCGTAAATGTTTATGTTATCTCCAGAAAATACCTCGAGATGGGAGGCTCTTGTCAATGATGAGGTCGTTACAAAACAGACATGTCTACCCAGTCTGTACCCCCATCAATGAAAGCGAGATTGACGGCCCGAGGGTTGGAGGCATTAGTTTAGACGAGACGTGATACTCGATGGAAATGAATGCATTTGTAGGGATGAGTCCATTCCATTTTTCTTTTCATTTTCCCCAGAATCCATTAGTGGTATTCAATTGAAAATAGAATGAACATTCATAAAAGTTTCTTTTGGACAAAATGGAAATGGGTTTTGTAATGAAATGATTTGACCAAGGTAGGAAAAAGGCATGGTCAACTTCATATGAATGTCTTTCATAATTAAATCATAAATTTTAAGTAACCCTTTGATTTGTTGTAGGTGTAGGTCTTCTTGGCTTGAATACTTTTATGAAGGCATGTTTCTTCACCCTGTTTTTTTTTCACGCTTTGATTATGGACCTTGAGAAAGCTCAGGCAGGAGTCCAGTGAAATATATAGCAAACTCGTGTTATCCAATGGCTAAAGAGGTATCATGCAATATGGACAAAGGTCTCTTCCTGAACTGAATTAGAAGTGAAGAGTAATTACTGTCCCCATAGAACACTTCTTTATGATTCAGTATAAAAATGCAATTAAAAAAAAAAGATTGAGTTTATTTACTAGCTCCAGTTTAATTTTCCATTCACCAAGAATGCTGAATAGCATACATGCTGATCAGCGCAAAAAATTTGCACAAAATTTAGGAAGGATTGCTTTGTTCAACACAGAATACCCATTGATTAGCTGCATAAAACCCTTTAGACACCCTGTATAGATTCATTTTGCACTTGGAACACTTTGATAATCTTAAAGTCTTTGGTAAATCTTTCACAATAGAAGTAAAGTGTGGCACAGTAAAATCCTTTATGTGTTTCATAAAGATTGAAAAATAAAAGACACAGTAGACAAAGATCTGCTTCCCTGGATATTGAATAATGCATAAGATTTGTGTTGTTCATACGGACATCTCTTTGCTGATTTAAAAAGGGAAATGCAGACTTCCCTTCCTAAAATCATGCTGTTTTACTGTGTGAATAAGGGTTTACAGAAGTATGGATGTACTCATAAAACAATAGACAGTTAAGACTAACAGAGTCGCAAGGAAACAAAATACCTTCCTCATTGATCATATGTAAATCTCGTATCAAGTAGTTGGAAAATGTACACTCTCCTTTTTAAAATCAGAAGAGTGTGAGCATGTATCAATTTCATCTTGTTTAAAAAAGCTGGTATGGATGCACTTGTAAGACAACATGAAGAGTAACAGGGATGCAGGGTAACAACAGTGCCTCTCATTGTTGTCTCATCGTCAGGTTCGTGCATACCTTTTGGGCATCATGTCTGCTGTGAAAATGTCACAGCTACATCAAAAAAGTTTGTTCACATTACTTTTTATTTTTGTCTCTCTATATTTATGCCATGTCAGCACTTGTGCTCCAAAACTCAAATTCCTAGGCTGTAGAAAGACCATGCATTTAGCTGCCCACATAGATCTTAGCAGATCTGTGGTAGATGTGGACACATTCTGAAAATTTTAGATTTGTTTCCCTCCAGTGAAGGGAAATTGCATGAAC
Organism: Echinometra lucunter; assembly: GCA_029962745.1. NCBI lineage: Eukaryota > Metazoa > Echinodermata > Echinoidea > Camarodonta > Echinometridae > Echinometra > Echinometra lucunter. The sequence goes on along the minus strand of CM057159.1, from coordinate 14,020,542 downwards.
TATTCACAAACTATTAACAAAAAGAAAATGCAAAACTAGTCTGAATTCCATGACCTACTCTTATTGGTTAATGTATTCCCACTATGAACACGACAGACAAAGAAAGCGGACAAAATAAACAACCCTTCATTCTACCCTTCACAATGGTTCTGGTAGTCAAAAGAACATCCTTCACTGCTATTGTCTAAAATATGTGGAACAGGTGTCACATTCATATTCACCCGGAACTACATGATTAAACATAATAGCTGTGAAGGGATGTTCTTTTGACTACCAGAACCATTGTGAAGGGTAGAATGAGAGGTTGTTTATTTTGTCCACTTTCTTTGTCTGCCATGTTCATAGAGTCCAGGAGAGAGAGAAACAAATGATGTCCCCTTTCACTACAAAGCAACAAGTAAGCACCTGTTTTCCAAGCCACTTGAGAGATTAGACTGCACATTATTCCCCTAGCATCCATCCTTCCTCTCCTGCTTCCATTAATGAAGTGATGACACCTTCGGAACAGGCGAGGGCGCCTGCATGAGTACCCATTCTGCCGAGCCCACCTGATGCTAGATGGGATAAGCAGCGAGGCAAATCCCGATGAACGTAGCCCTAAATAGGATTTGACGGAATGTCTTTATACAGCGCCGGCAAGTGAGGGATATAGAAAGCAAATGAAAAAGGAGGCGAGGGAAGATGGAAGATGGAAGAGATAAGAAAGTAAAAGTAAGATAGAGAAATTGTGAGAGTATTGTTGACAAGAAAACAGAAGGAAAGGTCAAGACTGTATAGTTCTGAATTTGAATTTCTAGGAAATGAGATTTTGTTCAACTTACTAAATAACACCTTAACCTTCTTTCCATTAATACTGAAGAATGATTATTCCAATTTAACCAATTTCCTACTCTTTTACACATTAATCATGCTTTGGCTGTAACTTTGTAACATGAGGCCCCAATTTCCTTGAAAGCTTACCCCTGTTGAAACCACAGAATCTGATCAATTTAGGCTGAAACCATTTCCGCAAGGAAATGGCTTTAGGCTGAAAGCAGTTCCAGAAACCATGAGTGTAGGGGTAAATGATGATGGTTAGCATGTTTTTTTATAATAGCAGGAAAGAAAAATACATCCTACGAGTGACGAAGCCATCCCATGTCAGACATTAAATTTCCAGTAGGATGACAAGGTTGTCGGGATTATCAACAGATCATTTGTTTTAATAAGTGAGACAAGTTAAAAGTTTACAGACAATGGAACGTTATCTCAAGTGCATTGTAAACACTGTGTCTAGTTTGTTTAAAAATTGACTTCTGGGTAGGCAGGAAAGATGACATGTGTCGCATGCAGAGATGATAAAGTGAGGGAGGATTTATTGGGAGACAGGAATATAAACCCATTCTTGACAAGAATTATTTGAAACTTTGTTTAGTCGGCTTTTCCTCTTCGAATTGGAAACACAAGTATTTTTCTTTTATTGCTGCTTTTTTTCTCATCAAAAGTCATGTATCGGCAGTGAATTTAAATTGACAGAAACTATGTTTTGAAGTTCAAAAGTTGCCTATTTGCACGGATAAGCAGTGGTCTTAAGCTTTCCATTTTGCCAATTTAAGGATTTTAGTGCTTATTTTCCTTTTTAATAATTTTCAGCATCAAACCACGAATTCTGATACAACCAAAAGGAGCACACAATGTATAGAATTTTTGCTCTTTGACTCATTATTTTGTTTGCTTTTCAGGGCTGTGGAAAAAATTTTTAAAAATTGGGCCGAACCATACAATGTGGGGCCTCTGCCGGGAATGGGTCAACAAATGTAGACAGACGTCTGTGAAAATCACATTTGAAAGATTCAACAAGTAACAACCCTTTTTTCAAAATGTTACATGAACACTCTTAGCATCCCAGATCCAACCTTTATAGGGTTCCATCCAGCATTTTGTTGAAAGTGTTATTCTCCCAATTTGGAAAATGCCTGTCACCACCCAAACCTTTGAAATGTTGACATAACATTTGAGTTTTATAGAGCGCACATGGTAAAATGCTGACAGGGATGCAGAAGTGAAAACTTGATATGCAAGAAGTAATACAAACATGACATATGGGATGAGTCTCTTGAGGCTAGAAAGGCATTAACAAATACACAGACAAGAAAAAGACTGATGGAGTTTGTTTATCTTAGTAATGAATGAGCTAAATTAATGTAGTAGATGTAGGATAAAATTGCTTTCATTATCTTAAAAGAATGTGGGCAATATTTCATGTTTTTTTGCTTGTTTGTTCGGTATCTGGTATTTGAATAGATATTACACTATTTTGTTTAAATTTTCAAACTGTTACTATAATAGTGTGTTGGATGATTATCATTCCATACTTCGCCAGCATTTCGTGTAAAATACACCACTGGAAAATATGCTGGCTGAAATGTTTAATGAACTTACAGCTATCATCGGTACAATAGACTTGATAAAACTTAAATGCACATTGAAAGAAACCAGAGTTCATGTAATAACTGATTTTAGTGAAAGTGTTATCTCTTCTTTTAGGGCTCCAAACTTTATCCATTAATAGTTTGTTAAACCACTTGCACTTTTTAATAGAATATGATGGGGATTGGTTGGTGGTGGGGGCCATCTTGAAAGTAGCCCAAGTGGTCTACTATTATGACCGGCGGCTTTTCAAGCATTCTAGACACCTGCTTGAGACGAAACGCCAGACTTGGCTCTGAATTCAATTAAGATGCCCCCTCACGTTCACCTTGTCTTATGGAGATATGAACGTCTTATGGTTCCTTGCCTGTGAACTGTC
>CM057159.1:13983970-14017254 GCA_029962745.1 Echinometra lucunter | reverse complement strand
ATATGAACATCTTATGGTTCCTTGCCTGTGAACTGTCCATCACTCTCTCCCTCTCTCTCTCTCTCTCTCTCTCTCTCTCTCTCTCTCTCTCTCTCTCTCTCTCTCTCTCTCTCTCTCTCTCTCTCTCTCTCTCTCTCTCTCTCTCTATCTTTCTCTGGGGGATATAACTCATTCCCATGGAGATAGTTTGTGAGAAATGGTCATGGGGGGGGGGGCAGGAAGGGAGTTAATGCAGTTTTTGTTTGCTTGTGTCATACACACTCCTTGTCTGAGGTCACCTGTCAGTTTTGAACTCTCCTTCCCTCTCTCCCTCTCTCCCTCTCTCTCTCTCCCTTTCTTTCTCTCTCTCTCTCCTCTACCCTTTCTCTAAAATTCTCCTGACATGTTTCTTTGAGTAATCTAGTGTAGTCACAGTTGCTCATGTTCTCTTTCCAGTTTTTATGCCTCCACCACAATGTGCTGGAGGCATTATTTATCTGTTCTTCCATATTTTATAACTCTATCTCCCCATCTCCCATTCTGCAATCTTATATCCCTCTTTCTCTCTCTCCCTCATATCTTTGTATCTTTCTCTTGTTCATTTAAATTATTCATTCCTTCAACCCATCCATTTCTAAATCTCTCTTATTCTTTCTTGTAAGCTTCATATGATACAAAAGCCCATTCACCTGTTCCGGAAGTCAAAGGGTTTATAGTAGTTTTCCTTTGTGATTAAAATAAAGAAATGTTGATGGAATGGATGGTCAATGTTTCATCATCAAATGTACGAAGGTTCTCTACCCTTGCGGTATTAATAGAGGACTACTACATTGGCACTTATCATTGTCAGACAAGGGTTTCTAATTATCAAGCTGACAACTTCAACACCTTCTCTCTCTCTCTCTCTCTGTATCTTTCTCCTCTCTCCCAATCTCTCTTTCCCTCTCTCTGTCTTTCCTCTCTCCCCTCTCTTCTCTCTCTCTCTCTCTCTCTCTATCTATCCATCTCTGTTCTCTCTTTCCCTCTTTTTTCCATCATCTCCACAATCTCCACTCATCTTTGCAACTATGTGATCCCTTCTTCCATCTTAAACACTGCCCTCTCTTGATCAGACTTGTCGAATGTAAACCATCTGGAATCATTGCGCATCATTTTTATCTGCGCCATATGGAAACTTCATACGGTCACCAATTTTTGAGTGTTTCTCCCTCCTTTTTCTCCCTTGTCATTTTCTCCCTCCATTTTATCTTTGATTATAATTTCTCTCTGTTTCTGCTATCAAAGTCCTATCCCAGGTTTTGATGGAAGTTTTAATACTTTGCTGTTTCCATTTTAATTTACCCTAAATCTGTTTACTAATCTTTGGAGTGCTTTCTGGGGACTGTGTATCGGTCTGTAATTTCAGCAGGAGAAAGGATGATCTGATTAACTTATGCATTTTTATCAGGCCTTCTTTTTCTGAAGAAAGGTCGTTTGAAATGAGTTGGTTGGAGATTTTTCCTCACAGACTAGTTTTTTTCCTTCTACCTTCTACCTTCTCAATATGAATTCTATATTTTATGATATGCTTGACTGAATGAAGAATTTAAAGGAAGGCTATGACTAGAATATACTTTTTACTCTGAAGTACATATGGAAGTTTAATCATGAACTTTAAAAGTTATTGATCTGATCAGCAAGGTTAAAAATGGAGTAAACATTCTATATTAACTCTGTGTAGATGGTACATATATGTATCTATGAATTTTAGATGCAGGAAATCATTTCATCATACTGTTCTTCCACTGAAAGGCAAAGATCTTACAGCTAGTTTTGGTTAGCAACTTGCTATTTTCATGCTATAAGACCAAAGAATCTGATTTTAAAAATTGGGGGGCTTTATTTCAGTACCGTACCTGCTCAAATGCTGTAACCAAACCTCTGTAGGAATTACTTCAAATCCTTGCAGTGTGGTATTACCCTGTTAGACAAGTACAAAACTATTAAAGCACTATTCAGCACGATTGTTTTTGCTTCCAAACCCCATCTTTGATTGATCAGAGATATCTCCCGAGTTTTTAACAAAAGTGTTTAGTCAGGGATGTAATTACATCCCAACTACTCCTTCTCTGCCGTTTCCTAGTCACGTAAAGTCAAATCGATAATTGCGTCATACGTCTTGTGGTAATCTCCTTGGGTTCTTGTTTGCCAACCGATTTCGGCTAGGGTCATTGCCTTGCCTGCAGTGCTTTCTAGGGGGGGGGGGGGTTGTTTCACAAAGACTACAATTGAGTGAAATCACACTTAATTATGGCAGGCAGTTGATGCCAATAATGGCTCCCACAATCAGTCTCTCAAAAGGATTGAATACTGATTGTGATTGCTATTTTCAGTATTTCTTTTTTTCCTTCAACAGAGAAAATGTATATTCTATTGATTTGCAAACACGATTTGCATTTCCCTCGAGAGATTAATGCTATACATTTGTAGGAATATTGAGAGCAACCAGTGGCATTAACAGCCTGCCACACTTAAGTGCGATTTCGGCCAACCTTAGTCTTTGTGAAACACCCCCCAGATTTTTCTAATGATGCATTTCTTGATGCACATGCTTAGAAAATGTCATAGAATGCCAGCTTTGCCTCAGCCATGAGCAGATTCCTGCAGTTTTTAAGGGAATGGATTGAAAGATTAAATCACTGCCATAATGCATTGGATGGAAATAACTATTAGTTAAAGATTAATGATAGATACATCAGTAATGTATGGGTCAACTGGTTCTGATTTTATCTTACATTTTTTAAAGATCACTGAAGACTCTTGGAGGAAAAGCATTCATATAATCTATATAAAGGAAAGTTTTTGCTTTATATTTTCTTCAGTTATAATCTTTTAATGAGATACAATCATAGATATGAGGTTGTGTTTGATATGAAGAAAATTCTTGTTCCAACTCTCTTTGCAATATGAGGGAAAAGTACAGCAACATTTGTTTGCAGTTTTGAAAAACAGATATCTACAGCTTAGATTAACAATTGGTATTCATTAACAAAACTAATAATGTATAATCATTAGATATCTTTGAAACAACCTGTTTCCACTACATTATCTTATTCAATGTTTTAGACTGAAAGCTTTAAAAAAATGTTAAATGCTAAAGATGGAGATAACATGGTGAATATGAAAATTTTTATTTCCTGCATAGGAGTGATCAATTTTCCTTTCATAAGGAGCATAGATATTTAGGACTCCTGCATCAGTTTTCAATACTTATTACATTACATCTTCTTCATATGAATACACACTATTTGTTTGAATCCCACCCAGAGTATTCCATCTTGTTGCATTTTGCCTGTCTTTGCCTATTCAATGTTTTTTGGTATGTATGGTATCCTCAAAAACCTGTGACCCTTGGAAATGGAGACATTCTGGATATGTGATATAAGATGTTTTTACAGTTTGGCGCCTGCAGCAAGTCAAAATTGACATCCTATATCCAGCGTAAACACCTGTAATATGGAAAGCTTTTATAGTGTCAGATATTCATCCAAACCTGTAGAGAAAGGATGGTTTTGAGTTTTAAATGGATTAGTACTGAATTTGTTTATCTCTTCTTCTCTCTATCTCTTTCTTTCTCTCTCTCTCTCTCTCTCTCTCTTTCAACTTAAAAAAGAGTAAACCCCACTATTTGAAAGTCAGCTTAGGGAATACTTCATTTTGGAGTGAAAATTAACTCTTTGAAGAGTCATATTAGGGGTTATTTAATTTTGAAGTGAAATTTCATGCTCATGACAGTAGAATTAATTCCACATTAGATTGCAATCCACTCAGAAGGAGTGGTTTGAATCACCCACTTAACTGTTACGGTGCCAAGGGGTTTTGCTTGATCCAATATTCTACCGAATCATGAACAATGCTTACTTTTCAAATGCCTGCACATCTTTAGCAGTAACTTCTATACAAATATGTTATACGCAAAAGTTGTAGAAAATTTATTACCCTTTCAAATGAAACCAAGTATTCCTATAAATTCAAACTCATGTATGAAAATTATTGTGAAACATCACTGAGCTTCCCTCTTGACCTTTACGTTTTTCGTTTCTCATTTGTTTGCTATTGTTCTTTTCTAAAGTGAGAATGGATCCTTTCCAAAATCTGCAGTTTTCTAAAAAACATCCTATGGTAGCATGTAGTGACTGACAGATATTTTAAATACTAGATTTATCCTCTAAACTTTGACATATTTTCATTGCCATATATACATCTTTCTTCTTTTTAAGTGGAATAATGGTTGATTAGAAATGCAAAGTCTCTTTGTCACACATACGTCACATCGGCACTGTAAGAGTTAAGAATGAATTACACTGTTGAGAGTGGATTTCCAACTCAAAAATAAAGTGATCTCTAATATGACTCATAAAGGAATAGATTCCACTACATTTTAGAGTGAATTCCACTGTCCTGAGACTTGAGAATTAAGCAATTCCCTAATATGACTCTTAAAAGAATGGATTCCACTATATTTTAGAGTGAATTCTACTGTCCTGAGAGTGGATTTCCCACTCTCAAAATGAAGTGATTGTCAATAGACTCCTCTAAAGAGTGCATTTCCATTCCTGTATTTAGAGTGTGGGCTTAATACAGGAGCTAATGAGCTCCCATAAGCATTGAGTTAACCCTTGAGAACTGAATTCTCATTTTCCCCTTCGACTCGGTACAGGGGCCACCCAGATCCAGTAGACAACAGGTTAAAACATCCACTGGCATCCAAGACTGGACTCCTTAATGGATAGATGGATTATTTTGGGAGGCAGTTACCATAGGGATATTTTATCACGGTGTTAATCTCATCATTTCACAGTCAAAGGAGACAAAGTGGTGAAGGGATTCGCATAAGATAACCCGTTGCCTGCGGGAGCCAGTTGCTTCCTGTATTAAGTCTATGGCAGTTTGAAAAATCAGTAGTCTACGGGGTCAATTTTGCCTACAAGATGGTTTTTCTAAGTAGGATGCCATAAAGGTCATGACAATGTCTTTAATCATTCTCCTTACTTTGGCAAGTTGGTTTAATTCTTATGGCACCAAGGGGTTTTGCTTGTTCCAAGATTCTACCAAACAATGCTTACTTTTCAAATGCCTGCAAATCTTCAACAGTAACTTCTATACAAATATGTTGTACACAAAAGTTAAAGAAAATTTATTACCCTTTCAATTAATACCAAATATTTCTATTAATTCAATGCCATGTATGAAAATTATTTGTGAAATAGAACTGAGCTTCCCTCTTGACCTCTAGGTTTTTGTTTCTCATTTGTTTGCCATTGTTTTATGCTTAAGTGATAATGGATCCTTTCCAAAGTTTTCTAAAACAAATCCTATGGTAGCATATACTGACTGATAGATATTTTAAATTTATCCTCTAAACTTTGACATAATTTCATCACCACATCTTTCTAAATGGAGCAATGGTCGATTAAAAAAGGCAAAGTCTCTTTGCCACATATACGTGACATTAGCACTGTAAGTGTTAATAAACAAAATTATAAAATGGGTTCAAGGATGTAGCCAATAGCGAGTGCGTATGCATGTCATGTGTTCATGCTTTAATTCTACGCAACCTTCCAGCCATGCATTTTTTGTGCAGCACTGTGCATTTTGGATGTATCACTTTACCTCTAGCATGTAAAAACCGAGACGCTATGAAATACATGTTCTTTCAAAGAGAAGTATCATAAGGATTTTGATGCGCTTACTCAGGGGCGCATCACACTGGCTGCACTTGTGGTGTCATAATAGAAAGCAAATGTTGCCTCTTTTGTCTGTGCGATCCGAGGAAATTTGGAGGGGTTTTAACAAATTTTCCACTACAAAGTCTTACTGCCAACCCGTTTTATAAAACAAATAATGCACAGATTTAAATTTGTGATGTTAGTGCCGATGCAGGCATCTTGGGTATTCACAATATTGTGCAAAAGCACTCGGCGCAAGCGCCTCGTGCTTGTCGCACATTGTAAATGCCCTCGAGTGTGCTGCATCGCCACTAACACACTCACATCTGTGCATTATTTGTATAATATTCTGCATTTACTCATTCACTACTGTTCTGAAAATACCTATTATTCAAGTAATACTATTTTTTATATTTGACTTAAAAGGAAAAAATGCACAGTTGAAAATGATATCAAGTGATGTCTGTTGTATGTAGACTGCATGCAGATTGTATGCATAACGAAAAGAGGACACAGAGTTCTGTACATGATTTCCAAGGGCATACCAGTTGGGTTGTCATCATATTTCATACTGTGTGCATAATGATAGTTGAAAATTATAAAGTTCTGTGAATAAAACTGCATGAATGAGAAAGGGTTATGAAAACACTTTCAGATATTTAAAAAGATCTCTATTGCTGAAATTTGACTAAAATAAATTGATAAGAATTTTGGTAAAAACTGGTGTTTACATATCATATTTATGCTTGTACTGTATATACAGTGTACGTGTAAATGGGGAACCATCTTATTCAACAGGGCTTATGTTTCAAGCATAAGTTATCGTGTGTGAAGTTGTAGTAGGGATACATTTACCTTGCCATTTGATAGGGGAAGTCATTATGAATTCATTCAAGCTTTCAAACTACTTTCCTTTGATGAATGTATCTGTGTTTTGCTCAGCATGGCTGCAGGGTTTTTGGTGTGCAAGTTTTAAGGAATTAATCAGAAGCCTAGTACAGTCCGACCTCGCTTATCTGGCCGCTTAGGGACTGGCGCCCATCCGTATAAGTGAAATGGCCGGATATGAGAGTAATGTAGTGGGACACCTTTTCTATGAAAATTTATAGAGTAGAGTGGTCTATTTGCTGTAAATTTCGATTTCCTTAGTGTTGTGGATGTTTGTAAATGATCAATAATATCTTTCTGTTTGTACGAGATGAAAATAAAATGAAATAAAACAGAAAATTGCCCACAATGTTTCTATCCCCCAGGCTTTTTAGGTGAATTGGATAAAGAATAAAAGAGGGAAACTGGCCGGGAGACGTGGCCGGTTAATAGAGGAGTCCGGATAAATGAAGGCCGGATAAGTGAGGTCGGACTGTAATGTGTCTTGTAGTGAAGCTGTTGATGTGATGGAAAGTCTAAGAATATTTCGGAAGCGGCTCTGCTTGTGATGGAGGTGCAGTGCATCAGTGATCAGACGATGAGGAATGGAAGAGGAGATGTAATATCCCATTCATGACAGGAATTTATATAAGTCTTATGTAATCAGCTTTTCTTCCCCAAATTGGCAACGACAGTATTAAACTTTTATTGCTGCATTTTGTATATAAAAAGTCATATACCTGTTATACATTGAAACTGGCAGAAAGTAAGTCGAGAAGTTAAAAAGTGGCAGGTTCGCATTGGAAAATGGCAATTTTGAACTTTCTATCACATTGCCAATTCAAGGATTTAAATGCTTATTTTCCTTTAAAAAGTTTTCATCATCAAACAGCAAATACTGATGCAACATTGTACATAGAGACAGTTTTTTTGTTTGTATCTGTTTGAAATGTTAATATTGTTCATTTGAAAAATGGTATATTATACTAACATAGATATTGGGGGTTTCATCATTGATATTTGTTTGTTTGTTTGTTTGTTTGTTTGTTTGTTTGTCTTGTTTGTTGTTTTTTGCTGATTATTATTCAGGATGTTCCTTTAGACTATGTATCTGTTAGTTGAATCTATTGATGAAGCAAATGCTACACAGAAATGAGTTTGGTGGCATTAATACTTTGTATCATTTTCAGTATTTCTTGACCTGTTATAATTCCCAGTGATTCACCTCATCTTAAATACCCTGCAGGGACTATGCCTGCTATGTCCATCCCTGATTTGTTGGCTGTTGACTCAGTCATGCAGGAAATTAAATGTCTCCTACCTCAATCAAATGAATTAATTGCCTTCAGATTGTTTGCTTGCATCACATTTGTATAATGGCGTATCCAGGATTTCATAAAGAGAGGGGGCACACTTCCAAATAGAGAAGTAGAGAAGCAGTTCTATTTTATGTATACTTAAAGAAAGTATGTCCCTTTAAAGGGGGTGTTAGCTGGTTGCGCCCCTCTCATGATCCTCCAGTGCATTTGTATATGCATCTAGAACTGCAGGGCATTATTTGTCCAAGGGGAAGGGGACACATTGGAGAAGGAGAATATGTTGGTTGTCCCCTCCACCACTGCAGTTATTTGTATCTATAGAAATAGGGCATCATCTGAAGGAGTCACATTTGCAAGCAGGGGCATCATGTTTTGCCTGCTTCCACTGACTTTTCTAGCTGTTGTCAGATTTCTTCCCAATCCAATAGTGTAATTAAAAGTACAGGTCAAGTCACTTGAGATCAGTTTATCAATTCAGTGATGGGATTAAAAAGTTCAGATTCTAATTAGCCATGAACTCTGCTGTATGAGGTTATTCTAATTCTGACAACAACAAAAATTCAGGAAGCTGAAATGAAAGAATTAAAAAGAAAATCTTTGTGTCTGTTTTTTTTTTAATCGTCTGTTTGGGGCCAGAAGGGCATTGATTCTGTACAAAATCATATGAATTAATGCCCTTCTGGCTCTGAACAGACAAAATTATGATTGTCAAAAGTGCAATCATCTGAGCAGAAATTTTATGTTAGAAATGTGGTAGAATGTATCATATTTTGATACTTTTTTCAGAACTGTGCAACCTATAAATTTGTTTCCTTTGAAAAGAAGTGACTTGTTTAAGATACTGAATTTTTCGGTAATGTAAAAAAGATGTAGATATACATTTGAAATGAATGCAGCCTTTCAGTGTCTTAGCCAATAAGATAAATTAAAACCGCATGAATAGAAGTTATAAGAATCACATTGGTTTGTTTGTCATATTTGTAGTTCTCATGATAGCAGAATGAATAATTTTGAAAATACATAATCAGCATAATCAGAATATATTTTCTTTTACCATTTTTAGAAATGATTAAAATCCACATGCAAAATTTGATGGCTAATAACATTTAAATGCATGCAAACCACATTTAGTTGCTATGGATACTGGCTTGCATCTTAATATTGCGGTTTCAGTGCACGTCAGATGTGGTTAGGTAACAAGAAACCGATTCCATGTAGACTGCAGAGTCAAGCGACATGAGGCGTATTGGTTTCACATGTTCTGACATCTGCATATAAATAAAAACTGTGCGGTTTTCAACCCAAGTGCTGTCATTTTATTAAGATATACACCATGTTTTTCATGTGCAAGTAGTTAATAAAGTAGTAACCAACCATTTTTAACTTGCTCAGCACTATAGATCGTTCATGCCGCGTAAGATTTTAAAAAGTTACCTTGGGTACATGCAAGGCTTGGGTCACGTTTCACACGTTGGGACATGTATTGCATATGAATAATATTGTGCAGTTTTCAACTCCACCGTCATACTATTTCGGTTTTTACACCATGTTTATCATGGCATGTAGTTAATGGGGGGGGGGGGAGGGGGATAATGAGACATATAAACTTTTCAGTGCCATAGGTGTTTCATACCACCCAAGTTTTTGAAAAGTTGCATTTTATGTATTATGTAAAAGGCTGGGGTCATATTACATATGTTTGGACATATACAACATATTAATAACATCATGCAGTTTTCTACTCAATTGTTGTCATTTTATTAAGATATACACCATATTTCTCTTGTGCATGTAGTGCGTAGTGTAAAGGGAAGTAACTAACCACTTTAACTCTTTCATTGCTATAGGTGCTCATCCCACCCAAGTTCATTTTTTTAAAAAAGGTATTTCAGGTGTAAGGCCTGAGTCACATTACATATGTTCCAACATCTACTCGTGATAAACTAACATGTTTTTTTTTTTACCTTGAAAGCTGTTATGTTATTAAGATATGAACACCATGCTCTCATATAAACATAATTATCCATGAAGAATAGTAACCAAGCATTTTAGACTCTTTCAGTGTTATAGGTGGTACATACTGCCTGAGTTGTCAAGGCCAAGGGACATAAAACGGTTCACTGAAATCTGGAAATGGAAGACGGTGTTGGCTGTGGATGGTTGGATTTTGTTGTGCCTTGACTCAGCAGCAGTCTTCATGGAAATTTTCATGGTTAGCTGATCAAGATATTAAAAAGATGTCCTCTGCTTGGTTGGATGAAGGATTGCGGATGTTTATGCTGGTTTTCTCCTTATGCTGTGGTTTAAAAAATGTTTTACAAGTTTTAAAGAGCAAGGCAGAGTGTACTGCAACCGGTAGCAGTATCACTCTGCTACCGGTATTTGGTTTTGGAGGGAAGGGGAGAAGGCATTGCTATTTTGTTACCAAACAGGGCAGTTCTGCAGGCTCCTCTTTGCTTTAGAATTAAAGAGATGAAGTGTGGAAAAAAAGTAACTCGCAGAAAGAACTGGATAGCGCAGAAGCTGTAATCGGTTGGAAAAAGTTGTAAGTGGCAGAAGAAATGGAGGAAATTCCAGAAGTGGGAGAAAAACAGAGGGTTTTTCTCATCTGCGGTTGCAAATGGAATCAGGAGGAAGAGAGCTAGTGGAAAGAGATTTATTGGCAAAAACATGGGAAAATACAGGAAAAAGAGCCATCAGCACTCGAGGACTTGAATATTGCATCCCTCCATCTTGCCACCCTCTGCACATGTGTTTATGTGCATTTAGGCAGAGCAGATTTGAGATTGCGATTGTGTATGTGTGTGTCGGTTTGATGGGGGATAGGGGAAACCACCATCATCGAAGGACTACGACAGAGGCATACACAGTTGGGCATACATACACACACTCGCAGCTCCACACAATACACACTGTAATGGAGGGACAGCGGGTAATAGCTGTATGCATGCAATTGTAAATCATATTAGTGCATCTTTTTCTTGTTTCTCCATTTTCCACATAAGCCTTGCTCGATTGCCGTAACTAAGATAACTGAAGAGTATCATGTAGGAGGAAAGAAAGGCTCGTCAACACCGTTCAATGTACGATGCTGTCGTGACGCCGTCTTTACAAGCAATGCTAAGACATTGAGGATTTAACCTGTGTGAGTTTCTGTGAAGACGACCACCTGACAGAATAACTCAAGACCCTCTTTTTCTTCTTTGGTCGGTGTTCTTTTTTGAGGAGGTGACTTTGGGAACGGAGGAGCCGACCGTTTCGTGGGGGGCTCGCGTGTTTGTTTGTTTTCCGTTGGTTGTTTGTCTGTAGCGGTCACTGTGGACAGCAGGCAAGGGGCCGGAACCGAAACGCCGACGGCCAGTTTCCTCCATGTAGTGAGCAAGCACGGCATCATGGGAGCATTTCTGGCAACGCTCGGCCAAGGTAACTTATATCTCCGTAAAAATATTAAGGCATTCTAAAGCTTTTCCGCTCTTGATGGACTTCATGTCCACCTGCTTTCTGAATTTTAATCAAGTCTGGAGTTAGACTGTATGGCTGGTCAGTTGAGAGTGAGAGGGGGAGAGAGAGAGAGTTGTTTAGCTCTGCCACATGTTGATGTGATATGTTCATAATATCCTAGAGTCAAGGCATGATAAGCATCCTGGTTATTATGCCTGGTCAAAGGTCATTGATTGTCACATGATATATTTCTTGACTTCTTGCTATTGCATACATGGATATGAATAAGTATCTGTGCTGTGCACTGTATCATTTTTGTTACGTAGGCTGGTCCAATTATATTTGTCAGTTGTTTATGTATGTTTCAGCTTATGCTATTGCTGTTTTAATTTTTGCCTAACTCTACCTCAGATGTTGTCTTAATGGATATTTCATTTATGATTTACTGCAGATAATTAATTTGTGCATATCAGATATAAGACATTTGCACAATTATGTACAATATGGTAGATTCATCGAGTTTCATAAAACAGTCATGTACATTTCTCCTCTCTACTAGCACTTTGCGAAATATGAGTATTTTCTCAAATTTCACCTGTTTCAAGTTACATGATTTTTAATGTTAAATGCTGATTGCAATGTGGTTTCAGATTGCTTCTCTTCCATATGGGATGTAAATTTGTGGATTCGCGGAATATCATTTTTTCTTTTCTTTTTTCTCATCTTACAAATTATTCCAAGATGGAATTGGCTTGAAGTAAATCATACAGAATGAAAAAAAAAAATGGAATCAGTCATATTTCACTTTTTTATTATCATTGGAAAATCTTTTGTATTCATATTTTTCATTCTTCTTTATGTCCCAGATTAACCTTTATACTTTTTTCCTCAACATGGGGACCACAACAATTTCCAGCCCCTGTAGTTTAAATGTCCATCTAATGCTGATGTGAAACTACTTCAGTGGATGTAAATAATATAGATTAAGTAAATATCACTATTTATAAAGTAATATTGGCATTAGTGAAATGGGTGAAAGGATTTATAAAATTTCTGTTTTCATTTTTGTCTGTTTTAGAATTTTTGGTTATTATGGACACAGCAGCCATTTCCAGCCTGAATCTGCCTGTAGTTGCAGATCTAATGAAGATGTGAGCCTGCTCAGTGTGATATACACAGTATTTGTGGTTAAGTGGCATTTTTAAAAGAGAAAGCCCTTCAATCCTTTAATGATTCCTTGAATGCCAGCTCACTAGTAATACCAGGGTAATAATACTATAATAATATATTGATAGATGGGTATACATGATATACTGAGTATGCCCTTTTCATCATTATTAGGGGTACATGTATATGATTAAAGATAAACTGGAGTTCTGGGGCCCGTTGCATAAAACTATATAATCGTAAATTTGCTATTATAGTAACTCTTCATGGAATACAGGATTTTGATTGGCTGTTGAGCACGGCATGTTGCTCAACAGCCAATTCAAAATCCAGTATTCCATGAAGAGTTACTATAATAGCAAATTTACTATTATAGTAAGTTTTATGCAACGGGCCCCTGGTCATGCAGTCATAATTTGAAAGAAACTTTTTCAAAGTATTAACTGGGAAAGTTAGATTAGTTGTGTATAAACATGGGTGTCTAGTGTGAGATTTGGAGATTATTGATTTGATAAGAAATTCACTTACTTTCCCCTAAAGGTACTTGCACTGCACAAAGAAATGAGTATATGGGACCACACACAAATCTGGCATGAATGTTACCACAAACTTTTCAGCTTTTTCATATCATATTTCCAATATGAGGGCATTTGAAGAGCAATCTTTCTCGGGGACATTTTTACTACGATATTCTTCCTAACTGACATGGATATCTCACAAATTATTTTTCATCTTTCCCAGAACTTAAGCTTCTCTTAGTATATAGCATACAGGGGGTGGAAGGACTTAGGTGAGTGGTATGAGTATTAATTATTGTCCACTCTCCATCCTTTTTTGAAAACTGCTTGAAAGCCTCGTTCACACATGAACCATATATTCTACTCTACATCCTTTTTTGAAAACTGCTTGAAAGCCTCATTCACACATGAACCATATATTCTCTTTTTTTCACTTTGTGAAACTAACCGAATTAGCAGTAATGACCCCGTGATCATTCACCCAACACATCCTACTCCAAAGTGCATTCATCAGCCAAGCATGCTGAAATATTAAATCTTGCCAGAAATCGATGAGATATTCCTTTTTTAGCACCAGCCAGAATCGATCTGTGTAGAAATCAGCTGCACGATTGTAAAGCTTTAAATAATGCATCGTTGGGCAAGGGCTATGCTTTGCGCATTCGATGAAAGCTGTCAGAGGTCTGCTCGAAATTTAACTCTTGGAAAAAGTGGAAACAGACAGAAATCAATATTGATTCATTATTGCTGCTGTGAACAAACACAAAACAAGATACTTTCATTGATGATGCCTTACTGGAGTAAATCGCTACCCAGTTTTATTTGAATCAGTATTTAACCTATCAACATCTGCAACACGTTTTTTATTTACGATACCTAGGTATCCACAGATGTAATGATGTTGATTTTGATAAAAATAAATGAAAAGGATTAAGACACAATTCTTATTGTTATTTATATAGAGGCTATGCAGATATGATATCCTTACAGGGGTGTTAACTCCATGTAAACTTATTCAAGTAAATGGCTTCGCAGTGTAGCTAATAGGCGCGTTGCTAAGCGTCCTCCATAATCCATAGGTATAGTGGCTTAATGACTTGATAGTAATTTTTCGCAGGGAAGCCACTTTAGCTATAGTGCTATTCTTCCTAAAAATTATTGTTACTCCAGCAATGCCAGGCTCCCATTAACACCTGGGTCGAGAGGGACACATGTGGGTGACACATGTGGGTTAAACATCGTGTCTAAGGATGTAAGCACCAACAAGAATTGAACCCAGGACCTCTGGTGTAAGAGTCAAGAGCCTTCACTAATATACCACAGTGTGCTTCATTTTGTGACACTAGTCCGTTCATACACATATATACACAATATGTTGTGTTTACTGTAGTTTCAATACAAAATACAGATATGTGTATCTTTCTGTTTACAACGACAGTTGACTAGCATGAACATACCAGTATTATAAATGATCAAATCAGTTCTGTGTGTTTCAAAGTATCATCAGAAATAATAAAAGTGATTACAAAAAAAAACCCAGAGATTCTAAACAAACTTAGAAATGTAAAATAACAAGAACAAAATTATGTTAGATGCAATTAAACTGCTACAATTTGTAATTCTGTGCAGACAGAAGGGCCTAGATATTTCAAGTCATCCCCAATACTTTTTTCATTTCGAGCTGTGGCAAAACATAGCCTATATATCTAGAGCACTGTGCAATTACGAAATGGCTACCTCGATGATACTCATAATTCTTTCATCCCATTTCATTGTTCTGAGTCCGCAACTGAAAATAGAGACCTGACCTACTTTGCCTGTTGTACCATCCTTTCCCTCTAGAGGCGTCCCAGTTGTTCAGGAATTTTCTAGCGTAGGTCACTGATTATTTTCCATCGACGTACACAGCTGTTGAGTCCGAAGAGTAATTTGCAATGTGCAGCATCTAGTGACTTTGATGATATACTCCATACTTCCTATAGCTTCTGGTCTGCCCAACCCATCTATTTCAATTTCCCTTTGTAATTTTCATTTTTATGGATCTGTGTAAGCATTCCTTTACACTGTGCTGATTCCAGCCCAAATTATTTCAGGCTTTGTAATAGTGATGTTATTAAGTTGTTTACCCAGGGTAGCCACGTCAGTATTAATGCTGCTCTATCCGTGGGTCCTGCTATATTACCCCAGAATTGCAAGGTACTCATTTGATACACCTGGTTCAAGAGAGACATTTATTAGGCGTCTTATCTTTATGTCGTTGTGCAAAAGAACGCGTCTAGAATTCAAAGTGGAAAATTATTCAGACAGTGATTGTAAATTGGTACAATCTTCTTGAGGCATGATCTTTGCTAAAATTCTATTCCATTATGTCAAAATAGACATTTGAATTTTTACATTTTTGTATTTTGTGTTCCGGACGCGTTTCTTTCGCACAATGACATAAAGATAAAACGCCTTAGGATGAAACCCCTGTCCAAGGATGTAGGCTCTAGGCAAGAATGAATCCAAGAATATCTCATATGAGAACTAAGAGCCTTTACCAATACATCAATACAGTGCTTCCACATGTGCCACAGTATTCACAGGGTTTAAATAACCAGCAAATGATCATTTGCATGTTTGAATATTGTTAATATTCATTTGATTTCAGCTCTGAAGTCTATAGAAGTAAGCAATGAGTAAGGATTAAACTCCGAACATATCTCTTACGTAAGCAAAGAATTCCTACCGATACACTACACTGTTCCTACGTACACCACAGTACTCTGTGAGTTATATAGAAAAACGATCATGAATGCTGTTTACATGTTGACTACCAAATTCTCAAACTCCCATAGACTTAATACAGGGACCACCTGGTTGCCGTATGCAACAGGTTAATATTTCATTGAATTCCACTTCAAAGGATGCAAGCAATAAGCAAGGATTAGATGCAGAACATATCACGTGAGAGCTTAGAGTCCTTTTATCAATACTCCGTAGTGCTCCCTCGTGTACCACAGTAAACTTTCATTCACAAGTAAGAATGTTGTAGATATTCATTAAATTTCTGCACTAAAGTTCAAACAGTATAACCAATTAGTGAGGATTAAATCAAACCCAGAATATCCCATATAAGGGCCAAAAGCCTTCACCAATTAACGTCACCATGCTCCCACCCACCCACATGAATACTCAATGGGTTCAGAAGAAAACAACCATTTTGCTCCAGGAATGTTGTTAATATTTATTGAATTTCAGCACTAATGTACCAGAACATACCTCATGTGCCTTTTACCCTGGCCGGGAATCTCATTACACGGGACATTAAACACCTGCATGTATGTGGTAATGTATCCTAGTCCCACATCATATAATTTATGGTGTGGCAATAATTGCTTTTCCCCCCATAACATCAGGACATAACTGAGTAAGCTTGTAGATCTTCCGAAAAGGTACGAGTTCTCCGTTCTTACAGATGAGGCCAATATCTCAGTGATGATATTCAGGATATCTGCTGAGACCCAGAAGGATGTGAAGTGCTACATGTGATCTGTAATTCGGAGTTGACTCCTTCTTGCATTCTGCAGATGACATATTTAGCTCTGAGATAAAGATTGCTCTGAATGCAATTAGTGGTAATAGTGTATTAAAATTGGTATGTAAAGGCCCTGTCCCATACTACCATTTAACGATTCTGTCTGAGAAACGAGCGCTTATGTTCATTGGACTTTTTAAATTCATTCTTCAGCTGGTTTACAGACGTATCTAGATGTTCGCAGATGACGCTAGTTCATGGCCACGATTTTTTGAATTTGCCTCCGTCCGACACAGTCTAACATGAATATCTAGATGGAGGCAGACGGAATCGTTAAACCATGTAAACAGTAGTATGGGACAGGGCTTTAAACACTAGAAAAGTTTGTCTTTCTGGTTGAAATTAACCCGTTGAACACTAGGCCCGAGATATTTTGAGCTGACGTCTATGGAAAATGTGTGTTATACTGAAATCAAATCGTGCTTACCGGGTTAAATTGAATATAGATCATGAACTACCATGAAACCATTTTGTATCAAGGTGAACCTGTTGAATACTATGCCCAAGTTAACTTGGGCTGAGGTCTATGGAAAACGTGTGTTATACCAAAATCAAATTGTGTTCAACAGGTTAACGGTGGAAAAAATCGGTCATATAATTTAAAGCTGGTGATTACAAACCTATCTGTAATAAATGCTTATAAATCTGTTGGATCCATACCATCAGTGAGAACAAACTTGGCAACTCTATTGTGAAAATTTTAAAAATAGAAATCATCCCCTGATCCCCCTCCAGATCAGAATAAAAGATTGCTTTTCAATGTGGATAGTATTTAGTAGAGAAGGCTGATGTGTGTGTTTGTTTGTGATTGGGTTTCTGCAGGCCCTTACCAATCAGTTATGATTATTTATGTCTGGGACCGACCTTTAAAGTCACCATCCGAAAGATGTGACTTAGCTTTGAACCTCGGTCTGCAGAGCTGACCGTAGATGTTACCACTAGACCATCTTCTGCTTACTGGAAGCTGGTGATGGAAGTTCGTTGACCCTTTATTTGTCGTGCAAATACCCAGTAGGCCTACCTTCCCTGCTGTGAGGGAGGGAGAGAGAGATAGAGAGAGGTCAAAGGACTTGCTTTGAAAGTAGAACCCTGTTGTAAAACAATCTTGTAGAATGAGCATGGCATTAACCTCAGTATTACCGTATGATAATAGGTAAGTAGCTTACTGAAAAGGATTTCTGCGAAGAGGTATGCTGGAACACAAGCAACATAGACAACAGTGGGCATTTTGTGTTCTTTACACATCTTTTTTGCACACCACTCAGAGACTCCAACCCCAAGCACCTCTTAAGTGGGAGATTCTCCTGCTGAGACCCCCTAGCAAACGGGAGACCCTGACTCAGTGTGCGGTAGCCCACATCACCAGCGCAAAGCACAAAATTCCTTGCGGCCGGGCCACTTTTAGGGTTATAGAAGCTCTCTGATGCTATCTTAGGCTTATTTTTGGAACATATGACAACACTAAATGAAGTTAAATCCAGTGATTCAGATTCATTTTAAAAAAAAAAAGGTGATTATGGGTGGGAGAAAAAAGGAGAAACACAGCTAGGGCAGGAGAAATTCAAACTCAAGCAGGAGAGCGGGAGAGCGAGAGATTTTGTGATAATGGACTCAAAGCGAGAGATCTCTTGCCGAAAATGGGAGAGTTGGAGTCTCTGCACCACTCTGTTTGGCTAAGCTACCTTAATGCCCTTCTAGCTATCAGGAGAGGATAGCAAATTGCATTACTTGACACATACAGGGCAAACTACCAGTGAGGCATTGACTAGAATAGTGTTACGAAACATCAGCTGGGGCCAGAAGGGCCTTATGCCATTCATACTTCTATTCTAGCGCCCTTCTGGTTGGCAGTACTTGATAGCAAATTGCATTACTTGACACATTAGGGAGAAATGCCAGTGAGGCATCAACTAGAACACTGTTGTAAAACATCAGCTCAGAGCCCAAAAGGTATTAACTCAAATACTTATCCAGACAATTAATGCCTTCCTAGCTTGGAATCGATGATAGCAAATTGCATTACCTGACACTTTAGGAGGGATGCCATTGAGGTATTCAGTGGAGTACAGTTATGAAACATCAGCTGAGTGGTAGAAGGGTGTTAGTTTCTCTACATTTAGTGCCCTAATAGCTCTAAGCAGATTTTTGTAATTGCATTACTTGACACATTATAGAGAGATACCAGAGAGGCAGGCCTTCACCGATGGGCTGTCAAAGGACATCGCTGGATTCACGCATTCAGCAGATCCCCTGGGGTTAATCGGCTGTCCCTGCCGAACAGCATTCTCTATTTTTCATCACCTCATCATTCCTTCGTACTGTCGTCATAATGGTCTAAGTATGGGACATCCCATGTTTTGATGTTGGTTGAGCACCCTTCAGGAGTGAGCCATTTCGAGCATGTGGCAGGGGTTAGGTCCCCTAATGTGATGTTATCCCCTGTGTTACAGGTGCCTTATCACCAAAGAATTGCTTTCCAATGCACTATTAAAATGTGATGTAATTCCCTGGGTTACAGTCTTCTTGTTGCTTCATCACGCTTTGGAAGTGAGCACTTTCAAGCATGTGGCTAAGTCCCTCGGTGTGATGTAATTTTTTTTGTTGCTGTTGATGTTTATCATCGTCGCATCATTCCTGTATAGTCAGGTTCCTGGTTAGGGAAAACTTTTTGGATAACAGTAACCTTTACGGATTAATGATACTCGAGCATCAGGACAGTCCTTTATCACAGATATGAGCATGTAGAAACCATTATTATTACTATCATCATCATCATCAAAATCAAGATAATATCGCCATCCTCTTCCTTCTCCTCTTACTCCTCCTTTTCCTTGTCATCATTTTCCTCTTCATCATCATCACTATACCTCTCGCGATCAGTCTCCTTAATACACATAGCAAATTTCAGGAATGTTTTACCTTACCAGCTAAGAGTACTGTAAAGACACCGCACAAGACATCATGTGATCTTTATCATTACCTTGCATATGTTGTATCATTCTTCTTTTATTCTCACTATCATATCCGAGCCTTTTTGTAAGCAACACAAATATCCCATGTTGTGTACATTGGACCAATACTATGCTGTAAATACTATACTACTGTACTATGCATCCATGGCAGTATGGACACATCTGTCCTTTACAAATTTATCATATAGATAATAAAGCGTTGGTTCTTTTCACAGAGTTGCACACATGGCAATGGTGTCTAATAAGGCATAAAGTAATTACACTCAGCACTCGCCAGTCTATTGTGTGACATGATTGTATCATTTATCTGTTTAGAATGTGCATGCTATTGTAGCCAGAAGATTCGCTGTTTTATATGCTTGCTTGGTTAATACCACATGTTATCATTTTTTACAACTAATGCAGCTACATGCATTAGCAAAAGATGGGTTTTTATTTCAATGCTACATTCATTAGTTGTTACCAGGCTTCCCTGACCTTTTCACAGGCGATTCCTTGATTTGATTTGCCATACTAGTGAAACTGATAGTGGAGTGTATACAAAAGTAATTTAGGGTTGATGATCTGCGTTAAGTTGCAAATGTTTTCACTCGGAAAGACTCTTATCAAATTTACTCTAAGAAATCATGTTTGGTGAAGTGTTGGAAATCCAACTGTGTGATTTGATCAGTACTGTGTGGTTTTGTTATGGGAAATCATCAAACATGCCCTTTCCTCTCTCTGACCCTTTTTTTATGGTGGTAAATTTTCAAATCTTGTTAGCTTGAAGCAAATTCTGTATTTGCAATCATTATAAAATGATGGTTAAATAAAACCTTGATGTATGTCACGAGGGGCTTGATTCCCCCTCCTGAAATTGATATATCTTTGAAAGAAAATTGAATTGAATGGAATTGAATTGAAATGATATTTTTTTACATACTAAAAACACTTTGACAGCCATAGAGCCAATTACAGCAAATATAAACAGTTTAATGAAATCCACTAAAAAATCAAATAATGATAATGATTTTTTTTTAAATTAAGGATAAATAGATACAGGTAAATAGAGGGAGATACATGTATTATGATAAAGAATTAGCTGTGCATTTCCACTTCTTGTTCTGTAGAACATACTGCTTGAACATTAAAGGGTGTACCCAGTGCTGAAACAATGTTCCTTCATTTAAAAGAGGATGATTTTATTAGCAGAAAATCATCTGCCTAAAGTTCTGAAATAGTCGTGTTGCCAAGAAAAACCCAGAATATGGTAAGATTTCAGCCCATTTTTGGCCCCTCAGCTGTGTCCCAGTTTCAATCGGGTACCCACAATGACGTCATTGTGGGTACCTTGTCGCGCAATTCTAACAAAATGCGCACAAGGTTTAATACATATTGTACAGTTTAGCGTGTGGCACAACTGCAATGCATGAAGCTTGGTAACCACATCTACGTCATACCTCATACTCACATTTTTGGTCAACCCTTGACTAATGACAAATAATTTGCCAAAATGCATTGATTCAAATTGAAAATCATCAAATTTTTAATGTTATTGTTCTTAGAATTCTATTCTTGATCATATATAAAAAAAAAATTTAATCATTGTGTAATCACTTTAAAGTTGTACTTCAGATGCTATTGTATCTGGCCTAGTAGCTTTCGTCAGAGGAACGACTGCAAAGCGAAAATTGTAATTGATGGGTTCCGATTGTCATTCGTTATGCTGTGATTTAGGACAGGTATAAACATGTGCTCAACCCCTATAAACATGTACCAATTATCTTTATACCTTTGAACACCAGTTGGTTTACAAGAATTACTAACTGGGTTGAGTGATTTGAATTTCTGAGACTGGCTTTGCAAGGAATTTCTTTACATTTCCCTTTTTTGCCTCATCTGCATTAATTATCAATCCCCTCCCCCCCCCCCCAAAAAAAATGAGTTCCATTCTTTGAAAAGTTTGTTACGCACTTTACAATGATTCATTGTTAGCATTTATACCTTTGTTATCATTTGTAGAGAGGTAACTTGACATTGTACAATTCTAAGAAGTTAAAAACACACTGCAAAATAATTTTTTTTCTTAAAAACATCTGAAACGTATCAAATAATAAGTTCTAAAAAATGAAATCTGTTTTATGTACCTTATGAAAAGTCGCGTCCATTGATTTATATTGTCTTCCCCGCACACGGGAATTCACATCGGCTTTCTTGATCCCCGTTGTATTATCCATGGGGGAACAAGATGATAGTGGACCAAAGACACTGAGCAGCAAAGACGCTAAAGGCAGTGGTCAAATTGGGCTCAGACTTAGGATGAGAAGCCTTACCCCTTTTCATGTTGTAAATGTTTTATGAATATATATTAGATATCTTTTTATACTTTGCACATTCTCTTAGTGCAATGGGACATATCATCTGATTACAGCTAAAAAGATATTGACTGTTAAACTTTTGGGTAGAGTTATTGCTTTCTCACTCTCAAACAACATTTCAAAAAATTGCAAGCAGTGGTCAGTGATCCATCATTTTCGTGTGGATATTCCTACAATATAGCCATATTGCGTTTAATATATCTACCATTACCTGATACATACAACATACTAATCTTCGTCAACCACTCTGCCTGTCTACATCTCCTCACTTCAGCAACAGAGAACATCATTACCTCCATCTGTAGCAGCCCCTTCCCTTCTCATACCCAAATCTCATAAACAGGCCAGCTTCAAGTTCTTTTGATATATGTTGCCCCTCACCTGTGGAACAACTCCCTGCACTTCTTAGAAAAAGTACTTCATCTGATTTTTTAAAAAGTCTTTAAAAACATACCTTTACCATGCTTCGTAGTTTAGTTTGTTCATTGAGTAAGGGACAGTACCTTGTGTCATCTGGAAAAGGTGTTGTATAAATCCAATTATCATTATTATTAATATTATGTTATGATCATTAATGTGATCATTGTTATTATCATCATTATGATTATTACTGTTATTAAGATTAGCATTATGATTAGAATTATTATCATCATCACATTATTATCATCTTTATTGTTATCATCGTCATCATCATTATTATGTAAAAATCTTTAATTTTAAGACTGCTCAAGGGAAACAGGAAATGTCTGCATGTCCAGGTGGTTTTTCTGGCCAGATTTATGTTTTACATTCTATACAGATGGTTGCTAAAACAGGTGACTTTACATATAAATCTGAAATGTAGGTCTGGCTGACATTTTAGTCAATCTTGAATTGTTCAAGATATGTACTGACTAAACTGATTCTTTAATGTCAAGATCATAAAAAATCAATCTGGGTTATAAAATTGCCTGGTGAAGCAGACGTTTATTGATTTCTTTTCCTTCTCTAAAGAAATAACATGAAGGAAAAAAATGCATTGCAGCAGAGACATTTCTCAAAACAGCCCAGATTGCTGGATTAGACCTTGAAAAGTATTTCTTTCACATATTCCTGATAAATTCCTGAAAAAATGAAAATGTGAAGTTACACTTAATAATGCTTTGTGTATAAGAATAGATATGATGAAGATTTTTCATTTTTATGGAAAATATGTAGAATACATTTTTGTGGAAAATTAGGTTGCCTGATTCTGCTGTATGATATCTTACTCAGCAATTTGTCATTTTCTAGGAGTTCTAATTTGAAAAATTATTTGGCAATGTTGGCAACATAATCTTATGTTTTTTTGTGCATGTGTGGAACTCAGTATTGGAAATCCTCAGGTTCTCATTTTGTTGTTTCCGTTTGTTTTATTTATTTACTTATTCATGGTGTATTGGAATCAATGAATGGCGCCAGTGGCTGGATTACTCACAATTTACATCTAAAAACATACAAGGATACAAGGATACAATTAATATCACTTCAGCAGAAATTTATGATATATATTAAAATGGTCTCATAAGAAATCAGAAGTGAAAAGAAATTTATATGACTTGAGAAAAACCAACAACAAAAGTGCACAGAGAGAAATCATCATATTGGTCAATCAGTCATGAGCATAATCAGTCTAAGTTGATGAGAATGAAATAGTAAAAGTCAAATCAGGGGAGCGTTTCATGAAAGGACTTGTCGGATGTTTTATCCGACAAAGTCTGTTTTATCCGACAGTTGCCATAGTAACGGTGCTTCTCAGCCAATCAAAATCAAGGAAAGATGTCAGATCTGACAACTTGTCAGACAACAAATGTTGATGAAACGCTCCCCAGGTTAACCTGATAAGGGGCCAAATAGGCAAAATTAGACCAGTTCATTTCTTCCAACAAATACAATGCAAGTTTGTTGTACATAGGGAAATAATTGAAACCGAACGGTAGTAATTACGTATAGCGCGATAAAATTCCACTTAACACTTTTTGTCGTGTTTTGAATATTCTTTAAGGTGGTTGAGGGACGAGAAAAAAATATTGTTTGTAATTAAGACATTTAACATTTGTGCTAATTTGCAAAATTCCAATCACTTCATACAAATATAGCTGTTAAATGCGACATTATTGGGATATTGCAATACAACATTTATTGCAATTACATTGTTGTTGTTGTTATTGCTGCTACTGCTGTTGTTGGATACAAATGTACTTATACTGTTTTCAAAGAATAGACCTGCTTACTAATTTATTCGAATTTATGCATTTGAAATTCTGGAAATTATACTGTTTTCAAAGAATAGACCTGTTTACTAATGTATCCGAATTTATGCACGTTTCTCTCCAGAACCCTTGGTTACCAACTATTCACTTCATTGTTGTGCATAATATGATCTGACTAGAAGGAATCCAGTTTGCATACATTAGTTGTTGCTATGTTGGGCAGGTCTCTGGCAAGCTCATTTGTCAAGGGAAAGTTTTGTTTAACAAGTATGCATAAAATTAGTAAACAGGTCTATTCCTGGAAAAATCATGATGTTGATACTACTTCCTATTTTTTACTCTTTTTTTTCAGCGCTAGATTCTCTGATAATTGTTTCCTTTTGTTTCTTTTAAAATTCACGGCTGTACACCATCATCAAGGAAATTCTAAATGACTAATGGCAGACAGTTTTCTATCCAGGAAGCACTCCATTAAATGTCATATTTTATTACTCTTTAACCACCCCCCCCCAAAAAAAAGAAGAGTTCTAAGATCTTTTAAAGTCGCCTGGGGCACTAATGGCTTACAGATTATTTGGCAGCCTTTCTACTTCACGTGGCCAGAATATTGATGTTCTGTTTTTGCTCTAGTGATAAACAAGCTGCCATGCAGATCAAATTGCGTTATTGGACCAGAAATCTTTGCGAAGGGTCCCGAACATGACTCCACAAGGTACCACAAGAATTATTTGATGCGATAATTGATGAACCACGTATGCTTCTCATTTTCGACATCCAGGTGGATTTCATGCCCCGATTCTGGTCTGATTGTCTTACAGTCATTGATTTCCAAAAAAGTAAAACACAAAAAAAATAGAAATGTACAACAGTTTCCAGTGAAATCAATTTTTAAAGCAGAATTTCAAATCTGATAAAATGCTTGTGATGTTATTTTTTTTGCCTGAAGAATGTGTTACAGGGTAAAAAATATGTAATTCTTTGAATGGAGTATTATATCATGTCCATTATATTGCTGTGTTAGAAAAACTATTTTTTCCTGCATAGATATGTCTCTGCACTGTAATTTTGGGAATAGGTGGTTTATTTTCTGTTAATTTGTCTGTCTCTCAATTTTGCCTGTTTAATGTTATCATCAAGTGTTCAGTTCTCTGATAACATAATTTACATTACCTGAGATGATACACCATTCATCCCAGGCTATGAAAAGGGAATGAAAACAGATACGGTGTACACACATACACATTTCCTGTCCGACATTCATATCTATACTGTGGGACTGACTTGTCGGCACACATCCACGGACATGTAATTATTCATAATTCCCTCGATAATGATGCTACGTGCATCGCCCGATATATCCTGTTGCAGATCCTGCGCAGCCAGTGTCCTCCCTCGCCATGCATGTCGCTTGAACCTGGCGTTAATGAAACTCGCAAACCTCCAGGGGGAAAGACCGCAGTGAAGATATATCCTTCTTGGTTATCACTTTCGGGTGGCGGCGGTGGGATAACAGGGAGGTCATAATAGAGTTCATTGATATGGAAATGAGTGCAATGTACTAGATATCTTGAATTCCCCCAGGCCTGTGTTAGAAGAAAAATGCAGATTGAATTGATAGTTGTTTCTGACATGATTTGTAACATACTTGAATATGAATATGTAGCCTAGCGCATGGTATGTCTAAGCAAAGTACATTACTCTGTCGCATAGCATTTGCAAGTTTTAATCTAATTAATGTTATCTGAATGCTTGATTTTAATCTGTAAACTCCTTCGCTGTTCAATAGATCATATTGATATACATTATGAAGAGTATGGTCTGATTAGAGATAGATTGGAATTAGCTCTATGTTGTAAGATAATTTAAAAACCTTCTAGCACAGTCTCTTTGGGTGTGATGTTATCTTCATTTTTCGTAATGTCACAGGCCATATTTACATTTTCTGTCATGATCAGCTTTTATGATCTTCATCCCTCATTGTTTTTCTGTGGAACATAATGTGTTCTGTATACAGTCTTAAGATCTGTCTTTCCTGGATCATTTCTTGCCACATGTCTTTGTATAATCTTAATCTGTCTTTTCTTGGATCAGAATCTGGTCTATTCTTATCAGAATATATGATCATAATCTGTCTTTTCTTGAATCATAATCTGGTCTACTCTTATAAGAATATATGATCTTAATCTGTCTTTTCTTGGATCAGAATCCGGTCTATTCTTATAAGAATATATGATCTTAATCTGTCTTTTCTTGAATCATAATCTGGTCTACTCTTATCAGAATATATGATCTTAATCTGTCTTTTCTTGGATCAGAATCCAGTCTATTCTTATCAGAATGTATGATCATAATCTGTCTTTTCTTGGATCGTAATCTGGTCTACTCTTATCAGAATATATGATCTTAATCTGTCTTTTCTTGGATCAGAATCCGGTCTATTCCAATCAGAATGGATGATTATAATCTGTCTTTTCTTGAATCATAATCTGGTCTACTCTTATCAGAATTTATGATCTTAATCTGTCTTTTCTTGGATCGTAATCTGGTCTATTCTTATCAGAATGTATGGACTTAATCAGTCTTTTCTTGGATCGTATTCTGGTCTACTCTTATCAGAACATATGATCTTAATCTGTCTTTTCTTGGATCGTAATCTGGTCTATTCTTATCCGATTATATAATCTTAATCTGTTTTCTCTTGGATCATTATCTGGTTTGTTATCAGAATATAGAATCTTTACCTGCATTTTCTTGGTTCATAATCTGGTCTATATCATTAAAATATATAATCTTAATCCTTCTTTTATTTTCTTTTTTGTTCTACAGACCATGATCTGGATGAAATTGATATGCAGACGGTACGCTACAAGCCAGAAGCGTTAGACAAGCTCTGTAAAATGACCAAATTCTCCAAGAAGGAACTTCAGCTGATGTATAGAGGATTTAAACAGGTCAGACATTTTTTTATATTAATTATATTATTATTACTGTTATTTATATTATTGTATTTTTATTTATTATTATAGGATTTCAGCATTTCAGAATTATTTTATCTATTATTTATGTTATCCCTACTCCAGAGACTCCGACCCTAAGCA
The DNA here is from genome assembly GCA_029962745.1 of Echinometra lucunter. NCBI lineage: Eukaryota > Metazoa > Echinodermata > Echinoidea > Camarodonta > Echinometridae > Echinometra > Echinometra lucunter. Next base: position 13,990,020 of record CM057159.1, on the reverse strand, counting down.
CCTCTTAAGTGGGAGATTCTCCTGCCGAGACCCCCTAGCAAACGGGAGACTCTGACTCAATGTGCGCGTAGCCCACATCACCAGCGCAAGGCACAAAATTCCTTGCGGCCGGAGGCTATTTTTAGGGTCTTTATAGAAACTCTCTGGTGCTATCTTAGGCTTATTTTTTTAACATGTGACAACACTAAATGAGGTAAAATCCAGTGATTGAGATTCATTGTTTGAAAAAAAAAAGAAAAAGAAAAAAGGAGAAACACAGCTAGGGCAGGAGAAATTCAAACTCAAGTGGGAGAGTGGGAGATTTTGTGAAAATGGACTCAAAGTGGGAGATCTCCTGCCGAAAACGGGAGAGTTGGAGTCTCTGCTACTTCTTTCCCTTTCTCTTCTCTCTCTCTCTCTCTCTCTGTCTATCTCTTGATCTCCCATTCATATCTCTTATTTATTCCCTTGCCCTATTCTTATTTGTATTTAACCATGTGCAGTTTATTTTTGGTAAACAAGTTTTCGGCATTTACGTCCTGTTAAAGATCGTATGCTTGATCTGTAATGAAAATCACAAGTCAGAAAAAAATTGGAACCAGCGGGATTCAAACCTGTCATCTACTGCTCCCCGGGCAGCGACCTAACCACCAGGCCATTCTGGTTCACAGCCAAGTCACGATGAATGAACTGGAATCAAATACCCAAGATCCTCTTCTTTCTGACTCGTTAATATGCAACGGTCCACCGCGGACAAGTACAGTTTATGCCCTACTCATCTATTCATCACATGTTTCATCTTTGTGCATCTATCATTAAGTTGGGCTTTTGTCAAACATTGGAGATGGTGCACAGTATTGTATAAGTTATATATGTACTTTTCATATCCCTCTCTTCCACCTCCTTCCCCTCCTTTACCCATTGTAGAATTGAGTGTATTTATGTGTGCATCTACTTTAGATAGAGAATCAGGGCCTGGTTTCATGAAACTTATTATCAGTAACAACTGCCACATTTCTATGATAAATTTGCTCTCAGCCAATCAGATGCAAGGATATCTGTAGCTTATAACAGTTATTGCAACTTGTTATTGATAACAAGTTTTATGAAACAGGGCCCAGGTGTTTTCATATCTACTGAAGATTGGTCATTTATACGAAAATTTCTAGGACATTAGCTTGTGCTTCTACAACATGCTGATACTACCACTACCCTACTAACTACCATTGCTGCTATTACCATTTATTTAATGCTTATTTTAATTATGTAGCTAATTATACTTACCAATACATCAAAGGAACAAAACACATAAAAAAAAGACAAGAGCAACAACAAAAACATGCCAACAAACTGGCAACGATATTTTCTTGTATAGAAGGTGACCACACAAACACAAATAGGCGTATGTAGGACATCGCGGATGAAAGGGCATTTTGGCCAGAGTTGGTTGTTATCTTGCTTTGCTGCTCTGGCGTCAAGTTTCTTGCTTTTTCTTCAAAAATTGAATTAGCAAGGCTAGAGCACGTGCCCCCTGTATTTTTCCTCAGGCACTCCGTAATTGACTTGCTTCGTACAGGTGGGAATAATGCATGGCAATGATGTGCAATAGATTGATATCCTCTCTCTCTCTCTCTTTCTCTGTCTCTTTCTACCCTCCTTTTTACCTTCGTATCATCCTCCTGAATTTGAGTTCCATTTTCCACCCCCTTCATTATGCCTCCATCTAAATTCATTTCACTCTCTTCTCTGTTCCTCTCTCCCTCTTTATCTTTCCTTTTTATCACCCTCTCTCTTTCTATCCCTTTGTATTTCTCTTTTTCATTTTCAAATTAACACCTGCAATTTTCTTACTCTTACTCACTGTCTCACTCTGTACATAAGGACCATTGGCTCATAGAGACCACTTTCTGGTCTCCCTGGGAGATCTTTATGTACATGTTTCACTGTATATCTTTCGCTCTCACTTCATTAACAATTCACATATCACATTACATGTTGCCAGGAAATTTTTCTCTTATCCTGTCACCTCGTCAAGTTAGCATTTAGTCCTGCCCCTCCTTACCTCATTCATCATCAGAATCAGAATCAGAATCAGAATCAACATCATGATGATCATTATCACCATCTTCATCATCATCATCACCACCACCACCATCAGCATTATCAATCACAATTATAATCACCATAAACATCATCACCATTACCACCACCATCATCATCATCATCACCACTATCATCATCATCATCATACCATCTTTTAACACCATTCTGCCTCTTTACAGACAATAACCATTTGCAGCAGAACATTGCCTCATCCCCTGCGTCATTACCGTCACCATCGTGCCAGAACATCGCCTCTTCATTGCCCTTCATTTCCCCCCATCACTGTACTTCATCCTGTCTATTCTGTTTCCGTTAGACAGGAGCGAGGGATGAAAATAACCCGTCGATTATAACACCGCCTTACCACTGTATCATCTCCTCCCAACACAAGCACCTGCCTGCTTGCTGTTAACCCACTGACTGCTGAATTATTTCATTCCAGTAATCCTGGCAAATGGACAATCCTGAGCCCCGTTTCATAAAACTTGTTATCAATAACAAGTTGCAATAACTGTTATAAGCTACTGAATTCCTTGCATCTGATTGGCTGAGAGCAAATTTGTCATAGAAATGTGGCTGTTGTTACTGATAACAAGTTTTATGAAACAGGACCCAGATCCTGAAGAAAATAAGGGTTAACTCTTCCACTGCCAGCACTGCATCATGTATTCCATATTGAAAGCCAAGTTTTTAATTGTGTTGCCTGTCTGTTATTGTTAATGATGATAACTGTTAATCCATGATACTAGTGTATAGTTTTACAATTCATTAACCGCTTTGGAATTTCAAGAAGAGAAACAAGATTATCTTCAAAAAGATAGATGAATCCAGTGCTTAGCTTCATGCTTTTAGCCTCTCTGTTGACTCTACTTCTATAACTCTTTAATCACAAATCTTGCACTGCAAATTGTATTTTGTAAGACAAGTTTGCAGTCATCATGCCATATTCAATTCTACGACTGAAAAGTATATATTGATCCATGATATCTAATTTCACAATTCATTAGTCAGTTTTGAATTTCAAGAAGAGACAAGATTTTTTTCTGAAAGGATTATGATCCGTCTTAAGTTTTTTTTTTTTTTAATTCAACTGAGTGAGATAGCACAGACGATTTATTTTGTGCAAATGAAAGGAAAAAATACACCATAAGTTTATCAAGTTGTACCCGTATAGTAAAGATTTAATGAAAATGGCAAATTCAATGGAATTGAAGTGTCTGCATTTAAGATTATAAATAATCATAATGTTGAACTCTGCAATCTACATTTTGGTCTCTCTCTGTCTTTTGATATATGTGCCTTTCTGTTTAAGTTGATTGAAATCAAATTCTGAAACTTTTCCCCATCCCCCTCAATCTCTGCTTTCCATATTTTCATTCCATATATAACTTCCATTTCCCTTCATTCTTATTTGCCATCTCTTACTTTTTGTTCCATTCTGTTTACTCTCTTTTCTTGCCAAATGTCTTTGTATTTACATTGTGGTCTGCCTCTACTTAAATTCTAGTCCATCCCTCTCTCTTTTTTCACTTTTTTGGCAGATAGGCCCTGTGTTCAGACACAAAAAAAATTTGTTGTATGGCTGTACCAAAACAGTATCTCTATACCAAAACGGTATAGCTGTACAATGGATTTGTGTGTATGAACGCTAACGAAACAATATATAAAGAAACGTGTAACGAAACTAGGGTCTGAGCATCGTTTCGAACTAGATCTTGAGAAAGAATCACGGCCCGTGTGTATCTAAACATGTGATGACCATAGAACGGTATAACTGGGCCGTGCTTAATGTGAGCATGGTCAAAGGAGACCTGACCTTGCCATGACAACATGTGCTGTAGAAAAATGGACATCTATACAATATTTTTTGAGAGAGGTCGGAATGTGTGTCTGAATGGTCCGTAGGCTATACGATGACAATTTCATACGTTTCTTTATCGATACAATATTTTTTGAGAGAGGTTGGGATATGTGTCTGAATGGTCCGTAGGCTATGCGATGATAATTTTATATGTTTCTTTATCGAGTTTCGGTATAAACATTTTGTGTCTGAACAGGGGGATTAGTTTCTTTATATATTCTTGTTGTCTGCATCTCTCTTGTTAACTTGATGCCTGCCACTCCATATTAGTCTGCAAATTGTCACCAAATCATGTAAATCTAATTTTTGGAGAGAGAACTATCAAGTAATTGTAGTGGTTGGGAGTATGCCATGGTTCCGAAAACAATTTTGTTCTGATATTTCGGATGAAATTCTAAATTGTCTGCAATCTGATATGCAACCTCTAAAAGGAGAGCATTATTGTAGATTTCATCATCTGTCATTGCTTTATTTGGGTCCCCTTTTTTTATTAGAATAACCACAATAGTTTGCCATAGAATTGTTAAATGTTATTTGAAGTATCGTTGATCCAGTGTCTTTCAAAAGAAATTGATGATAATTTGGTTTTTGTTCATGTTATAAAACTAATGTAGTTTGCAGTTTTAGGACATCATCATTATACAAGAAATCTCGTATAGCACAAATTCTGATGGAAGAATCATTCATTGCTTTATTGACAATGACGTCTAATTTCAGTGAATTGTATCTCTTTCTGTTTTCATTTCTCTTCCGTCCATTTGATTCTTCGAGATTTGCAACAAATTTCCGTCTTATTTGTATGCGGAGGACTCTTTAGACTAACCTTGGAGTTACAGTGTTACCAGACAAGTAGAGCTGAGGGAGCTTACCAAGTAGTGTAAGCGTATTATGAAGACACTGTGCAGTAATGTACGTGGGAGGAATGAAGATTGCTCGTCTCATTTTTTTTTTGTCATGACTTTTAAAATGTCAGCTGGTTAGGAGTGTTCTTGACAGTCACTGCTTTGGACGGCTGTATCAGCAATCGTCTTGTTTGAAGATTTGAGATTTGATTTGATGATTAAATGAGAAGAGCGAATTGATTTACTAATAGGAGTATGGAAACAAATTTGATAGGGTTCATTGTAGTGTGTGAATGAGATGTATTTCTGCCTCTCTCTTCCTCTCTCTCCATTTCTCTTACTCTCTTTCCCCTCCTCCCCCTCCCTTTCTCCCCCTCTCTCTCTTCTCTCTCTCTCTCTCACTTAATTTCTCTTTTCTCTGCTATCTTTCTCCATCCCCATATGCTATCTTATATTCTTGTTTTCATAAATTTTACTCTTTTTCTCTGCATGTTTGGTATTATGTTGTCATATCCGTTAGAACTAGAACACCACTAAATGCCCAACAAAAGGACAGACAAATGAACTAACTTATCATTAAAAACAAATTAAGAATTCATTCTGCAGAATTTTCATTCATTCTTCCACCCCTGAACAAATAAAGATTGTTGTTATCTTGAGACAGTAAGCTGAGATGCTTCAGGTCCGTGCCGTGTTTATCCTCCTCGTCCAGACGTCTCTCCGTTGCGTCCGAAGGGGCTTGTGGGAGGAGGGTATGGGGCGTATTTTAGGTCCTTCACAAACATTTCAGGAGTCAATATTTGCCCTGCCTTCAATCTCCAGATGTGTTCTTTATGTATGTGGTACTCTCCAAATCTCATGGAAGTTATTTTATGTAAGATTTTTGCTTCCCTCGTGATACGCTGTCCGCATCTTAATGATGATGTCCTAGATTTTCTTTAGCTCTATCTTTATCTTGACTTGCTGATAGCTGTGCTTGTCTGTGTTTTTAGTGATTCTTCTTGGACCTGTTTTCTTTCACTCATCCTCTTCTATCTTTATATGTCTTCATTTCCTCTTTATCTTTACCTGTCATTTACTTCTTTCTCTCTCTTTCTCTTTTCCCATCTTTATTTTTCTGTCTTTCATTCTGGTTATTTCTTCCATCTAGAAATACAGTGCGTATCAAAAAAAAGGTAATCCATTTTAGAGGGCTTATATTCAGAGTTTATTTAATGTAACAATTTAAATCTACCCTAGTATGATAGAAGAATTCCTTAGATTTC